>OZ025878.1:2048898-2491398 GCA_964019415.1 Ianthella basta
AGCTGTTCGAATTCCATCCAGTCAGCATTCAGGGCTCTTGCACCCCTTTAGATACACTACATGTACAAAACATGACTCAGCATACTGTAACGTGACTCACAGAGGACGTGTGTGGCTGCACATTTCAAGGAAAATGGATGACAACAGTGTCGTACTTTAGAGACACCTTCCTATCAAAGCATTGCATTTCTCTCATCCACACATCGTCCCATGTCTGGTGTGTGTGACTGTCTACATTATTGCTTTAATGTATTGTGTATCACTTTTGATTGTGTGTACAGTTTTAATCACAGCCAGTTCAATCTCAATTAACTATCAATCATTCAATCTCAACTACATTGCTGCATATCAATCGTCGTATATAGTCCGAGTGTCACTGACTGTAACATTCCAAAAACAGGAATGATTGTTCACACTACGTTTGCTGTGGGTCAATACATCACATCAGTTCAATCAATGAATATCATTACAATACCTGTATACATCACATACAAAACACACAAGCACACACACATGCACTAGAATGTGTACATTACTATCATAAATTGTAAATGTACATCATTACACTATCATCACAAATTCAAACTAATATGTAAGTCAGTCCAAATAAAAACTTCAGAAGACCTGCACGCGATTGTTCCAACCATCAACTACATAAACTAGTTCATTGTCATCAACACAAATACCCTTAGGGTGATCGAACCTCCCTGGATCAGACCCGTATGCTCCAAATTGATGAATGAATTCACCTTCCAACGTGTACACCATTACGGTGTGTGAGGAGTTTGAAGTGATCAACAAATGGCTGTCATTAGTAGCGGTAATGTAGTATGGGTCATACTTTGGCTTGAATTGTCGCTTAAAAGCACCCTCTTTAGACCATACGGAAACCCGCTTATTCCCCAAATCAACAACATACACGAGACCATCTGAACCAAATGCTATGTCACGAGGTCTATCAAAACACCCTGGGCCAATTCCTTTTGAGCCAAATGCAAACAGAAATTTGCCTTCCTCATCGAGAACAGTAATACGGTGGTTATTTCGATCACAAATGTAAATCAGACCTTCTGCACTAACAGACACACCTATAGGATTGCTGAAACAATCACTTTCACTACTTGCATGGTCTATGGTCTGAAGGAGTCGGCCATCTTGGGACAGCTTCACTACTTTATTGTTGTTATACTCTGACACCCAAACATTCCCTTTGAGGTCAAATGAAACACCATACAAAGCACGACTAAGCACTCCTTTCCCAATGGACCTCACCAATGTACCATTATTAGTGAGAAGATGAACACACCTGTTCACCCCGTCTGCTACAGCTATAGGGCCTTTACTGTTCACTGCTATTGCACGATAAAAACCACCCCCTGGACTGTGTTGGATGACCTTCTTACACTCTCCAAGCTTCCTCCAGTCCCTGGGAGGGTGCTTCACCTGCAGGTGGAATTAGTCAACTGCAGGTAACACAGTAGGAGTGTACATGACAGACAGTTGGATGCATTCACTAGCAAACAGATGGAATTACTTCCCTGTTGATGTGGTGGGTGGGGGAGGTACACACAGGGAACAGAACAGAATCAGATAGTAAGGGCCCATGCACATGAGATGCCCCACACTATTGATATCCCCTCCATCTTGAAGCCAGGACAACACAGCAGATCATTAGTTTGTCATGTAAATACACTGCTAGTAGGTTTGGTGTGTCAAACACTCCAGAAGATGTGGAATGTGCACACTCTGCAGTCTGCACACACACACACGTATGTGCATGCACACACACACACACACACATGCACACACACGCACACACACACACGCACGCACACACGCATACACACACACAAACACACACACATGCACACACACACACATACACACACACACATACACACAAATGCATACACACACACACACACACATGCACTCACACGTACCAGGGGTGTAGCAGTGAGATTAGCTTTGGTCTGGCAGGACCAAAAAATTCTTTTTGCTTGCTTTGCTCGCAATACATTCTTATTCAAACACCTGTGTCAGCTTTAGCATTCTATTATAATACTCTACACATTTTTGTTACAAAAAAACTTACATTCACAACTATACATAATACACACAATGACGTTCCAATATCCATAAATATCAATAAAACAATGAACAGTCCAGTAATCAGAAGTGTTACAGGCTTTCATACATAGGAAACTTAGATTTGGGGTAGTCAGATTTTGCAACGAAGTCATTACTTAAGGATTTAAGGTCCAAGCTGTCAGTCAAGTCTTTATGTATATGTAAGGTCATTGCAGCATTGAGGCGTTCCTGCAACATTGTTGATTGTAGATAGGTCTTGATTCGCCGCATTGCTGAAAATGACCGCTCACTGACAGTGTTTGTTGCTGGCATAACTAGCAACAAACGTACCAGCTTCACAACCTCAGACAACATGGCTCGCTCCCCTACTGACATGCCTTGCATTACAGAAACAATATCATGAATGGTTTTCTTCTGTTCAACTGGGAAATTAGTGCGAAAAAGCTGCAGCTGAGCTAGGAGTGCGGCTCTGTCGAAGTCATCCTCATAGAATGAAAATAGAGCTACACAAGGGGCTGTGCAACCACACGGTGGCGTGCCACACCCTCTCGTTTGAGTTACGCTCACCTTAATCGGCCATTTTTGTATCTATGACGTCACTGCTTTGAACAAAAATGGTTGCTTGGAGGCAGTCCTGCCTGGATGTTGAGCAGCGCTCATCAAGAGAACACTATTTCTAGTCAACACCTCTTAACCATTGGAAGTAGCAATTGTCAGTTAAAGGATTACTGGATTAAACATAACCATTTGTCCACTAACTGTGAGTTTTGCTTATATTTATTTTTCTTTGACTGAGAAATTATTGGTTCGGCGGCCGCCGGCCTGCCGGACCTTGTACTACGCCTATGCGTACACACACACACACACACACACACACACACACACACACACACACACACACACACACACACACACACACACACACACACACACACACACACACACACACACACACACACAGTGTAAGTACAACTCAGTGCATGCACTAGTTCTGTATGCCTCAGTCACCTCCCATTACATTATGTACACTGTACTGTTCATCAGCAGTGGAGTCATGTATAATCTCACTTGAGACTGAACATTCCAGCAAGGACTATGGTTAGTTTAACAATTGAAGTAGCAGTAGCAGTGGGCTAGGACTAGGGCAGTGGTGGATGTACACTACTTCCCTTTACAGGTCACAATGAGTGGCAAAACACGTGCGTACGGCAGACTGGTGTGTGAATGAAGGGGCTGGTGTGTGAGTGCAGCATCTACATGTGGGGCAGTTCCATATTAGTCTGTGGCCTCATCCTTTCCACTCATACTCAACATCACCTTCAGATGGTCACAGTGAGGATCACTGTCCTTCAACATTTCATAGACCATAGCACTCTGATTGGGTTATGGTCATGTGACTAACACTTATTAGGTTAAAACACAATTCTGAGGAATAGCAGTATGCCTATAAGGGGACAGTGAATTAATCCTTTAAGTTATGGGGCAGTGTGTAAAGTGTGAACTCTTAATTAAAGCTATAACAATGAAACATGTTGTCCCTGATAGAGTAGACAATGAGGCTAGCTTTCATGAGGAGATTAGCTATGGACATTGCAATGACCAGGAAGCTATGGTAACAAGTTTACACATGGTAAACCAAAATAATGTAAACAAGGGAAGGCTGCGTGCAAATATGAAACCAAACTGCTTGAGGGACTGAGGGATGAGTTCCCTATTCCCATTCCTTTTCTGGTTTCTTCAACAACATCCACACTACACACAATCCAGTTTATTGTATACGTACATATGTGGTTGTGCTTAGTGGTTAATATTCATGGTATCACTGATCAGTAGCAATATGAGAAATGTTTGTCTGTAAACATTGGACATCAACAGATATGCACCACAGAAAGCTACTACATCCATTGTGTTCATTACTAGTGGCGGCCATGTTTTGAAGTATGTGCAAGAAACAAACCTGTTCCAACTCACATTGTGACGTGAGCTGGATCTAAATCAGTTTGAGCTTAACAGTACGAGTGTGAATATGCCAAACTGGTCAAAACATTTCATAGACCACAGCACTCTGAAAGGCCTAGCGTCATGTGACTAACAGGTTAATGCAATTCTCAGACTGACAAAACAGTAGAATGCCTATAAGGGGACAGTGAATCTGTACAGTTATGGGGTAGTGAATAAAGTGTGAAGATTACTGTAAACATGAAATAAATTGTCTACTCTCAAAGCTATAGAAATGAAACATGTTGTCTCTGATGATGATAGCTTGTGAGATCAGGTATGGATGCTAAAATGGAAGCTATATATATGGTAGCAGATTTATGATCATAAAACCATAAAATGCTTGTAGCAGAAATTTGACATTACATACATTAGAAGATGTAGGCGAACCTGCTTTAGTGACCGATGGGTGATTATTCCATGCACTACTGCTATTCATCTTCATCTACTCAAGAAATGCCCACACTGCATACATACAATGTAGTCTGCACTATTGCTGACATCCAATATATGCACACTGCATGTTGCTTTTGCAGGGGGTCAATATATATTCATGGTTTTCATAGTTCACTAGACATCTGCTGTCTCGCGTAGTCAGATCACTTTGGGGGGAGGGCTGGTGCATTGCTTATGTGTGCATTGTGCCCCTCCCCACTGAAGAGGGAGTGAAAATCCCAGTCATACCTTGTATCATACTACCGGTGTTGTGCAAACAAAGAGAACGCAGGCAGATTACCCACAAGGCGACTTGCACTTTATTGTGACAGGCATTGCATGCAGTGGAATCAGTATACTATTAGCGAAAAACAACATCGCAGTCCATTGAATCTGCCTTATCGTCTATCTTGTAGCAAATCTGCCTTCCTTCGACTTGTTTGTATTGCAATGGTAGTTTGGGGGTTGGATGACAGGTGATACTGGTCAAGAAATGTAATTAAGACTCCCCGAAGTCTTTGCACAAGCTGCCCATAGGCATTGTCTGCAAAAGATTAGATACACACTGTTTCTGGAAATCGCTCCACAGAAGATGGGCATATTTGATAATCACTTCTGGTAGAATGAATATTCAATTATTCGTTCATTAGAAGCATCGAATAGTTGAACTTAGTATAGAGTATTCGTTTGACCCTTATAATTTACTGTCCATTTTTTGTACCTAATACAAGGTGGCGATTACCACACCATCCACTAGTGGTAGTGTTTCACTAACAAGAGGTTGGTTTGTTGAGTTGCACTGGTGAACTCTACAAATTCACATAAACCTTCAGAGGATACTTCTCTGATATACTTCCCATTACTGTAAAATGTCTACCAGCCATGTTGACATTGTCCAGGTGTAAGCAATGGTTACAGACAAGTTACAGGTGTACAGACACAACCATAGGGAGTAAGAGGGAGTGTGCACTAACTAGAGATGTGGCAGCTCACCTGTTTAGCTACTGCTGGCTGCTTTCTCAACCGCTCGATCTCGGCTTGCAATGCTTGAATGGTATCTTGCTGCTTTCTCAATGAGGTATTCTTCTCTGTCAATGCTTCATCCTGCTCACATATTATCATGTCTAGGTGCTGGAGGGCATCATTCTTCCCTTTAATCACATTATCCATTTCCAGAATCACCTCATCTTTCTTTAACAATGCCTCATCCTTCTCCGTCAAAGCCATCTGCGATGCCTCATCTTTCTCCTTCAGTGCATCGTCCTTCTGTCTGCATTCTTCCTCTTTAACCAACAATAATTGCTGGTGAACTTGCTCAATAGGAGCAGCAACATGGCCGCCGCTTGAGAGAGATGACTTGATATGTCTCAGCTCTCGCACCAGCACTGCACTGGAGGGACGCTTGTCTGGTCGGTTCTCCAGACACTGCTGGACTGTGGGGAGAAACAGCTGCTTCTCTTGTGCAGTGAACATTTCAACACAACGTTCACGACGCTGGAATTCATTTAATGCAATGAGTTGATCGCCTTTGAATTGATTGGGAGGATCAGGCTCTGGCCACTCGTGGGTCAGAATGGAGAGGATGATGTTGCCGAATGAGAAGACATCTAGCTTCTCATTGTATCGTGGTGGGTTCTGTAGAGCCTCAGGAGACATGAACGCTGGAGTGCCTTTGATAGATGTTTTACGAATGATGGTTGATGGGTTGATGGCTCGACTCATGCCAAAGTCAGTCAACTTGGTCACAAAAGACACCACGTTCAGTAACACGTTGTTAGGGCTGAGGTCGTGGTGTATTAGAGGTGGATTCTGACCGTGGAGATAAGCGAGCGCTTGGCATATCTGGCGAAGTACGAACGCCTTCAGGTGGAGGGGGAACTCCTCCTTGCTGTGATCCTCTAAGTATCTCCGCAGACTGGTATCCATTTTTTCCATAACGAGGACTGGCAGGCGAGAACCGCGTTCCAAATACACTCCAAGGAACTGCACTACACCGGGATGGCGTAGTTTGGACCAGGTCGTGCACTCCGCTTCAAAGTTGGCGATGAGCTTGTCCGCTCCTCCGGGCGAGTCGTCTTCAAGAAGAATCTCGTGCAGGCGCTTGGCGGCACACAGAGTGCCATTCCAATCAACCTCGTATACCGTGGCGTCGGCACCTCTACCGAGTTTCGTGTCGGTAAATACTAAGTTTGTGATGAGAAGGCCGGGAAACGTTAACCTTGAAGGGCGAATCCTGTCCGCCATTTTGAATAAGCAGGGAGCCAGCCCGCCGAAGGCGGGCTCCCCGCTCTGCCATGGCGAACAAAATGACGTACTATGACGTTTTAACATATACGTGATCAAAATTAACGTAAGTACATACGTACATGCAGTAGAGTCAGAACACTTGTGCGTTCTCCAGTAGGTGTGGTTTGATGAAGGGTGTGGGAGGGACCATGTCTGGACACGCCCACGAGAAGGTTAAGACTGATGCAGGAGCCTGCAAGAGTGAGAAGAGCACATGTGCAATCGTGTTACATTGTATGATAGCTACTGCAAGTGATTGATGCTTTGTATAGCATTAATAGCTTGTTACGTACTAGTGTGTGTGTGTGTGTGTGTGTGTGTGTGTGTGTGTGTGTGTGTGTGTGTGTGTGTGTGTGTGTGTGTGTGTGTGTGTGTGTGTGTGTGTGTGTGTGTGTGTGTGTGTGTGTGTGTGTGTGTGTGTGTGTGCATAGGTGTACGCATGCACACAGGCACTGTAGTTACAAGAACATGCAAAAGACTTCCATAGTAAATCAGCTCAGCCGTTTGTTAAGAGTTGCTTCCAGGTTGGTCATTATCACTAGTTAGTGAAGGTATTGTTCAATGTGTGCCTGTGGGAGAGCTAGCAGATTAAACAACTGCATGCAGGGTGATACTCACTATTGTCGAAATTAAAGCAGACTTGTCTAATGTCTGCTGAACATTACGGCACGCTGTTCAAAGAAAAAAGATCTTGAACTTTCTGTGTAACAACATATAGTGGTCGCTAAATGAACCTGAATGTATCACCTGGCCCCGCCCCCGTAACCAGGCCCTGTTCTCTCCGATAAATGAGACTAGTAATGAAGGCACTTCTCACCAGGCCCAGGTCAGCCAGTGTGGCATTGTCATCTTCCAGTGTCTTGCCAGTGGAGAGGAGGTTGAAGGGGAAGGCTTCAGAGCTGAGTGCTCCAAGAACAAAGGCCCTCACATCAGACACCCTCTCAAGAGGTCTAAACACACCTGCATTGGGTGTGGGTGTGAGCGCAGGGTGAGGGGAGTGAGGGGTTAGTGGGGAGTGAGGGGGAGTGAGGGGTGAGTGGGGAGTGAGGGGGAGTGAGGGGTGAGTGGGGAGTGAGGGGGAGTGAGGGATGTGTGCAGTGTGAGGGCACAGGCAGTGAGGGATTTGGTAGGGTGAGGGATAGACACGGTGTGTGCAGGGTGAGGGGTGTGCAGGGCTATTAATATATAGTGTGTGATGCAGGCTCTCTGTCACCTTGTACAATGTAATTGTCTGGCATCCTCACTCTCAGCAAGACAAAGCGGTAGTACTTGAGGACAGACTTGGACTCATCCCTCTCCTTCATGGCTCTAGTTTGGAGCATCATCTCCTTCTCAACAGCCTCTGTCCTGTGTGTGAGAAGAGGAGGGAACATGATGACACTAATGATAGTGGAAGTGGACAATGATGAAGATGACAGCTTGAGACTTTCATGGTGATGTTAGAGAGGATAGTCATTGTGTTTACAACACTGACAATGATGAAAGTGACAGTCATAGAAATGGTGACAAACAATGTCATGGGATATTATGACAATAATGGTGACAATTATTTGCCAGCAAGGAAGAGCAAGAATGATGTCACAAAAACAGGAGGATGGCAATAATGACAATAAATGTGATGGTGACAAAATGACAATGATATTGATAATGACAAAAAGTGACATACATTAGCAATGAATCTCTATGAAGATACTCACAATTATCAATTGACAATGAAATGTGACTGGTGAAAATGACAGCGAAAATGCTGATGGCACTGATGACAACAGGTGATGAAGTGGTATGTAAGTAGCACAAATCATAAATGATGACAGAAGTGATCAAGACGGCAAACCCACTTTAGTTTCTGCTCTCTTTTGATCTCTTCAATTGTGAGATTGTAAAAGTCACTCGAGAGATCAAAGTGGTGGGCCCGTGATGTAGCTCGGTACACAGCGAGTCCTCTGTCCAGAGTCATTTTGAGTGGCTGACATGACCGCAGCAGTTCCTCAAGGGAAGACGGTCTCTCCTCATCATCTCCCTCCCCCTCCCCCTGCTCCCTCATACACATAGAACCGCTCCTCCTGTCCGTCATGAGAAAGAAGCATCTGTTTGAAGCCAACTGCCCCTAGAAAGAGAAGACCTCCTTTCACACTTGCAACTCTCTCCTACAAGGAGAACATTAACGTGATGTTACTCTCCCTCGCTCACTCACTCCTACTCTCTCTGTCCTCCCCAATCCTTGTCACCAGCATTGAACCAAGCACTCAGCAATGAGAGCAAACATGCATTAGGTGGCTGGCCACTGCTTTGTAGGGTGAGCACTTGGTGCTCCAGACCCAATGTAGTCTTGAAGGACCATCAGAGATGGGACTGCAGCTGGTGGGTTAGGGTTAGGGGAATGATGAGCATGTGCATGGCCCAGAAATACAGAGACTGGAATGCTACCCCCCCAAGAACATCTTCCATACCCCTCCACTGACATCTCATGTTAGAAAATAACTGATCAGCTCAAACAAAATTAAAGTATAGATACTGTATAGTGGGGAAATTTCGTGGATATAATTTCCACAATTTTGTTCGAAAACAAACATTTCGCAGTTATATGATATATGATGAGTTTTAATTTCGCGATTTCCAGCTTCCAAAAAATATCCTTAGCATGCAAACCAACTACTTATTTGAAGGGAATTTTCAGGGACAGAACAGCACATTAATAGATAAATCATTTCTGTGCTAAGTGGCGGCCATCTTATTATTACATTTGCATATCCTATGAATATAATGATATTGCAAAATCATTAATATTAAACATCGCAAAGTTTTCCCGGTATACGGTAGCAATCCAGTGAACTAAAGTATATGACTGCTATTCATATATACCTTTCAGAGACAGAATTTCACTACCTCTTGCTTATTCTCCTTGGCCCCCTATTGAACAGTGTCAGTTGAAGGGACAAGATGTAAGGTCACCATCCCCTTGAGTAAAACTGCACCATGCATCAATGCACAATACTATTACTACACAGTCTAAACTATCCTACTTCTCCAAGCGAACAAGAAGAACTAAAGAAGAAGAAGTGTGTGTGTGTGTGTAGTACACCCAGCTCAGACCATCCCGAGTGTGCTTCCAAAATGCAGTACAACACAAATGTCTACACTGTCAAAGTCAGAATGGGAACCTCTGAGGGTGGACATCAAAATGAACAGCAGTCAACACATGCAACACAGCACCTTGACTACACTGCTAATCACAGGGAACTCCCCATGCTCACCAATATGAAAGACTGAGGCAGTGTCCAATGAAACGTACACAGAGTCCAACCCGTCCAATAAGGGCCCCCATTACCTTGGCAACAATATTACCTGCAGAGAAAGGGAGAAACGTCTATAAAATGGCTCCCTCCTCAACTGAAATGGCACAAGCCAACAAATGGAGGTGTGTGTGTGGGCATACCTGAGATGATGCAAGTGTTGGCTTCCTATGAATAATCACATGAGTATGTTGCCACGGGGATGTAAGTCCCATACCGCCCCTCCCCGTATACCAGCATGTTGTAGACCACCCCTTGTTCAGGCATGGAGTCAAACACCACCCTAGCTCTTGGGTGTCCTGTAGGTGAGGTGGAGGCCTAGCACCTGTATGGGGGGAGAGCACATCACATCACACCAGCACCAACACACAGCACCATCACTCCTTTACTAATTATAATTAACCATTCCCACCCCCTGCCCTCCCTCCCCTTTCCCCCTCTCTGGAATCCCCTCCCCTCCCCTCCCCTCCTCTCTGGGATCCCCTCCCCTCATAAGGTGGGGATTTTCCTGGTAGTTGTAACCCCAGGGGTCGGACATGGCTAGCCCTGCAGAAACCCTGATGTGCGACCAACTGTTGGAATGGTATTTCCCACCTAGCCATTGGGATGGGGATTCACACCAAAGTTGCGCCCAAGGGGTGGGGGAAAGAGTAGCAACAAAGTGACAATCCCCACCTCTTACCTGCATGGGGTATCCCGAGGTGGGGTAGGTGGGGACAATGATCGATAGGTGCATAACAGGAAACAAGGAATCTGCACCAGTTGCACAAGGGACAGCTGCAGATGAACATAATTTGAACAGCTACTGAATAAGGTTTACTCTACATCCTTCCCAGCTCACCGTGAACCAGACACAGAGGGCACACCAACCCTCCGGTCGTCTTGTTCATAAAGACGGTCTGAGAGGTCTCGAGCTCCCTCTCGCACAGCGGACAGCTCAGGGTCAGAGCGGTGTGACCCTCACTATAAGGAAGCTTGTCACTGTTTCTTCGCCACAGTTTAAACTGCAGCGACGGTGAGAGCAGCTTTCAATATAAGGAGGAGGGGAGCACAGTGCGCGCATAAGATCGATGTTCGATGGAAACAGTTCGTGGCAGCTTCGGCCGGCTTGCTTGCAGAACATTTTCTCTACATCTGCGACTCGTCAAAACATGTTGCCATTTTGTCCATGATCAGCGATTGGGCAATAGTGCACGTGACGTCGCGATATAATATATCATCAGATTACTCTTTACACACTGCTAACATGTACACTAATTTCTAAGCACTAAATAACTGAAGTACAAAACAAAAGACGACATTCAAAGTCAGTTCACCTGACTCCAGTGGACCTGTAGCAATAATGAAGAGAATAAAACTTAGTCTAACATCACTGCATGCAGTTCCCTCTGAAATGTGACGTCACTGACACGTCACACAGTGCAGAGTTGGCTGTGTTGTGTCCTCAGCTCAAGTGTGCACAAACTAGCTGCTATGTCACACTACACAGTGACGATACAAGTGACAATGTCATCACATGTGGAACTCACACTAAGTGACACTGTCACAGTGTCAGGGGTGCTCTGTGCTTGCAATGCGTGTCAACTTTTGTACCAGATCTGTATCACCACAAGACCGAACTGCTTCCACTACCGTCTGCCATGTGCGAGGGAGGGTCCCTGTTCCCACTTGGTTGGAGGTCCACTTGCTTACCAAGTCCCACATACAATCTGCTGAGTTGCCGCTGTTATCAGTTCTAATGGATGCAATGATTGGGTACTCCACACCGAGGAAGGTACCAAAGTGATGCCATCTTGCATTCAATCTGTGGTTCAAAGCTTCCAGAATGCCTGCAATTAGACAAGGGGATGCATATAGGCACAAGGTGGTATGCTGAAAACTTGTGCTAGTTCTATTGCAGGCTCACGTCTGGGGGCAATTGGTACTGGAGCTGACTCAGGAGGACTGGAGGATGCAGTGCTGGTGGTATCAGAGACTGGGGTCAAAGTGGACAGGGAAGCGGAAGGCAGAAGAGAAGGGTAAAAATAAATAGATTAACAGTGTGGTGTTTGCAGTTTTTTGTGCACTACCTTCACCACGCACAAATGATGGGCACTCACACACTATAAATTGCACACATACTGTATGCGTACTCAGTTATTCACAGCTTCTTTCACCGAGTCACGAAGTGTACTCACCAGTCTCTGCATGAAGTGGTATATATATTATACTATTACTACACAGTCTACACTGTGCTCTGTACCTTTCTCTTCATATACAATTGAATTGAATTGCAGCCTCCCTTGAGTGGTTCCGTCACAGAACAGCTTCACCGCATTTGGCTGACCACGGTCGTTGTGCTTCAGAGCAGTGTCATACACCACAGTGAAGGAGAGAGTGGGTGGGTACATTCCTGTCATCACAGCACTCTTCAGGGCCTTTGCATTTTTGATGCCATGGGAACGGTAGCTAACTTCCTCCTTGTCAATCTATAGGGGAAATAGCATGCATCGTACTAGCATAATGCCTCATAATCAAACACTTTATACACACAGTATGCTATAGCTTCCAATACACAAATTTTGTACAGTGTTATCGACTCAGAGCTGGTACTTGTAAACGAGTTGCAATTAAGGGCCCACCTTTGCTGCTCCCTCCAGAGAAGCCTTCCACTTCTTTCCTATGATTCGCTGAATCTTACCAACAATTTGGAAAGATTGAAAGTTGAACACTGTAGGCTTGCTCTTCATTTTTGAATTTGTGCGACACAGCTGGAGGATCTGTGCATTCATTCAATAAAGGACGCTATAGGTAAATTATGCATGTAGCTACAGACAGCACAGCACACTATAACGCACTATATAGGCATGCATATATAACACACACCTTCTGCCATGTTGACGATGCAAAGGTAACAACAATATCAACTTTTTGCCCCCAAGGTTCTTCAATTTCCAGGTGGGTAGCACAATACCTCAGCTTTGAAGTAATCTTCTCCTTATAGGCTATGGCAAACAGGGTGGAGTGACTGTTCACTAGGAGCAACCCTGCACTGTGTGTAGCAAACTTCCCTCCTTCTTGCAGCTCAAATTTGTACAGCACTTCTTCTCCATCTTGGTCAGGAGTGTGCGGTGCCAAGACAAAGGTGAGATCATCATCTTCTCCTCCTTTCATCATATTATCCTGTTCCTGCCCTATTTCCTTGCAGTACCAGTGAGGTAGGTGAAGAATGAAGGGTCTCCCGGGCTGAGATGGGTCACTGCAAAGGTAGACTATATCACTGGCCAATTGGTAGCCCTCTGGGAGCTGGAAAGGACCATCAACAATTACAGCATGGTCAAGTGTGAAGGGGCTGTCACCAGTGGGCACTTCTACCCGGATATTGCCTCCACTGTATTCAGCAACTCCTTTGACTGGAGGTAGATATAGCAAATCAAACACTCTTCCGTCCTGAGGTGCACATGTGATGGTGCTGATACCAAAGGGTAAGTAGCAATACTTCTCCAGGGTAGACCTGTGAGTTACAAACTATAAATAGAAATGTCATTAGTGCAAATTACAAAGAGCAGCAGGCACATTCATAGGGCACATGCTAGCAGCCAAAGTGCATGATCTACACATGTTAGACTTGCGGAAGCTTACGGACAATTTATTGGAATGTTTCCGACTGACCTTGGGTGGTCATTGTTTGCAGCCAGTTCAAGGAAGACACACAAACACTCTGGTGACAGGAAGCTCGTCTGTAAGACTATTTGGAAGGTGTGACTCGGCACCCTTCAGAGGCGGCTACAGCAGACGTTCCATCAGTCAAAGCACAGGGTCTCAGTGTTCTACTTCACGTTATTATATTATACCTATCCTCGTTTTCCAGGCTGTCTGCGTATATTGAGTGCGGGTCCCTAATTAATGCAAACGGCCTGGTAATGGGGCTACATTATTGCAAGCATGTATATGCTCATTTGCCCTGGTTTTAATGCATCTGCTGGATGCCCATTCCATGTTTGCTATTCTCTTTTACTTGCATGCTGACATGAATTACCGCAATTCTTCTATAAATCTAAAATCTAATTTTCACAAGCTTTCCACAGTCTTGCCTTGAAACGTTCTAAAATTTCAAATCCTTGGGTGACTCTAGTAGACGAGCCTTTAACTTTCGGCAATGGTTAATGGGCTACTGTATGATATACCTTGAGAATGATGCCTAATAATGGTAAATGTACCTAACAAAACAGTGTTGCCTTCGAAGATGTCCAACTGCATTCAGATCAGCTGTCCTGGAAATTCTTTACCTTGGTGACCCATACGAAATCCTCTGTAATATTGGGGCTACAAACCTCCTTTTAGACATGATTCTTGCAAATAATGTGCATGGTGACGAGGAAAAGCACCAGTGGCAGCCACTTTACTTACAGAGTTTTCCAGAAAATGGTGACCAAGACAGCCTCCTAATTTGCAAGAGGCTCTAATTTTCATAAGACTCAAACGAAAATGACCATATTCCCTTAACTGGTGAACTCTATAACAAATTCACATAAACCTTCAGAGGATACTTCTCTGATATACTTCCCATTACTGTAAAATGTCTACCAGCCATGTTGACATTGTCCAGGTGTAAGCAATGGTTACAGACAAGTTACAGGTGTACAGACACAACCATAGGGAGTAAGAGGGAGTGTGCACTAACTAGAGATGTGGCAGCTCACCTGTTTAGCTACTGCTGGCTGCTTTCTCAACCTCTCGATCTCGGCTTGCTGCGCTCGAATGGTATCTTGCTGCTTTTGATTTGCAGTGCGCTGAGCTTGAATTGAAGATTGCTGTTCTTCGACGGTTTCTTGCAGATCTCTTATATTGGCATCTTTCATCTTCAACAAGTCACCCGTATCCTTCAGTGCCTCGTCTTTCTCCTTCAATGCCTCGTCCTTCTGTCTGCATTCTTCCTCCTTGGCTGACAACTCCTGCTGTAGTTGCTCAATAGGAGCAGCAACATGACTGCCACTTGGGAGGGATGACTCGATACGTCTCAGCTCTCGCACCAGCACTGCACTGGAGGGACGCTTGTCTGGCCGGTTCTCCAGACACTGGCGGACTGTGGGGAGAAACAGCTGCTTCTCCTGTGGAGTGAACATTTCAACCAAATAGTCACGGCGTTGTAGCTCAGTGATGGCAACAAACACATCCCCTTCATTTCTTGTGGGGGGACCAGGGTTGGGCCACTTGTGGGTCAGAGTGGAGAGGATGATGTTGCCAAAGGAGAACACGTCCAATGTCTCATTATATCGAGGAGGATCATGGAGAGCCTCAGGAGCCATGAATGGCGGCGTGCCCATAATAGACGACTCCTCACTGAGGGCGTATGGGTTGATGGCTCGACACATGGAAAAATCGCTCACCTTGGTCACGAAAGACACCACGTTCAACAGCACGTTGGTCGGATTCAAGTCGTGATGGACCAGAGGTGGGTTTTGGCTGTGGAGATAGGCCAGCGCTTGGGTCACCTGACGAAGGACGAAGGCTTTGAGGTTGAGAGGGAACTCTTCCTTGCTGTGACCCACCAAGTGCGTGCGAAGATTGGTGTCCATCTTCTCCATGACAATCACCGGTAAGCGAGAGCTGTGCTCAACGTGCACTCCAAGGAACTGAACAACTCCTGGATGACGTAGCTTCGACCAAGTCAGGCATTCTGACTCAATGTTGACAAACAGTTCTTCTATTCCACCAGGCGACTGGTATTGGAGCAGAAATTCGGGCAGACGTTTTGCCGCGCACACAGTTCCGTTCCATTCTACTTCATACACCGCGCCACAAGCCCCTCTGCCAAGCTGCGGCCGCGGGGTCACGTTCTCAATGAGCAGGCCGGGGAGCCTGGAGCTCAAAGATGGGCGTACCCTTTCCACTTGCATCTTTAGTCAGCAAGTCACGTGCACACGTGATGACCATGAATTCGATTTATATATAGAAATAATAAAAATTTTCTACAAAAATTGTAAGGATGTAGGGATGGCATAAAAAGGACAGAAACAAGTAAAGACTGTTACACAGTGGAGCATTAACCATGGTCCCTACATGCAAGAATGTTGCACCTTATAGTCCTACATCCTTGAATGTAGGGACGATGGTTAATGCTCCACTGTGTAACAGTCTTTACTTGTTTCTGTCCTTTTTATGCCATCCCTACATCCTTACAATTTTTGTAGAAAATTTTTATTATTTCTAGTTTTTGTACTTTTTATAGTGGGCAGTTATGCTTAAGCAACACACAGTCACTTAGTCTCAACCATAGGGCATTGGTGCAGGCATTATACCTCATTTCTGTAATCCTAAAGCTCAAGGTGTGGGCTAGCACCTAGGTTCCGCGTTAACCCAGCGAGGAACGGCGACCGGAAGCCAACCGTGGCTGGGAAATGCACGCACGACCGCGAAAGTCCTTCAAACGGCGCGCAAGCTGCTGCTGCAGCTGCTAACAATGGCACCAGTCACTCTGGTTTCATCCGGTTTAATTACGTAATTTGAAAATGGCGTCCGTCCCGCTTGGCCAAGCAACACGGCAGGAGTCGTGGCAAGCGCCGTCTTTCGCACTAACTCGCGCCGCCTTCTAACCTACAAAGGAATGCAGCCAGCCAAAATTGGTGCAATATGGTGTGTGAAGTATTCTCCTGGTCCCTCTGGTTCGTGCGCTACGGCTGTCAAAGAAGAAGAAGAAGAATAAGAAGAATAAGAAGAAGACGAAACGTGGGAAATGTCGAGGGCGCTATCTACGTGTAGGCGCACCTTCGCTGTGAAGTAAGGTTATATATGTGCACTGTTTAGTCCCCGCTTCGTCATGGTAAGCTTCGTTCGCCGGTTTTCGGTCCTGTTCAGGAGTAGCGCGACTTTTCGTTTATATAACAGCATACAAACAACCACTGCCATCCCTACATAGACAGCACTACCGTGCTGTCTGATAATTAGGCGCGGATCGATGCATGTACACAGAAATCGGCAACACGTGCACAGACACGTTCATGCAGGCACTCTTATCGATCTGTATATATAATTAAATATAATATGTTATAGCTCATGTTCGCTTGCAATGCATGTCCAATTGCAAATTGAACAATCCTTTATAGCTATAGCTAGCTATAGCATCAAAATTGTTTAATATCCATGCAGCAAAGTCTATACTTACCTTATGTCTAAATGTATCGATATCGCATATGCCATGCAGTCAAACTAATATCTATCATGTGCTCACAGCAGTTACACACCATTTAGCTATCAATCATTGCAAGACAACGTACACAATTAATGAATATAGTTAATAGGTTTAAACAAAACATCCACGGCTATAGTGATATTCATGCAACATACTAATGTAGCTCAAAAATTAATTACAAAAACAAATAATGTGATTTGAAAAAAGTTTCAAAACACCTGTATACAGAATTTATTTCTGTCAATTACATATATCATACATGCAGTTCACTGTCATCAACATAAACCGCGCAATAGGCAGCCTGTGCAGCTACCATGCACAGGAGATTCAGTCCTGCAATACCTGAGAAGACTAAATGCCGTCTAATAACGAAGGCCAGGTTGCACACGTGTGCAAGATGGGCTGTATGACAGACCATGAGAAGACTGGACAAGACCACTGTCATAATAATATTCATTGGCTGTTGCTGAAATCATTAATTGCTAAGCTGTTAAGTGAGGCAAGTAATCGTGATGTCCAGGTCGCTGTGCATTTGTATGTAAGAGTTATATGCATCATATCTTACACTAAGAGGACTATATCCATTACATATAATTATAGGATCGCATAATTATACCGCCACCACATGTACCATGTACCATGCACCCCTCCACCACCTCTACCGCAGGATATATATGCGCCAGTGCTTTAGCTAAGGTTGTAGCTGCAATGACAGTGGGGGCATATTTTGGCTTGCAATTAGTTTGAAAATTGCATTCTTTAGACCATACAGAAATTTGCGTATTCCGCCAATCAACGACATACACGATAATAGTTGATTGAACGAGCAGTGATCCATCACTTGCATAAATAATATGTAATTCATATTGTATGCCATTTTAATGGAGGGCACTTTTAAAGTGTACTGCAGGTTGCATGATGACTGTTCAAATCAATCTATCATAAAAATGCATGCTCCCAGGGGAACTAGTTGCCCCATGACATAGCAGCTAAGATCTGGCAGCTGTTCCATCCAGTCAGCATGCAGGGCTCATGCACCCCTTTAGATACACTACATGTACAAAACATGACTCAGCATACTGTAACGTGACTCACAGAGGACGTGTGTGGCTGCACATTTCATGGAAAATAGACGACAACAGTGTCATACTTTGGAGACACTTTCCATATATCAAATTAAGCATTTCTCTCATCCACACATCGTCCCATGTCTGGTGTGTGGGACTGTCTACATTATTGCTTTAGTGTATTGTGTATCACTTTTGATTGCATGCAGAGTTTTAATCACGGCCAGTTCAATCTCAATTAATTATCAATCATTCAATCTCAACTACATTGCTGCATATCAATCGCCCTATATAATCCGAGTGTCACTGACTGTAACATTTCAAAAACAGGAATGATTGTTCACACTACGTTTGTTGTTGGTCAATGCATCACATCAGTTCAATCAATGAATATCATTACAATACCTGTATACATCACATACAAAACACACATGCACTAGAATGCATACATGTCATAAATTGGAAACGTACATCATACACTATATCATCATATTAGTATGTGAGTCAGTCCAAATGAAAAGTTCAGAAGACCTGCACACGCTTATAATCAACTATATAAACTAGTTCATTGTCATCAACACATATACCCCAAGGCTCATTAAACCTCCCTGGATCAGACCCTAGTGCTCCGAATTGGTGAATCAGTTCACCTTCCAATGTGTAAACCATTACGGTGTGCGAGGAGCTTGAAGTGATCAACAAATGGTTGTCATTAGTAGCAGCAATGTAGTATGGGTCATACTTTGGCTTGAAATGTCGCTTAAAAGCACCTTCTTTGGACCACACAGAAACACGCCTATTAATCAACTCAACAACATACACGAGGCCATCTGAACCAAATGCTATGTCAATAGGTTCATCAAAACACCCTGGGTCACTTCCTTTTGAGCCAAATGCAAACAAAAATTTGCCTTCTTCATCGAGAACAGTGATACGGTCGTTACAACTATCACAGATGTAAATCAGACCTTCTGCACTAACTGACACACCCCAAGGATTGCGGAAACAATCACCTTCACTACTTGCATGGTGTATAGTTTGAAGCAGTCGGCCATCTTGGGACAGCTTGACTACTTTATTGTTGTCCTTGTCTGTCACCCAAACATTCCCTTTGAGATCAAATGAAACACCAAACAAATAATCACAACCAAGCACGCCGTTTCCAATGGACCTCACTAACGTACCATTATTGGTGAGAAGATGAACACACCTGTTCCTCCTATCTGTCAAAGCTAGGAGGCCTTTACTGTTCACTGATACTGCATGATACCAACCACCCCTTGGACTCCCAAGACCAACCTTCGGACTGTGTTGGATGACCTTCTGACACTCTCCAAGCTTCCTCCAGTCCCTGGGAGGGTGCTTCACCTGCAGGTGGAATTAGTCAACTGCAGGTAACACAGTAGAAGTGTACATGACAGACAGTTGGATGCATTCACTTGCAAACACATGGAATTACTTCCCTGTTGATGTGGTGGGTGGGGGAGGTACACACAGGGAACAGAACAGAATCAGATAGTAAGGGCCCATGTACATGAGATGCCCCACACTATTGATATCCCCTCCATCTTGAAGTCAGGACAACACAGCAGACCATCAGTTTGTCATGTAAATACACTGCTAAAAGGTTTGGTGTGGATTTGCTGGCTATGAGTACACCAATATTTTTTCCACAGAATGTCAGCATTATTGCACAATCATATTATAGATGGATCCGCCAGGCTAATCATTGGCAAATTGTCAGCATTGCATGAGATCAGAACTGTTGAGAACTGACAGCATGAGGACACTACATTTCAAAAGAGATTTGGGCATCAGGAGGGAGAGAGCTGTTATGTTGCAGAAATTAATGGACAAGGCAAAGGGTTACAACGAAGCTAAAGTCAACCAGCAGTGTGTATACTCTGCAATCACATTACACCATCATTTGTAATGTACTTCGGAGCATTCTAGATCAGCCATATTTCCACGAATATCATTATGGCATAAGGCTTGCCTAGCCGCCAAACTAAAAATTCTGCCAAAGGCAACAATTTTAGCAATCCGTCAAAAAAATATCCTGCCAAAAGGGTGTAAACCTGTGAAATGCACACAGGGGAAGTTACAGACATTTGAAAGGGGGCGAGCACCATAGCAATATATACATGGATTAAGTAAGGGGGACCAGGGTTGGAACCCTCTTGAACATTTTGGAAATGGAGGTGCTCTTAAGTGAATCGAGGACACTTTGGCATAATTGACATGAAGATGGTTGGACAATGTATGTACATATTGTTGATTCTCCATACTCTATTACTAAGTGTAACTCTAGGGCTCTAAAAACTCACAATAACTGGTGGAGAGGTATGCAGAACACTTTGCTCTAGTCTTTCCTTCAGTTCAGCAGTTCCCAGGCCACAGCTGAACTGTAGGAACAGCACTAGAGTCTAAAGTAGTACAGCCACTGAGCAAAATGCTGTCTCATTGTGCAATGAGGGCTGATGACATCACAATAAAATGGCAGCCAAGAAGAAAGAAAGAGAAACAGGTCCTTTTTGATTCCAAAGGTTACATAGTCATAGTCAAATGTTTTAAGTTTGAACACGCTGCTTTGTGATCACTTCTGAAGCACTACCAAATGAAGGCCTTGATTCTGTGATATTTGGCAGAAATACTGTACATACTGTTACTGCAGTCTAGTGCAAAGGGGCAGCTCACCTGTTTAGCTACTGCTGGCTGCTTTCTCAACTGATCGATCTCAGCTTGCTGCTCTCGAATCGTATCGTGCTGTGACTTGATAGTAGCGTCTTTCTCCCTCAATGCAATGTCATTCGCCTTCAAAGCCTTGTCTTTCTCCCTCAATGCCTCGTCCTTCTGTCTGCATTCTTCCTCCTTGGCTGACAACTGCTGTTGAAGTTGCTCAATGGGAGCAGCAACATGGCTGCCATTTGGGAGGGATGACTCAATACGTCTCAGCTCTCGCACCAGTACTGCACTGGAGGGACGCTTGTCTGGTCGGTTCTCCAGACACTGGCGGACTGTGGGGAGAAACAGCTGTTTCTCTTGTGCAGTGAACATTGCAACATAACGCTCACGACGCTGGAGCTCGGTGAGACCAACAATCTTGTCTCCTTCATATTTCGTGGGGGGACCAGGGTTGGGCCACTCGTGGGTCAGAATGGAGAGGATGATGTTGCCAAACGAGAACGCGTCCAATGTCTCATTGTATCGAGGAGGATCATGGAGAGCTTCAGGAGACATGAAGGCTGGAGTGCCTTTCACTGACGATTTGCGACTCAAGGTTGATGGGTTGATGGCTCGGCTCATGCCAAAGTCAGTCAAATTGGTCACAAAAGACACCACATTCAGTAACACGTTGTTAGGGCTGAGGTCGTGGTGTACTAGAGGTGGATTCTGGCCGTGGAGATAAGCGAGCGCTTGACATATCTGACGAAGTACGAACGCCTTGAGGTGGAGGGGGAACTCCTTCTTGCCGTGACTTTCGCAGTACTTTCGCAGACTGGTATCCATTTTCTCAATTACGAGAACTGGCAAACGAGAGTTGCGTTCCAGATGTACCCCGAGGAACTGCACTACACCGGGATGACGCAGTTTGGACCACGTAAGGCATTCCGCCTCAAAGTTGCTGATGAGTTTCTCCGCTCCTCCGGGCGACTGGTCTTGGAGCAGAATGTCGTGAAGGCGCTTGGCTGCGCACACGGTACCTCTCCAAATCACCTCGTACACTGTGGCGTCAGATCCTACACCGAGTTGGGTGTCAGTGAACACCAGGTCGGATATAAGCAAGTTGGGGAATCTGGACGGCGTGCGGATCCTCTCCGCCATTTTGATTAATATGTGATGAATTAAGTGAACACGCCCCCCAAATGGCTCCCCTTGTGAGCAGAGTGATTAGTCGGATCCCGATTAGTCCGTCAGTGAATGATGCATGTGGTGATGAGTAAGCAGAGGCTGAGCACTCCACACTGGACGGAGTGTACAGCTAGTGAACAGTGAACATGCAGTGAAAGTGAGTTAGCAGACTAGAATGAATTGACGTAGCTTGCTTTGCTTGCCAGACGATTAAGGCTAGCTCTGGGACAACACAGCAGACCAATAGTTTGTCATGTAAATACACTGCTAGTAGGTTTGGTGTGTCAAACACTCTAGAGGATGTGGAATGTGCACACTCTGTACACACACACACACACACACACACACACACACACACACACACGGCTTACAGATTTCCATCTGCTTTTGCAACATTGTAGATAATTGCTGTACACACCAGTAACAGTACAGAGCTTGATGAAATTAAGTGTTTGCTTTACTGTAAGGCCACCTAGTAGAGTCTATTACTCTTGATATTACCTCTCCTTCGTTTTAGGTCACTACCTAAAGTAGGTCAGTGCCTACCTTTTGATCTAAGTCTGTTGGTCAAGGAACAGTGAAGACAGCAGATAAGCAAAGCAGCTCGAAGCCAGATGGTTATAATGCCACCACAGCAAGTGATCAAGCCAAGATACCACTGCGGCATCAACAACAGAGGCAGGTGCAGAGTAGTGCTGGGGGAGGAGTGGGAAAGCCATTTCCTCCTGGTCATGAAGATATAAGAGTGACCAGCACAGAGGTGTCTCTGGGAGGACTGGGAAGTCAGGTGTGTGTGTGTGTGTGTGTGTGTGTGTGTGTGTGTGTGTGTGTGTGTGTGTGTATGCGTGCGTGCGGTGTCTAAAGTGTCCAAAGGCGTACACTTTACATGAATACATAGTGTGTACCCTTTTAGCTGCGCAGTGCAGATATGGTCTGCTTGTGAGAGTGGCCACTTGTCTCATCTCATGGGACACCAATTATGGCCATGCTATACAACTCATGCCAGCAACCTACCACTAGCTGTGTGTACTTAGCTTCAATTTGCTAATCACAGTGCTACATACATGTACATATATTGAAACCATCCCTATCTTTTCATTCAGTGCCTGTATCCTCTCAGTACTGTACTGTAATGGTTAACTATGGTACTAGCCCAAAGCTTACCTTTCCATTGTTATCCTCTAACTGTGGTTGTGCCCATTGTACCAGTCCCTGTTGTGTCAATAGGTGTCTGGATGTACAACATGTATACGTATGTGTATGCACATAACTCATTTGTGTACTGTACATTTACATACAACACATACATACAAACATGCACATTGTTGAGACTGTGTACCTGTGTGTGTGGTTCCTCCATAAATGTCCTCTTGCATCCTCTTACCTCTTCCCTCCTGGTGTAGCCTCCAAATCGTCCACTCCCAGTAGACCTATTTCACCCAGCTCGCAAGTATCAGCTGCAACAGGAGCAGAGAAAAGTATGTCGCTGATGTTTTTACGACACACACTAACCAGCCCCCGGGGTCCAAAATACCCCGGCCCGCTTCATCCCTTTCATCTTCCCGACGATCATCAGCCGCCTCATCCCCTGAACCAGAAAGGCGCCCGTCAGCAACCTCAGGATGTGAGCAAGTAGAACAGCATACCAACGGAGTGGTCTCCCCTGATATGTCAAGGAGACGGTCCAGTACCCCCTCCATTCCAGCACTGGCTGAAAAGAGCTTAAAGGCTGTCTCACCACATCACCACTCAGCACCACCCAAGGAGAGGAAAGCCTCTGATTCAACTCCACTTGCAGTTAAGGGTCGGCCGCGATTTGACTCTACCATTTCAGAGACAGCACAGAGTGATGACAGTGTGTTGCTTGATGACAACTTGGAAGGTCAGGTTACAATTGATCCTGATGAGTACCGCCGCCTGCAGCAGGAGGTGAAGATGGTAAAGACTGTGCTACTGAAGCTGAGGAGGGAACTGCAGGGAGACCAGTCACCATCTTCACCTCTTGGTCTTATTAGACAGGTGAGAGGTGTGTGTGTGTATGAATGTGTTGTGAGGTGTGTGGGTAAGACTGTGGTCACACTAACTAGGTTACATAAAAAATGACGTCGACAAAACAGTTACGTATGTTGCATAACATAACGGCACGTTTGGTTCAAGTCGGCATTAACATTTTGCAATGTTTAGTGCAACTTGCAAAATGTGACTGTAAAATGTTGACATTTAATATGTACACTGTCTAGGTGTATTATTCACCTGGTCTCTATTCTTTCCTTGTACACACAGTCCAGCATAGATGAGTCCCCACCCACCCAACTGGATGCAGTGTGCAAGGTTTGTATAATGTGTGTTCACCAGGTCACTCTCAGGTGCAATGCAATGTGTTGTGGCATACTATTTAGCTGAGGGTAGGCTGACTGCTTCAGACAGGTGGCTGCCTTATACAGAGACCACAGTAGACAGGCTCCACTGTAGCAATTGACTGTATAGCAATACACCAGTCTCAGTTCCTCCAACGAATGCACTCCTTGCTCTGCTGCTATGTTCAGGAACGTGACAAGGCCCTTGCTGCTCTGGAGTGTGTTCGTGCTGACCTGCGGAGAAGAGACGACACCATTAGTCAGCTTTCCACTGAGCTAGAGGCAGCTCACTCTCAAAGCACTTCCCTCTGTGAGCAGGTGGAGGAGCTAGGGAGGTCGAGGGAGGAGCTAATTGACCGAGTTGAGAGGCTGTATGCAGAGAAACACAAGTTGGAGGACAGAGTGGGTCAGGCAGAGAAGCATGCACAGGTACATGTATAGTAAGGGGAGGGGGAGGGGAGGGGCAGGGGAGGGGTGGGAGGGAGGGGAGGGGCAAGGAGGGGGAGAGGAGGGGACGGAAACAGAGGGGAGGGAGGGTACAGGGGTGGAGGGTTGATGTGGAGAAAACGGAAGGGGAAACATTTGCATTGTACTTGTTCATGCACTTTTGCCCCTTGTGCAGTGTACATTGTGTATCAGACAGCAAGGTAGTGCTGTCTATGGTGTTTATGTTGTTGTACTGTTCTGTAAGTGTGTGATGGTTGTAGCTGTTCGGGTCATGTTGGATGTGTTCTGCTGTGCAGTGTGTTCACTGGTATATTATGTAACTCTTTTCTTCTCTCTCTCTCCTCTCATGTAGAGCATGTTAATTGGTGATTTTGATGATTTGTTGAGTGAATCACTGGATGGAAGTAACATGAAGGAGGAGAGAGGACAGGCAGTGAGTGGTGTGAATGGGAGAGGGAGGGGCAGACTAAGATGGCCGACGGTCACACCATGTCAGAATGTCATTGATGACTCACTTCTCTAGGAAATGAATTTAGCGCACTTCTCTGTGGGGGTGGGGTTTAGTTGTGTTATATCAATGGATGCACCTAGGGGTCACAGGACCTGAGGTTGAAGGGGTTTCCTGTGCACTTGAGTGTGGGCTTTGTGTACGCCCTTACTCCAACATGGTGTATATATACCTCCAACAAGGTACGTGTGTACCTCACCTCACCCCACCCTTCCCCCTCGAGCCCCTCCCATCCCACCCCCTCCCTCACTCCTACACCCACACCCCTCTCTTACACCTCACCCCACCCCACCCCACCCCACACGTCCACACACCCCTCCATCCCCCCATCCCTGTATTGTACGCTGCAGGGTACAGTGGACGGTATGGTCCTCTCTGATGGAGGAAAAGGGGAGAACAGTGATCCGGAGAGTGAGACTGTTGTTACAAGTACTGATGTGAGAAATTGATAAATCCCCCATGACCCCGCCCCCTGGACCTTAGAGGCTATTTCTATGTGTATACACAACAATACAGAACAGATGTGTATTTAGTTTTTATACTGTACATTTATTTATGATACTGTGTGTAGTACAGTACACTTTCCATGTATTAATGTGCATGTAGTATTGCTCATGTTTTATGTGTACAGTCAACATTGGAACTGCAGTGTACATAGAGTGCATTATTGGATTTTAGCAGTGATTTATGTAACATTAATTTTATTCAACTGCTGATGGTTGAGTGACAGAGCGGTGATCCATCAGTTGTATAATGTGCCATTTTGATGAATCGCAAATCAGAGAATGTTGAAATTATCCTCTAAAAATTGCTCCCCAGGTTGTAGTGGTTGCATGACACAGAACTATGACACGTTAGAAGATCCAGCAGCTGTTCCATCCAGTCAGCATGCAGGGCTCATGCACCCCTTTAGATACACTACATGTACAAAACATGACTCAGCATACTGTAACGTGACTCACAGAGGACGTGTGTGGCTGCACATTTCAAGGAAAATGGACGACAACAATGTTAAACTTTGGAGACATCTTCCTATCAAAGCACTGCATTTCTCTCATCCACACACTGTCCCATGTCTGGTGTGTGTGACTGTCTACACTATTGCTTTAATGTATTGTGCATCATTTTTGATTGTGTGTAGAGTTTTAATCACAGCCAGTTCAATCTCAATTAACTATCAATCATTCAATCTCAACTACATTGCTGCATATCAATCTTCCTTTATAGTCCGAGTGTCACTGACTGTAACATTACAAAAACAGGAATGATTGTTCAAACTACATTTGTTATGAGTAAATACATCACACCATTAATCAATGAATATCATTACAATACCTGTATACATCACATACAAACACACAAGCACACAAACATGCACTAGAATGTGTACATTACTATCATAAATTGGAAAGGTACATCATTACACTATCATCACAATTCAAACTAATATGTGAGTCAGTCCAAATGAATAGTTCAGAAGACCTGCACACTCTTGTTCCCATTATCAACTACATAAACTAGTTCATTGTCATCAACACATATACCCAAAGGGTAATCGAACCTCCCTGGATCAGACCCTTGTGCTCCAAATTGGTGAATCAGTTCACCTTCCAATGTGTACACCATGTGTAACATTTCAAAAAACAGGAATGATTGTTCACACTACGTTTGTTGTTGGTCAATGCATCACATCAGTTCAATCAATGAATATCATTACAATACCTGTATACATCACATACAAAACACACATGCACTAGAATGCATACATGTCATAAATTGGAAACGTACATCATACACTATATCATCATATTAGTATGTGAGTCAGTCCAAATGAAAAGTTCAGAAGACCTGCACACGCTTATAATCAACTATATAAACTAGTTCATTGTCATCAACACATATACCCCAAGGCTCATTAAACCTCCCTGGATCAGACCCTAGTGCTCCGAATTGGTGAATCAGTTCACCTTCCAATGTGTACACCATTACGGTGTGGGAGGAGTGTGAAGTGATCAACAAATGGTTGTCATTAGTAGCGGTAATGCAGTATGGGTTGTACTTTGGCTTGAATTGTCTCTTAAAAGTACCTTCTTTAGACCACACGGAAACACACTTATTCCCCTGATCAACAACATACACGAGGCCATCTGAACCAAATGCTATGTTACCAGGTCTATCAAAACACCCAGGACCATTTCCATTTGAGCCAAATGCAAACAGAAACCTGCCCACTTCATCGTGAACAGTGACACGGTGGTTACCACTATCACAAATGTAAATCAGACCTTCTGCACTAACAGACGCACCCTTAGGACCGCTGAAACGATCACTTTCACTACTTGCATGGTGTATGGTCTGAAGGTGTCGGCCATCTTGGGACAGCTTGACTACTTTATTGTTGAGATAGTCTGTCACCCAAACATTCCCTTTGAGGTCAAATGAAACACCAAATAAACAACCACCAAGCACTCCTTCCCCAATGGACCTCACCAATGTACCATTATTGATGAGAAGATGAACACACCTGTTCAGCCCATCTGTCACAGCTAGGAGGCCTTTACTGTTCACTGCTATTGCAGCATACACACCACCCCTTGGACTGTGTTGGATGACCTTCTGACACTTTCCAAGCTTCCTCCAGTCCCTGGGAGGGTGCTTCACCTGCAGGTGGAATTAGTCAACTGCAGGTAACACAGTAGGAGTGTACATGACAGACAGTTGGATGCATTCACTTGCAAACACATGGAATTACTTCCCTGTTGATGTGGTGGGTGGGGGAGGTACACACAGGGAACAGAGCAGAATCAGCTAGTAAGGGCCCATGCACATGAGATGCCCCACACTATTGCTATCCCCTCCATCTTGAAGCCAGGACAACACAGCAGACCATTAGTTTGTCATGTAAATACACTGCTAGTAGGTTTGGTGTGTCAAACACTCCAGAGGATGTGGAATGTGCACACTCTGTACACACATGTATGCATGCACGCACGCACACGTGCACACAACCACACACAGTACCATAAGGTGAAAAATTTTGGTGGGGAATCTAGTTTAGCGGATTGATGGTTATGAGTGCAATCCACCAATACCTTTTTCACAAATGTCAGCATTATTGCACAATCATATTGTAGCTGGATACGCCAGGCAAATTTTCAGCATTGAGTTCAGAACCAACAGCTGTGCATGAGGACACTATGTTTCCAAAGAGATTTTCCACAAATATCATTATGGCTTAAGGCTTGCCAAAGTTTATCAATTCTGCCAAATGCAACAATTCTAGCAATCTGCCAACAATCCGCTTTACAGTACTTCAACACCACAAATTGTGAATTGAATAAGTGAAAGCTGTGACATAAATGTGTATAAAACTGTGAAAGGGGTAGATTCAGGCATTTGAAAGGTGCACCAATACGTATATGTGGATTAGCAGAGTGCCCGCCTTGGGCAGACACCCTGCTTCGGCGAGTCGCACAACAGCGAGTCGGGCCCAGGCTGATTCGAAGAATCTGCACTGTTAGCAACAGAAGGTAGCTGCTATAATTCGTTTATTGGACGACAGCGAATCACACTGCCTAATAACCAGAAGTCAATTAAGGAGCAATAATTAACAAAATGGCCGTCAACCATGAGCAAGTAACCAGAAATTGAAGGATATCTCTTCAAGAACTGCAAGACGGGTGATTTCAACCCATGAAGGACACTTCTGGAGCACCACTTCATAATCACTGAGAGTTTGGTGTCGTCCTGTGCAATAGTTTTTGCCCGAATCGCGATCGAACAATCAAAGAATAAACAAACAAACAAACTGAATTATATATATAGATTAAGTAAGGGGGACTGGGGTTGGAACCCCTGGGATATTATTGAAAAGGAGGTACCCTCAAGTGAATTGAGGACACTTTGATATAACTGACATGAAGGTGGTTGGACGACAATGTACATGTACATATTGTTGGTTCTCCATGGATACTCTATTACTAATTGTAACTAGCTAGGGCTTTAAACAATCAGCATAACTGGTGGAGAGGTATGCAGAACACTTTGCTCTAGTGTTGTTCCTTCAGTTCAGCAGTTCCCAGGCCACAGCTGAACTGTAGGAACAGCACTAGAGTCTAAAGTAGTACAGTCACTGAGCAAAATACTGTCTTATTGTGCAATGAGGGCTGATGACATCACAATAAAATGGCGTTCAGGAAGAAAGAAAAGCAAACAGATCCTTATTGATTCCAAAGGTTACATAGTCATAGTTGAATGTTTAAGCTTGAACACACTGCTCTGTGATCACTTCTGAAGCACTACCAAATGAAGGCCTTGATTCTGTGATATTTGGCAAAAATACTGTACACATTGTTACTGCAGTCTAGTGCAAAGGGGCAGCTCACCTGTTTAGCTACTGCTGGCTGCTTCTTCAACTGTTCGATCTCAGCTTGCTGCGCTTGAATGGTATCTTGCTGTGCTCGAATGGTATCTTGCTGCTTTTGAATTGTAGTACGCTGAGCTTGATCTGAAGCTTGCTGCTCTCGAATAGTATCTTGCTGCTTCTGATTAACAGTGCGCTGAGAATGAATCGCCAATTGCAGATCTTGAATGGCATCTTGCTGTGACTGAATAGTAGTGTCTTTCTCCCTCAATGCCTTGCCTTGCTCCCTCAATGCCTCTTCCTTCTGTCTGCACTCTTCCTCCTTGGCTGACAACTGCTGTTGAAGTTGCTCATTAGAAGCAGCAACATGGCTGCTGATTGGGAGGGATGACTCGATACGTCTCAGCTCTCGCACCAGCACTGCACTGGAGGGACGCTTGTCTGGTCGGTTCTCCAGACAGTGGCTGACTGTGGGGAGCAACAGCTGCTTCTCTTGTGGGGTGAACAGCACAACATAACGATCACGGCGCTGAAGCTCACTCAGACCAACAATCTTGTCTCCTTCACATTTTGTAGGAGGATCAGGCTCTGGCCACTCGTGGGTCAGAATGGAGAGGATGACGTTGCCCAATGAGAACACATCTAGCTTCTCATTGTATCGAGGTGGGTTTTGAAGAGCCTCAGGAGACATGAATGCTAGAGTGCCTTTGATGGACGACTTACGAGTGATGGTTGATGGGTTGATGGCACGGCTCATGCCAAAGTCAGTCAACTTGGTCACAAAAGACACCACGTTTAGTAACATGTTGTTAGGGCTGAGGTCGTGGTGTACTAGAGGTGGATTCTGGTTGTGGAGATAAGCAAGCGCTTGGCATATCTGACGAAGTACGAACGCCTTGAGGTGGAGGGGGAACTCCTTCTTGCTGTGAGTCTCTAAGTATCTCCGCAAACTGGTATCCATTTTCTCCATGACCAGGACTGGTAGGCGAGAACCGCGTTCCAGATAAACTCCAAGGAACTGCACTACACCGGGATGACGTAGTTTCGACCAGGTGATGCACTCCGCTTCAAAGTTGGCAATGAACTTGTCCGCTCCTCCGGGGGAGTCATCTTCGAGAAGAATCTCGTGCAGGCGCTTGGCGGCACACGGAGTTCCATTCCAATCAACCTCGTACACCGTGGCGTCGGCACCTCTACCGAGTTTCTTGTCGGTAAATAGTAAGTTAGTGATGAGAAGGCCGGGAAACCTTGAAGGGCGAATCCTCTCCGCCATTTTGATTGGGTGATAAGTGTCATGTGATGTAACTTGGGGACGTCCCCAACAATATGCGTATATAGAAGATCTTCGTTTAGTTTATAGGCAGTGAAAGTGGCCTCCATCACTGATCAGTGGATGATGCACGTGGTGATGAGTAAGCAGAGGCTGAGCACTCCACACTGGACGGAGTGTACAGCTAGTGAACAGTGAACATGCAGTGAAAGTGAGTTAGCAGACTAGAATGAAATTGGATACGGAACGTACTTTAATAGCTAGCTAGCTATGTAGCTAACTAGTATATATTGGACACATTCTGGCAGAAACTTAAAGCTAGCTCTCAGGATAACTCAGCTAGTCTGTTAGCCAGAAGGGTAGCTAGTCTTCTAGTCATAGCTACACAAGTATTTCAGTGAGTCAGTTTGTCAATCTGTTGAGGCAGTGTGATGCTAGGAGGTGCTGTCACTTGTAAACTGCCATCGACTTCTTTCATTCACACATACCCCATGCATATGGCTACTATGTTATGGCAGATATATCATCAGAAGAATACACCAGACCTCAGTTGATGGTGTCTGACCTTAGGCCACATAATTACATGGTCTACAGATATTCCACAGTGTCTAATGCAGTCTATAGCTATGTCTCAGCTGGCAGTCTTCTTTGATAGTTTGAACTCATTCCATATACACTAATACCTGTTTACACTAGAGCAGTATTCTGGAGTGGTTCGGTTCACTTGAGTGTGGTCTGGAAAGTGGCATATGTGAACAAGTATCTCATCATTTTTACTTAACTGTTCTGTAGTGTGATATCACGGTCCACTTCTGCTACTGGTAGTGACGTATGGAGTGGGTGAATGTTTGATGGGAGAAAATTTTGATGGTGAAGGGCATGTAATTACAATGTAGTAATGATTGTGGCAGTACGTTAATTGTGATGATAGGCACACACACACAGTTTGTTGACTGTATGCCATATTACACATGTGGGTGACTTTCTTGTCACATGTTGACATTCTGCTAGTCATATCTATCAATTGTGAAGTGGAGTGTCTTCCTTCAATCCATCCATCTAAACATTCTGTTATTATTCTTCACTCTGTATCATTGGTACATAGCTTCCTCGTCTATGTCAACCTCTCTTTCCCCCACACTCACAGTGTGTCCACACATGCACATTTGACTCACTAGCCATGTTTCAATGATTTACAAAGGGCAGTCTGAAATATGGACACCTCTCTAATGAGGACAGTGCCTACTGTCCCAGCTACATAGAGATGTGTACAAAGCTACCTCGGTAATAAGGGCACCTCTCTATTGAGGACAGTGCCTACTGTCCCAGCTACATAGAGATGTGTACAAAGCTACCTCTGTAATGAGAGCACCTCTCTAATGAGGGCAGTGCCTACTGTCCCAGCTACATTGAGGTGTGTACAAAGCTACCTCTGTAATGAGGGCACCTCTCTAATGAGGTCACTTGGGCCTGTCCCACACTGTCCACAACAGAGAGGTGTCACTGTATTCCATATCTCTCAGACCTACAGTAGGCTGACCTTTCTCCACCATTCCACCCCCACATATTACCAGTCAGCCTTATACTGCTCCATTACACATGTACAGTATTGGTCATTGGATGGTGGTATGCTCATGTGCAGATACATACAAGTAGTGTCTTTATCCTTCCCTATCCTTATCCTATGTATGTAGAAAGTGTATGTTCCTGTCTGTTCTAGCATGCACACGGCCAGCCAATTGAGTGTTAGCATGTGCACACACATTTGGTGTGGTTAAGTAAAAGGAGTGGAAGGTCTACTGCTCTGTACATCTCAATGTACATGTGTAGTTTGTGGAGTGTGACTGTGTACCTACGTGTGTGCTTCTTGGACTGTGGGAGGGGGGAGGGGCAGGGGTGGGGGGAGGGAACTTCAAGTACTGGCAATTGCAGAAAAGTTGGTCGACATTCGTACACTAATGTGTGTGTGTGTCTGTTTGGCTGTGTGTGTTAAGTGTATGATAATAATGTGGTTGTGTTACTGACTGTCAGCATGTACATTACTGTGACATGTGATGTGTATGGTCGTGTAGCTGTATGTGATGGGAGGAGTGGGTGAGAATATGGTACATGTGTACAACTAATGTTGAGTGTCTGTCTCCTTCCCTCTCCATGTAGCCTCCAACTCCTCCACTCCCAGTAGACCTGTTTTGCCCGCTCACAAGTGCCAGCTGCATCAATATAGAAAAGTGTGTCCCTGGTGTTTTAAGACACACACTAACTAGCCCCCAGGGTCCAAAATCCCCTGGCCCCCTCTTGCCTTTCATCTTCCCACTGCTCATCAGCTGCCCCTCGTCCACTGAACCACAGTTTGGTGTACAGTTGGAGGTGGGTGTGTACCTTATGTCACACAGTGTTTGTGAATTTCATGATTGGAGCACATTCGCAAACATTTCTGGGGTAGGGTTTATACAGTGGTGTTATGTCAGTGGATGTACCTAGGAGTCACATTACCTGAGGTTGAATGGGTTGTTTCGTGCACTTAGTGCACGTGATGGGATTCATACCCCCTTACTCCAACAAGGGTTTATACATTAGCCCACCCCCTTCGTCACTCCTACACCTCACCCCACAACGTGTGTGTGTGTGTGCGTGCATGTGCGATTGTGTGTATGTGTGTGTGTGTGTGTGTGTGTGTGTGTGTGCGTGTGCGTGTGTGTGCGCGCGTGTGTGTGTGTGTGTGTGTATGCGTGCATGTGTGTGCATTGTGTATGCGTGGGTATGGGGGTTGTATGTATGCGTGTGTACTTGTAAATTTAGCATATTTTACTGCTACTCTTGTTAGGTGTGGTCCTTGATATCCTCACCATTGGGAAGCCGATGGGTAACGGGTTCCCAGTGTCAGGAGTGGTGACCATTCCTAGTGTTAATGACCTTCATGAGAAGAAGGCTCCTCCTCACTACAACACTGTGAGCACACAGTCTCAGTCCACACACACAATGCCATACCACTTGTACATGCATGTATTGACATACACCTGTGTGTACGTACATCACAGTTCTACGGAATTTTCATGTGCTAACGTGTTTTTGGTGTTTCACTTAGGGTTAACCCAATGTGCACTACACACATTATACAATATTTAGTTGTGTGTATATAGTGTGGTGTGGTAGTGGGTGTTATGTCATTGGATACACCTAGTGGTCTCGTGACCTAAAGGTTGAATGCATGGGGGTTCCTGCGTGCGTGCTTGGTAGTGAACTTTGTCCCCCTAGCTTACTTCAACAAGCGTATGTATTATCCCACCCTACCCCCTCCCTCACTCCTACACCCCACCCCTCACTCACTCCTACACCCCACCACATCCCACCCCTCCCTCACCCATACACCTCACCTCACCCCACCCCTCGAGCTCCCTCACTCCTACACCTCACCCCACCCCACATGTCCACACACACACCCATTCCCCCATCCCTGTATTGTACACTGCAGGGTACAGTGGACAGTATGGTCCTCTGATGGAGGAAAAGGGGAGAACAGTGATCGAGAGAGTGAGGAAGTTGAAGTTTTTGCAAGAATAATAATTGACAAATTCCCTGACCCCGCCCCTTTGACATATTTCAGTAGATGTGTACACAAATCATACAGAACAGATTATATTAATTTATTACTTTTTATACTGTACATTTATTTATGATACTGTGTGTAGTACAGTACACTTTCCATGTACTAATGTGCTTGTAGTACGGTACGGTGCATAGAAAACATGACGTTAACGGATAACTGGTAACAGTTATCGTCGGTTATCGTTAGCAAACAGCGAACGGTGAAACGTTAATCGGTATCTAGTAACGTTTAATCGTTAACTGGTAGCGATTTTACCCCTACTAAAGGGCGACCGTATACGTAGGTGCGCAGGAGCAGTTTCCAGTGTTCGCGAAGGAGACTGGTCCCGTCGTAGCGCAGTAAGCCGTTGTCTTCACATCTGATGATAATAGTGGCCGTGTCTCTGCAATAGATTCCAAAAAGCAGCGTCTTCGCAAGTCTCTCCGAAAGGTTGCGTACTGATCCAAGCGCCTCCAAGTCTATTCAAACAGCTCCGAATAGTACCGTCTTTACAGGTGTCCAATCCACGAATGAAAACGTATCCAAGCGTCTCCGAAGAGTTCGGTCGCGATTCAGGAAAAACTACTGCACAGGGCGCCACTAAACTCTCAGGGACTATAAAGTGGGGCTCCAGAAGTGTTCTCCATGGGTTGACATCGCCCGTCTTGCAGTTCTTGAAGAGATATCCTTCAATTTCCGGTTTTTCGTTCGCGGCTGACGGCCATTTTATTACGATTAACGGTTTTCCGTTGACTGTTATCGGTTAAACGCTAACAGGTAATCAAAAATATTCACGGATAAAGGAGTGATAACGACGAAAAGAGTTGACCGACAAACGGAATTATCGTCATGTTTTCTATGCACCGTGCTCATTGCTCATGTTTTACGTGTACAGTCAACATTGGAACTGCAGTGTACATAGAGTACATTATTGGATTTTAGCAGTAATTTATGTAACATTAATTAATTGCTGATCAATTGCGATCGAACAATGGTTGATTGAAAGAGCAGTGATCCACACTTGTATTAAATAAATTATATATTTTGTATATATTTTGATGGAGGGCACTTAAAGTATACATGCAGGGTGCATGACTGTTCAAATCAATCAATCATAAAATGCTCTAGTTCTAAATTGAACTAGTTGTCTCATGGCATAGTATACGTACATGTACAGAATGTTCAAACTCCTCCACGTACGTATAATTATACTGCATGTATAACAGATAGTCGCCCATCATAAAAATTACTACTCAGCTGGCACTAGTTGTCCCATGACACAGAACTAACACACATTAGAAGACCCTGTTCCATCCAGTCAGCATGCAGGGCTCATGCACCCCTTTAGATACACTACATGTACAAAACATGACTCAGCATACTGTAACGTGACTCACAGAGGACGTGTGTGGCTGCACATTTAAAAGAAAATGGACGACAACAGTGTCGTACTTTGGAGACACCTTCCTATCAAAGCATTGCATTTCTCTCATCCACACATTGTCCCATGTCTGGTGTGTGTGACTGTCTACATTATTGCTTTAATGTATTGTGTATCACTTTTGATTGTGTGTAGAGTTTTAATCACGGCCAGTTCGATCTCAATTAACTATCAATCATTCAATCTCAACTACATTGCTGCATATCAATCGTCGTATATAGTCCGAGTGTCACTGACTGTAACATTCCAAAAACAGGAATGATTGTTCACACTACATTTGTTGTGGGTCAATACATCACATCAGTTCAATCAATGAATATCATTACAATACCTGTATACATCACATACAAAACACACAAGCACACACACATGCACTAGAATGTGTACATTACTATCATAAATTGTAAATGTACATCATTACACTATCATCACAAATTCAAACTAATATGTGAGTCAGTTCAAATGAATAGTTCAGAAGACCTGCACACGCTTGTTCCCATTATCAACTACATAAACTAGTTCATTGTCATCAACACATATACCCCAAGGGTAATCGAACCTCCCTGGATCAGACCCTTGTGCTCCAAATTGGTGAATCAGTTCACCTTCCAATGTGTACACCATTACGGTGTGGGAGGAGTGTGAAGTGATCAACAAATGGCTGTCATTAGTAGCGGTAATGTAGGTTGGGTCATACTTTGGCTTGAATTGTCGCTTAAAAGTACCTTCTTTAGACCACACGGAAACATGCTCATTCCCTAAGTCAACAACGTACATGAGGCCATCTGAACCAAATGCTATGTCACGAGGTGTATTAAAACACACTGGGCCACTTCCTGTTGAGCCAAATGCAAACAGAAACTTGCCATCTTCATCGTGAACAGTAATACGTTGGTTACCACTATCACAGATGAAAATCAGACCTTCTGCACTAACAGTCACACCCCGAAGTTTGCTGAAACAATCACTTTCACTACTTGCATGGTATATGGTCTGAAGGAGTCGGCCATATTGGGACAGCTTCACTACTTTATTGTTGTCATAGTCTGTCACCCAAACATTCCCTTTGAAATCAAAAGAAACACCAAACAAACTACCACCAAGCACTCCTTCCCCAGGGGACCTCACCAATGTACCATTATTGGTGAGAAGATGAACACACCTGCTCCCACCATCTGTCACAGCTAGGAGGCCTTTACTGTTCACTGCTATTGCACGATAAAAACCACCACCTGGACTGTGTCGGATGACCTTCTGACACTCTCTAAGCTTCCTCCAGTCCCTGGGAGGGTGCTTCACCTGCAGGTGGAATTAGTCAACTGCAGGTAACACAGTAGGAGTGTACATGACAGACAGTTGGATGCATTCACTTGCAAACACATGGAATTACTTCCCTGTTGATGTGGTGGGTGGGGGAGGTACACACAGGGAACAGAACAGAGCACATGAGATGCCCCACACTATTGATATCCCTTCCATCTTGAAGCCAGGACAACACAGCAGACCATTAGTTTGTCATGTAAATACACTGCTAGTAGGTTTGGTGTGTCAAACACTCCAGAGGATGTGGAATGTGCACACTGTACACATGCACACTCACACGTGCGCACACGCATACACACGCACGCATACAAACATGCACACACACACACACACACACACACACACACACACACACACACACACACACACACACACACACACACACACACACACACACACACACACACACACACACACACAATTAAATTAACCATAGTCCTTGCTGAAATCTTCATCTCATGTGACATTATACATGGCTGCATGATCAGTATAGTGTACATGATGTAATGGGAGGTGACTGAGGTATACAGAACTAGTGCATGCACTGATTTGTACTTACACTGTGTGTGTGTGTGTGTGTGTGTGTGTGTGTGTGTGTGTGTGTGTGTGTGTGTGTGTGTGTGTGTGTGTGTGTGTGTGTGTGTGTGTGTGTGTGTGTGTGTGTGTGTGTGTGTGTGTGTGCGTACGTGCATGCGTGTGTGTGAAGTAGCAGTACTGTAGCAGTGGGCTAGGGCTAGGGCAGTGGTGGATGTACACTACTTCCCTTTACAGGTCACAATGAGTGGCAAAACACGTGTGTGTACGGCAGACTGGTGTGTGAATGAAGAGGCTGGTGTGTGAGTGCAGCATCTACATGTGGGGCAGTTCCTTATTAGTCTGTGGCCTCATCCTTTCCACTCATACTCAACATCACCTTCAGATGCTCACAGAGAGGATCACTGTCCTTCAACATTTCATAGCCCATAGCACTCTGATTGCCTTATGGTCATGTGACTAACAGTAATTACCCGCAATTGTGCAACAGGGGTTACGCATTTGGTTCGTGGCTCAGTTTGTCCGTCCACACTTTTTGGGCCATTTGTGAGATTAAGGTGCTTTCAAGGGCTCATGTAGCTCCTGAAAGCGCCTTAATCGTGCTTCGCACAAAAAACAGCCTGTATATGCTCGACGACTACAGCAACCACGCAGAAGCTATTAAAACAGCACTTTCTACTCGGGTCTGCATGCAGAAAGAGTGTGTGGACGGTCCAAGTCCGTATGCGGAAAGACTGTGCAGACTGCGGATGGCCCTGGCCGTCACTTTGGCCAAGTTGGCCGAACGGAAGTGGAAACAGAAATAAGGACCTGGGTAAGAGCTGGGCTAAGTTCTCATACCTGACCTTACCCCAATGAACCCTGTGAACCTCAGGTGTCATGAGAATTATACCCACTAAGCACTTATGGGCATCCACTCAGAACATGTTGCCATACCTAATAATAGTTAGGTCTACACAATCTCCACATGCATGGGGTATGGTCTCTATGAGGCCTTGTTGGGTTGATATACAATTCCACGAATATGACTAGGGCATACATCAAAATGCAAGCAGACTCGCTTGAATGTATATAGCTAGCTACTTCAGTAAAGTACAGTGCATGAGCGTAACTCGACCAGGGCAAGTACATTTTGGGCAATAATAGAACTGCAATCTGCTTTCACTGGCTGTCAGAAAGTAGGGATAGCAAGCCAGACGAAGCACTGGATGGCAGCTGGGCAATCGACACCTACCTATTTGGAGCTGTGCAGGGAAGCCAGTCCTTGCTTAGCTAACCACAGTGCGCATTTTGCGCTTCACTTGAAGGAACACTAAAAGTGTTCCGGGCCATGCGGGGCAAATGACGTCAGTCAATATGGTGGAATCGTCAACAGGAGTGTAGCCCTCGCTGGAGCAATGAGCAGCATTAAGAGCAATCTGAACGTAGCGTGCAGCGATGAAGTGGAGTGTTGAGCAGATTCGTGGCCAATGTTGGCCAAGTAGAGCGTTTTGTTGTTGTGAGCGCCTGCGGAGAACACCGGGCTATTGTGCAATCTAGGTGTCTCGGGTTGACTGGGATGGATATACATATATACGTATATACATACATATTTTATACAAACGGGGGACGACAACGCATCACAATTACTTGCCTCGCCTTTCGGCACGGCACTAATAAACACTCATTTGTCCAAGTGGCGGATCTAGCCCAACCATTGAGAGGGGGGACTGAGCGCTTTCATTAGTTATTATGCTATCATAATGCTGCAATTAAAAATGGCTGCCAGCAGTCAGAATTAGGAAAGAACTTAATGTAGATCCCTGTGTACCCACACTAGACTTCATTAAGCTTACAGCAGCTCCTCTAAAGGTATTCAGATGATGTACGCCATTAAGCCCTGTTTGATGTACACTTTAGCGCAATCTGCTAAGAAAATATATTTCAGATCTGGGCCAAGGAGGGGGGGCTCAAGCCCCCCCCCCCCTGGATCCGCCCCTGTATCCCATAAACGTACAAAATTACATAATACCAACATTTCCAAAACTTCCAAAATATGAATACAAGACATCCTAAAATTTTGTTTGGGTAAAATATATCAGAGGATTTCACGGATCAGTATAGTCATCAGTGAAACCTATCCATAATCAATCATCAGTGGACATGTATACTGTAGTGAAGCCATCACATCAGAGAGGTCATGACTGTGACAATGACTAGTTCACCTTCTTTCGTCACATTAACTTCATTTGGTTTAGAGTACATAATTGTTGCTGCTCAAATTAAGAGCATGCATAATCTTGGTCTTAATCTGTGGTAGCATGCATGGCTAATCTAGACAAAGACATGCCTTGTTTGATGGCAGTAGCTATATAAAGGAAGTACACCGAGCACTGAACATGTACGTGTAGAGTGTAGTGATCATGCATCTTTGTGATCACTTCTGAAGCACTGCCAAATGAAGGCCTTGCTTCTGTGATATTGGCAGAAATACTGTACATACTGTTACTGCAGACTAGTGCAAAGGGGCAGCTCACCTGTTTAGCTACTGCTGGCTGCTTTCTCAACTGATTGATCTCGGCTTGCTGCGCTCGAATGGTATCTTGCTGCCTTTGAATTGTAGTGTGCTGAGCTTGATTTGAAGCTTGCTGCTCTCGAATGGTATCTTGCAGCTTCTGATTAACAGTGTGCTGAGAATGAATCGTCAATTGCTGTTCTTGAATGGCATCTTGCTGTGCTTGAATGGCATCTTGCTGTGACTGAATAGTAGTGTCTTTCTCCTTCAATGCCTTTTCCTTCTGTCTGCATTCTTCCTCCTTGGCTGACAACTGCTGGTGAAGTTGCTCAATAGATGCAGCAACATGGCTGCCCCTTGGGAGGGATGACTCGATACGTCTCAGCTCTCGCACCAGCACTGCACTGGAGGGACGCTTGTCTGGTCGGTGTTCCAGACACTGGCTGACGGTGGGGTGAAACAGCTGCTTCTCTTGTGCAGTGAACATTGCAACATAACGCTCACGCCGCTGAAGCTCATTTAATGCTACGAGTTGATCTCCTTGCAACTGAGTGGGAGGATCAGGCTCTGGCCACTCGTGGGTCAGAATGAAGAGGATGATGCTTCCAAAAGAGAACACATCTAGCTTCTCATTGTATCGTGGTGGGTTCTGTAAAGCCTCAGGAGACATGAATGCTGGTGTGCCTTTTATCGATGACTTACGAATGATGCTCGATGGGTTGATGGCGCGGCTCATGCCAAAGTCAGTTAGCTTGGTCACAAAAGACACCACGTTCAGTAACACGTTGTTAGGGCTGAGGTCGTGGTGTACTAGAGGTGGATTCTGGCCGTGGAGATAAGCGAGTGCTTGGCATATCTGACGAAGTACGAACGCCTTGAGGTGGAGGAGGAACTCCTTCTTGCCGTGGTTCTCTAAGTATCTCCGCAGACTGGTATCCATCTTCTCCATGACGAGGACAGGCAGGCGAGAACCGCGTTCCAGATACACTCCAAGGAACTGCACTACACCGGGATGGCGCAGTTTCGACCAGGTGATGCACTCTGCCTCAAAGTTGGCAATGAACTTGTCCGCTCCTCCGGGGGAGTCGTCTTCGAGAAGAATCTCGTGCAGGCGCTTGGCGGCACACGGAGTGCCATTCCAATCAACCTCGTACACCGTGGCGTCGGCACCTCTACCGAGTTTCTTGTCGGTAAATACTAAGTTTGTGATGAGAAGGCCGGGAAACCTTGAAGGGCGAATCCTCTCCGCCATTTTGATTGGGTGATAAGTGTCATGTGATGTAACTTGGGGACGTCCCCAACAATATGTGTATATAGAAGATCTTCGTTTAGTTTATTATAGGCAGTGAAAGTGGTCTCCATCACTGATCAGTGGATGATGCACATGATGATGAGTAAGCAGAGGCTGAGCACTCCACACTGGACGGAGTGTACAGCTAGTGAACAGTGAACATGTAGTGAAAGTGAGTTAGCAGACTAGAATGAAATTGGGCATGGAACGTACTTACCTACGTGGCTACGTTATCGAGCTAGTATTGAACACATTTTAAGCCAGAAGCTTAAGGCTAGCTCTCAGAATAACTCAGCTAGTCTGTTAGCCAGAAGGATAGCTAGTCTTCTAGTCATAGCTACACAAGTATTTCAGTGAGTCAGTTTGTCAATCTGTTCAGGCAGTGTGATGCTAGGAGGTGCTGTCACTTGTAAACTGCCATCAACTTCTTTCATTCACACATACCCCATGCACATGGCTACTATGTTATGGCAGATATATCATCAGAAGAATACACCAGACCTCAGTTGATGGTGTCTGACCTTAGGCCAAGCATAATTACATGGTCTACAGATATTCCACAGTGTCTAATGCAGTCTATAGCTATGCCTCAGCCGGCAGTCTTCTTTGATAGTTTTGAACTCATTCCATATACACTAATACCTGTTTACACTAGAGCAGTATTCCGGAGTGGTCCAGTTCACTTGAGTGTGGTCTGGAAAATGGCATATGTGAACGAGTATCTCATCATTTTTACTTAACTGTTCTGTAGTGTGATATCACGGTCCACTTCTGCTACTGGTAGTGACGTATGGAGTGGGTGAATGTTTGATGGGAGAATATTTTGATGGTGAGGGACATGCAATAACAATGTAGTAATGATGGTGGCAGTACGTTAATTGAGATGATAGGCACACACACACAGTTTGTTGACTGTATGCCATATTACACATGTGGGTGACTTTCTTGTCTCATGTTGACATTCTGCTAGTCATATCTATCAATTGTGAAGTGGAGTGTCTTCCTTCAATCCATCCATCCAAACATTCTGTTCTTATTCTACACTCTGTATCATTGGTACATAGCTTCCTCGTCTATGTCAACCTCTCCTTCCCCCACACTCACAGTGTGTCCACACATGCACATTTGACTCACTAGCCATGTTTAAATGATTTACAAATGGACCCCTTATAAAGGACATTCTGAAATATGGGTACCTCTCTAATGAGGGCAGTACCTACTGTCCCAGCTACATAGAGATGTGAACAAAGCTACCTCTGAAATAAGGGCACCTCTCTGATGAGGTAACATGTTACCCAGATAGTTGAAATCTCCTCCAGAAGTGCAACAAACTGCCAATTCTCCGTCTTCGCATACAATTTTCAAGTGCGTTTCACCTCGTATCTGCCTACTAGTTTAGTCTTTCAGTCATTGACAGGGGGGGGGGGGGGGAGGGGGGGAGGGGGAGGTGTGGCATGTCCTTTACTACGCATCTAGCTAGCCACAACTCTCCTACCACTAGTCCTGATATTCCGCATTTTCAAAATGAAGACAAGGTACACCTTGCTGTATGTGCAAGAAGTATGGCTCATGCACACAAAGCCTGACTCAACTGACTTGGAATGCTGTTTTCAACACAACTCAAAGGTGATAAACAATGAATTTAGTTGACTTGGTATGATTTCAAGCACAAACTGAAGGTGATAAGCTATGAACTTAGTTAAGTAAATGAACTCTTCCATAACAAACATGATTGAGCCTGTCCTAGTAGAGATGTGTACAAAGCTACCACTGTAATGAGGGCACCTCTGTAATGAGGTCACTTGGGCCTGGTCCACACTGTCCACATCAGAGAGGTGTCACTGTATTCCATATCCCTCAGACCTACAATAGGCTGACCTTTCTCCACCATTCCACCCCCACATATTACCAGTCAGCCTTATACTGCTCCATTACACATGTACAGTATTGGTCATTGGATGTTGGTATGTGCTCATGTGCAGATACATACAAGTAGTGTCTTTGTCCTTCCCTATCCTTATCCTATGTATGTAGAAAGTGTATGTTCCTGTCTGTTCTAGCATGCACACGGCCAGCCAATTGAGTGTTAGCATGTGCATACACATTTGGTGTGGTTAAGTAAAAGGAGTGGAAGGTCTACTGCTCTGTACATCTCAATGTACATGTGTAGTTTGTGGAGTGTTTGACTGTGTACCTACGTGTGTGCTTCTTGGACTGTGTGACTGACACTGACTGTCCCTCCCATTCTCCTCTCATCCAGGACCTGCCCCCATCACTGTCAGCCGAGGGCCCAGCAGGGCAGAGTCTTCCTGTAACTCCTCCTCCAACAGCCGCCCCTCCTCACTCTATGCAGCACCACTGACAACAGCCGGGGTTTCTGGCATCTCTCAGCCCAAGCCACCTCAGCAGAGCCATTTGGTGAGGATTGCTTCTTGTCTGGCTAGTCTGGTCAACTACCATGTGGGGGTGGGGGGAGGGGAATGAAGGAGGCTTGGAGTGGACCAGTGGGCACTACAAGTATGCAGCCGATTTTGTGTATGTGAGTGCATTATGTCCATGTGAGTGTGTGTTTGACTGTGTGTTGTGTGTATGTAGTTGTATTACTGCATGTTTATTAGCTTGTATGTGTGTGTGTTGGCCATACTTGGCAGGCCAGTGAAGAGTGAGTGACTATTTGGTATGTATAGCTCTTTTTGAACCTACGTAATGCCAACCTCCTTCTCTCTCCCTGTAACCTCTAAATCATATCGGCTGCAGCAGGAATAGACAAAATTGTATCCCCGGTGTTTTATGGTACACACTAGCTATCCCCCCAGGGTCCAAAATCCCTCAGCCCACCTCCTCCCTTTCATCTTCCCGCTACTCATCAGCTGCCTCGTCCACTAAACCACAGTTTGGTGTACAGTTGGAGGTGGGTGTGTACCTTATGTCACACAATGTTTGTGAATTTCATGAATGGAGCACATTCACAAACATTTCTGGGGTAGGGTTTATACAGTGGTGTTATGTCAGTGGATGTACCTAGGAGTCACATTACCTGAGGTTGAATGGGTTGTTTCGTGCACTTAGTGCACGTGATGGGATTCATACCCCCTTACTCCAACAAGGGTTTATATATTAGCCCAACCCCTCCGTCACTCCTACACCCCACCCCACCCCGTGTGTGTGTGTGTGTGTGTGCGTGTGCGATTGTGTGCGTGTGCGATTGTGTGTGTGTGTGTGTGTGTTTGTGTGTGTGTGTGTGTATGTGTGTGCATGTGTGTGTGTTTGTGTGTGTGTGTGTGTGTGTGTGTGTGTGTGTGTGTGTGTGTGTGTGTGTGTGTGTGTGTGTGTGTGTGTGTGTGTGTGTGTGTGTGTGTTTGTGTACATGTATTGTGTATGCAGGGGTGGTTGTACGTATGTGTGTGTACTTGTAAATTTAGCATGTTTTGCTGCTACTCTTGTTAGGTGTGGTCCCTGATATCCTCACCATTGGGAAGCTGATCATGATGGGTAATGGGTTCCCAGTGTCAGGAATGGTGACCACTCCTAGTGTTAATGACCTTCATGAGAAGAAGGCTCCTCCTCACTACAACACTGTGAGCACACAGTCTCAGTCCACACACACAATGCCATACCACTTGTACATGCCTGTATTGACATACACCTGCGTATACATATACATCACAGTTGTACTGAATGTTCATGTGTTAGCGCGTTTTTGGTGTTTCACTTAAGGTTAACCCAATGTGCACTACACACATTATACCATTCTTAATTGTGTGTAGTCACACATGTGGGTAGGGTTTTGTTGTTGGTTGAGTGTTACGTCATTGGATGCACCTAGTGGTGTCATGACCTAAGGGTTGAATGGGTTTCCTGTGTGCATGCTTGGTGGTGGGCTTTGCACCCGTTAATGTTACTCCAAGTGTTAATACCTCACCCCATCCCACCTCCTCCCTCACTCCTACACCTCATCCCACCCACCCCCTCCCTCACTCCTACACCTCACCCCACCCCACCCCTCCCTCACTCCTACACCTCATCCCACCCACCCCCTCCCTCACTCCTACACCCCACCCTACCCCACTCCACACGTCCACACTCCATCCCCCCATCCCTGTATTGTACACTGCAGGGTACAGCTGGTGGACAGTATGGTCCTCTCTGATGGAGGAAAAGGGGAGAACAATGATCCGGAGAGTGAGGCTGTTAACATTTTTGCAAGAATGATAATTGACGAATCCCCTGACCCCGCCCCCTTGACATATTTCAGTAGATGTGTCCACAAATCATACAGAACAGATTATATGTATTAATTTTATAGTTTTTGTATTGTACATTTAATTTATTTATGATACTGTGTGTAGTATAGTACACTTTCCGTGTACTAATGTGCATGTAGTATTGCTCATGTTTTATGTGTACAGTCAACATTGGAACTGCAGTGTACATAGAGTACATTATTGGATTTTAGCAGTGATTTATGTAACATTAATTTATTTTCAATTGCTGATGGTTGATTGACAGAGCAACAATCAATCACTTGTATGGTGTGTGCTATTTTGATGGACGGCAAAGTATATAGAAATTCAATTCCCATCCAAAATGTCTCTCCACTTGACATGCAATTGCTCCCTAGGGACTAAAATTGCTTTAGCCCATGCAGGGTCTATAGTTATAATGATCCCATGACACAGAACTATCTCACACTAGCAGACCCTGTTCAATCCAGTCAGCATGCAGGGCTCATGCACCCCTTTAGATACACTACATGTACAAAACATGACTCAGCATACTGTAACGTGACTCACAGAGGACGTGTGTGGCTGCACATTTCAAGGAAAATGGACGACAACAGTGTCGTACTTTGGAGACACCTTCCTATCAAAGAGTTGCATTTCTCTCATCCACACATTGTCCCATGTCTGGTGTGTGTGACTGTCTACATTATTGCTTTAATGTGTTGTGCATCATTTTTGATTGCATGTAGAGATTTAAGCCCTGTTTACAATAAAACGTTTTCATTTGTATATGGAGCAATATTGTTCCGTATTCGCAACGTTTACACTAATACAAATAGAAAGTGTAGGAAAATGTTGGAAGCCACTGAAATTGTCTTTTTCGTTTCAGTTAGCAAGATTTTGGTAAGCCTTGAACTCGAAGACAACCGAAGCCAAAAAGAAATGTTTTCACCCGTTTACACACATACAGCACAACAACGTTTTCAAACAGCTCCACTTACGTCTCAGTTTTTGAAAACCTCTGTTTAGCAAGTACGTTTCATCGGAATTGCTAAGGATACGAGCAGAAACTTTTTAATGTAAACGGGGTCTTAATCATGTCCAGTTCAATCTCAATTATAAGTATCAATCATTCAATCTCAACTACATTGCTGCATATCAATCGTCGTATATAGTCCGAGTGTCACTGACTGTAACATTACAAAAACAGGAATGATTGTTCACACCACATTTGTTGTGGGTCAATACATCACATCAGTTCAATCAATGAATATCATTACAATACCTGTATACATCACATACAAAACACACAAACACATGCACACATGCACTAGAATGTGTACATTACTATCATGGAAAATCATTGGAAATGTACACAATTACACTATCATCACAAATTCAAACTAATATGTGAGTCAGTCCAAATGAAAAGTTCAGAAGACCTGCACACAATCGTTCTCACAATCAACTACATAAACTAGTTCATTGTCATCAACACATATACCCCAAGGGCGATTGAACCTCCCTGGATCAGACCCTTGTGCTCGGAATTGGTGAATCAGTTCACCTTCCAACGTATACACCATTACAGCATAGGAAAGGAATGACGTTATCAACAAATGGTCATCACTAGTAACAACAATGCTTGTTGGCGCATATTTGGTATAGAAATTAGTCATAAAAGTGGCTTCCGTAGACCATACTGAAACACACTTTTTCCCAAAATCAGCAACATACACAAGTCCATTGGAACCAAATGCTATGTCAGCAGGGCGATCAAGACACTCTGGACCACTTCCTTCTGAGCCAAATGCAAACAGAAATTTGCTCTCATCATCGTGAACAGTGATACGGTTGTTACCATAATCACAGATGTAGATCAAACCTGCTGCACTAACAGACACTCCATGAAGTTGGCTAAGCTTATCATTTTCACTACCTGCATGGTGTATGGCCTGAAGGAGTTGGCCATCTTGGGACAGCTTGACTACTTTATTGTTGTCATAGTCTGTCACCCAAACATTCCCTTTGAGATTAAATGAAACACCATGCAGAACACCACCAAGCACTCCTTCCCCAATGGACCTCACCAATGTACCATCATTGGTGAGAAGATGAACACACCTGTTCACCCCATCTGTCACAGCTAGGAGGCCATCACTGTTCACTGCTATTGCCCAATACCCACCACCACCTGGACTGTGTTGGATGACCTTCTGACACTCTCCAAGCTTCCTCCAGTCCCTGGGAGGGTGCTTCACCTGCAGGTGGAATTAGTCAACTGCAGGTAACACAGTAGGAGTGTACATGACAGACAGTTGGATGCATTCACTTGCAAACACATGGAATTAGTTCGCTGTTGATGTGGTGGGTGGGGGGGTACACACAGGGAACAGAACAGAATCAGATAGTAAGGGCCCATGCACATGAAATGCTCCACACTATTGATATCCCCTCCAACTTGAAGCCTGGACAACACAGCAGAGCATTAGTTTGTCATGTAAATACACTGCTAGTAGGTTTGGTGTGTCAAACACCCAAGAAGATGTGGACCAAGCACACTCTATACAAACACGAACACACGAATACACACATATGCACATGCACACACACACACACACACACACACACACACACACACACACACACACACACACACACACACACACACACACACATGCATGCACACACACATGCACACACACACACCATATGACAATAAAGTTTGGTGGGGAATCTATTATGGCGGATTGGTACGTAGTTATGAGTGCAATCTGCCAATTTCTTTTCCACAAAAGTCTGCATTATTTTACAATTATATTGTAGCTGGATGCACCAGGCCAATTGTCTGCATTGAGTTCAGAACCGACAGCTGTGCTACGTTTCTATAGAGATTTGGGCACCAGAGGAGGGAGAGAGCTGTTATGTACGCAAAAATTCATGGACATAGCTGAGGGTTCCAACGAAGGTATAGTCAAACAACGTGTATACTCCACAGTAAGGGTGTAGCCGGGGGGGTTCGGGGGATTCGGACGAACCCCCCTCTCTCCTGACTGTGGGAATGAATTAAGTGCATTTAAGTAGCTAGAAGTCTGGCACACACGCTAGCTAGCAGACAGTGTCTCGTTTAATGGTAAACGGTTACATACCAGACCCCACCTGTCCATTGGCGGCCATTTATTTGTGACATCATATGTCATACGGTATGCATCCTTGGTACTAGAACCCCCTCCCAGATTCCTGGCTACACCCGTGCACAGTCACATTTCACTGTCATTTGCAATGTATCTGAATGTTCTGGATCAGCCATTTTACAATGAACATTATTATGGCATAAGGCTTGCCAAGCTGCCAAAGTAAATTCCGCCAAATGCAACAATCTGCCAAATAAATTCCTGCCAAAAATCCGGCTTTTCAACACCACAAATTGTAAATTGAATAAGTAATAGCTGTGACACAACACCTGTGAAATACACACAGGGGCAGATCCAGGCATTTGAAAGGGGGTGTGCACCATAGCAATATATACATGGATTAAGTAAGGGGGACGTGGGTTGGTACCCCCTTGGATATTTTGGAAGTGAAAGTACTCTCAAGTGAATCGAGTACACTTTGGTATAACTGACATGAAGATAGCTGGACGACAATGTACATGTACATATTGTTGGTTCTCAATGGATATTCTGTTACAAATTGTAGCGAGGACTCTAAAAACTCACAATAACTGGTGGGGAGGTATGCAGAACACTTTGCTCTAGTCTTTCCTTCAGTTCAGCAGTTCCCAGGCCACAGCTGAACTGTAGGAACAGCACTAGAGTCTAAAGTAGTACAGCCACTGAGCAAAATACTGTCTTATTGTGCAATGAGGGCTGATGACATCACAATAACATGGCATTCAAGAAGAAAGGCAAACAGGTCCTTATTGATTCCAAAGGTTACATAGTCATAGTCGAATGTTTTAAGCTTGAACACACTGCTTTGTGACCACTTCTGAAGCACTACCAAATGAAGGCCTTGACTCTGTGATATTGGCAGAAATACTGTACATACTGTTACTGCAGTCTAGTGCAAAGGGGCAGCTCACCTGTTTAGCTACTGCTGGCTGCTTTCTCAACTGATCGATCTCGGCTTGCTGTGCTCGAATGGTATCTTGCAGTGACTTGATAGTAGCGTCTTTCTCCCTCAGTGCAACATCCTTCTCCCTCAATGCCTCATCCTTCTGGCTGCATACTTCGTCTTTGGCTGACAGCTGCTGGTGAAGTTGTGCAATAGGAGCAGCAACATGGCTGCCACTTGGGAGGGATGACTCAATACGTCTTAGCTCTCGCACCAGCACTGTACTGGAGGGACGCTTGTCTGGTCGGTTCTCCAGACACTGCCGGACTGTGGGGAGAAATAGCTGCTTCTCTTGTGGAGTCAACATTTCAACATAACGCTCACGCCGCTGGAGCTCGGTGAGACCAACAATCTTGTCTCCTTCATATTTCGTGGGGGGACCAGGGTTGGGCCACTCGTGGGTCAGAGTGGAGAGGGTGATGTTTCCAAATGAGAACACGTCCAGTGTCTCATTATATCGAGGAGGATCATGGAGAGCTTCAGGAGACATGAAGGCTGGAGTGCCTTTTACCGACGATTTGCGACTCAAGGTGGATGGGTTGATGGCTCGGCTCATGCCAAAGTCAGTCAACTTGGTCACAAAAGACACCACATTCAGTAACACGTTGTTAGGGCTGAGGTCGTGGTGTACTAGAGGTGGATTCAGCCCGTGGAGATAAGCGAGCGCTTGGCATATCTGACGAAGTACGAACGCCTTGAGGTGGAGGGGGAACTCCTTCTTGCTGGGATCCTCTAAGTATCTCCGCAAACTGGTATCCATTTTCTCCATGACAAGGACTGGCAGACGTGAACCGCGTTCCAGATACACTCCAAGGAACTGCACTACACCGGGATGGCGTAGTTTCGACCAGGTGATGCACTCCGCCTCAAAGTTTGCGATTAGCTTCTCCGCTCCTCCGGGCGACTGGTCTTGGAGCAGAATCGTGTGAAGGCGCTTTGCTGCGCACATGGTTCCATTCCAGTTCACTTCAAACACAGTAGCGTCAGAGCCTACACCGAGTTGGGTGTCCGTCAACGCAAGGTCGGATATACGTAAGCTGGAGAACCTCGAGGGTGGGGCACTCTCCGCCATCTTGATTGGGTGATAAGTGTCATGTGATGTAACTTGGGGACGTCCCCTACAACATGTGTAGCAGCTCTCCCGTGTAGTCTATAGGCAGTGAAGGTGAGCTGACAGCCTATTTGTGTCTATAGCTAGCTAGCCATGGGGCCAGGTGTGTGTATGCATGTATAATGTACACGACTGTGCATTGTGTCTGTGTGTATATATACATGTGTGTAGCTAGCTACTTGTAACTTCATCCTACAGATGTTAGCTAGCTAGCGTGTGTGCAAACAAGTACATTATATTGCTCACACTACATATATAGGGGTATGGGCTCGGAGTAGACCAGCTGACAACTATAGTTACCCAATGGGTTGTCCAGTTGTTAGTCCATCCCCTCTACTGGTGTCAGGTCACAGAGGCTTTGTGTAGCAGATACGTATACCATTGACAGTGTGTGTTTGGGTCAGTTTGCACTGCACTACACTGTGTGTGGTACAATGATGTGATTCAAACTCCCCCTCCAACAGCCGCCCCTCCTCACTCTATGCAGCACCACTGACAACAGGCGGGGTTTCTGGCATCCCTTGGCCCAAGCCACCTCAGCAGAGCCATTAAGTGAGGATTGCTTCTCATCTGGCTAGTCTGGTCAACTACCATGTGGGGAGGGAGGGAGGGGAGAAGACAGAGGGGACCCATAGTGGACCAGGGGTATGGGCTTGAAGTAGACCAGTTGACAACTATAGTTGCAGAGTAGTAGGCCTGAGTGTATGAGTAGGCAGGTGTGCTTATCTGAGCATGTGTGTAGTTCTGTGTGTGTACTGTATTTGTATTCGTATAGTAGTACTCTATGTGTGTATTTTGTACAGTAGTCTGTGTGTGTGTGCGTGTGTGTGTTTGTGTGTGCGTGCGTGCGTGTGTGTATTGTGTGTGTGTACATGTTTTGTGTATGCAGGGGTGGTTGTACGTATGTGTGTGTACTTGTAAATTTAACATTTTTTGTTAACTTGCAGCCAAACAGTGTCCCAGATGGCACCACAACCGAAAACACCTGACACGTCGGTAAACACATTTATTGAGGGGACCAACTGCTCGGAGAGCCGTAGGAATGATACCCCATTCCACTTCTCCACGTACGTTTTCCACCACACTAGATCAGAGCGAAACTCCCGATTGAGCCTAATGTGGTGGAATGCCACTGATATCATTGACAACAAATTGATCATTCTACGCACAAATGGCCGTGAGCTACCACCTTGCAGGCAAACTGCAGCACCCCAATCAGGTCTTTGCGCGTGCATGTCTTCTTGAGGTGCCACTCATCCAACTCCTCCCATAGCCGTACCTTTTTTTCCAATGGCAGACTCGCTTCCCATGCCATTGTATCCAGAACGTGTGTGTGTTTGTGTATGTGATGTGATGCTTGTACATAGCACTCTTGTGTTCTAGACATTCCTACATTTACTGTTTGCAGTGGTCGGTTGTGTGTGCTATGACTGTGACTGTATGGGTCATGTTGGATGTGTTCTGCTGTGCAGTGTGTTCACATTAGTTGAGGACCAATGATGGTCTGTAGCCTCTCCAGCTGGATTAGTACCGGGACTTTCCCTGAAGCACTGAGCAGGGATGTACAACTGTGTGTGTGTGGGGGGGGGGGGGGGGGGGAAAGAGCCTCATTGCTCCCCTAATCAAAGACAATTGCACAAAGCCTAAGGTAGCATGTAGGGTCCTAATTCATTAATATGCAGCAAATTGGGGTTAGCACTTCATAAACACCTAGCTACTTCAAGGGTATCAGGTTACACACCAGCTACATCAAGGAGATAGTGTTTCACAGTGTGGTAAGGGCTCACAACTGGTGTATCCCTGGGCAGCAGTTTGAGACCTCATCCCTGGCACAACCTCCCTGGGTCTCCAACCTTGAACCTCTCCATCCCTTGCTAAACTTGCCCTGTGAAATGGAAATCATTCAACACAGCCCATCTAGATAATGGGATTGGGCACAATATGTGTACTTGTTGCTGTACATGGACTGGTGTGTTGTACATGTATGTGAGTCTCCTCCATGTGTCTGTTGTAGGTCTGAAGCCAACGACCTGTCTCTTCACATTGCAAAGGAAGTGACTGGAGGATCTGTGGTCATCGCACTCAGAAAGTAAATATATGTATTTGCTGATGTTTTACCTAAAGTGCAATTGCCCTGACATCATCCAATTTCCACCCCTCTAGCTAGTCCACCTCTCTTGTTTCTTTCCTGACCTTCCTTCCCATTCAAACTGTTGCCCTCTCCTGATCCTGCCTTACTCACCTTGTCCTTATGCAGTGCCTACCGTGGACACATTGGCTCACTCCTTGCTATCAGCTCCTTGAAGAAGTACACTGTACCTCAGGAAGATGTGCTCATTGTGAGTACAATCAAATGTTACTTTGAATAACGTATAGCGGAGTGCTGTACAATTCCCTCTTAGAATATCTTCCCCCACGTCCACCCCCTCCTCAGGCCCCCTGTACTGATGTCTACCGTGGAGAGCACCGTGATCCAGAGACTGCTGGTCACCTGTATGCCTTGGAGGTGAAGAGGATGATTGAGGAGGCACAGAGCAAAGGAAAGAAGGTAGGAGGAAGTATAGAATGTATTGTGATCCATTCACATGCTTAAAGTCAGAACACCTCGGCAGTGTTGGCTGGTGCCATAGTGCATCTGCTGTAGACAGTGGATACCAAAACTCTGCTGCGTCTGTGTTCCCCTCAATCTTGTACTAGCTGTAACCCCACCCCTTTGAGTGGCTTAAGGTTCCCAGTCGCATGTTGTTGCCACAATTTGAGATTATAGTTACAGTGAAACCTCTGAAATAAGACCACCATCTAGGCCATGAGAAGTGGTCTTATTTTGGAGGTGGTCCTAATTCTGAGAACCTTAATTCATGTGTACATGGATTTGGGACTAAACCAAAGTGGTCTTATTTCTAAGGTGGTCGTTTTATAGAGGTGGCCATTTAACGAGGTTCCACTGTAATCAAAAGTGTCAGTCTAATTAGTACAATGTTGTATGATACTGTGAATTTGTGGACACAGAGATTTTGGTCTGAGGCAATGACATAAACCACTTTAGGCCACTCAACAAACTGGCTGAGAGTATTCATGTACAACTCCTTCATCAATCTATCCATCCTCCTCCCTCACCAGATTGCTGCCTTCATCTGTGAGGTTGCCATGTGCTGTGGAGGGATGCTATTCATGCCAAATGGCTACCTGAAGGAGGTCTACCAGTGAGTGTACCTCAGTTGGGAGTGAAGAGGCACTATTGCACAGTACACTTGCTTCCTGTCAATACATGTGTGCACATTGTATGCCTATGTCCCATACATGGTGGGCTAGTTCACACTTTGTGGGTGTCTATAGCCGGGATTCACCGTCAGCATGTTCATGTGTGTAGGTATGTCCGTGAGGCAGGTGGTCTGTGTATTGCTGATGAGGTGCAGGTTGGGTTTGGGAGAGCAGGCAAGCACTTCTGGATGTTTGAGGAACATGGTGAGCTAGTGAGAATGTGTGTGTGTGTGTGTGCGTGCATGCGTGTTGTGTGTGTGTTTGTGTGTGCACATGCATGCGTGTTGTGTGTGTGTGCGTGTGTGTACATGTATTGTGTATGCAGGGGTGGTTGTACGTACGTGTGTGTACTTGTAAATTTTTGGCATGTTTTACTGCTACTCTTGTTAGGTATGGTCCCTGATATCCTCACCATTGGGAAGCCGATGGGTAACGGGTTCCCAGTGTCAGGAGTGGTGACCACTCCTAGTGTTAATGACCTTCATGAGAAGAAGGCTCCTCCTCACTACAACACTGTGAGCACACAGTCTCAGTCCACACACACAATGCCATACCACTTGTACATGCATGTATTGATGTACACCTGCGTATACATATACATCACAGTTCTACTGAATGTTCATGTGTTAATGTGTTTTTGGTGTTTCACTTAGGGTTAACCCTATGTGCACTACACACATTATACAATATTTAGTTGTGTGTATATAGTGTGGTGTGGTAGTGAGTGTTACGTCATTGGATGCACCTAGTGGTCTCATGACCTAAGGGTTGAATGAGGGTTTCCTGCGTGCATACTTGGTAGTGGGCTTTGTCTCCCTAGCTTACTTCAACAAGCTTATGTATTACCTCACCCCACCCCCTCCCTCACTCCTACACCTCACCCCACCCCACCCCCACCCTCACTCTTACACCTTACCCCATCCCACCCCCTCCCTCACTCCGACACCTCACTCCTCCCCACATGTCCACACACCCCTCCATCCCCCCATCCCTGTATTGTACACTGCAGGGTACAGTGGACAGTATGGTCCTCTCTGATGGAGGAAAAGGGGAGAACAGTGATCCAGAGAGTGAGGCTGTTAACATTTTTGCAAGAATAATAATTGACAAATCCCTTGACCCCGCCCCCTTGACATATATTTCAGTAGATGTGTACACAAATCATACAGAACAGATTATATTAATTTAATAGTTTTTATACTGTAAATTTATTTAGGATACTGTGTGTAGTACAGTACACTTTCCATGTACTAATGTGCATGAAGTATTGCTCATGTTTTATGTGTACAGTCAGTCATTGGAATGCAGTGTACATCTATTAGAGTACATTATTGGATTTTAGCAGTGATTTATGTTACATTAATGATTTAATTATTGAGTTGCTGATCGATTTTGATGCATGGCTGATTGATGTGATTAATGTAACATTAATTTATTGAATTGCTGATCGACTTATGATTGATGCATGGTTGATTGAAAGAGCAGTGATCCATCACTTAATTGTATACAGTGCAAGTGATGGAAATTTTGATGGAGGGCACTTAAAAGTGAAGAGTGCATGATCAACTGTTCAAATCAATTGATCATACTATGCTCCCAGGGGGCCGGGATTATGTAGTACACAGGAGCTGTTGAAGATCCAGCAGCTGTTCCATCCAGTCAGCATGCAGGGCTCATGCACCCTTTTAGATACACTACATGTGCAAAACATGACTCAGCATACTGTAACGTGACTCACAGAGGACGTGTGTGGCTGCACATTTCAAGGAAAATGGACGACAACAGTGTCGTACTTTGGAGACACCTTCTATCAAAGCATTGCATTTCTCTCATTCACACATCGTCCCATGTCTGGTGTGTGTGACTGTCTCTACATTATTGCTTTAATGTATTGTGTATCACTTTTGATTGTGTGTAGAGTATTAATCACGGCCAGTTCAATCTCAATTAACAATCAATCATTCAATCTCAACTACATTGCTGCATATCAATCGTCGTATATAGTCCGAGTGTCACTGACTGTAACATTCCAAAAACAGGAATGATTGTTCACACTACGTTTGTTGTGGGTCAATACATCACATCAGTTCAATCAATGAATATCATTACAATACCTGTATACATCACATACAAAACACACAAGCACACACACATGCACTAGAATGTGTACATTACTATCATAAATTGGAAATGTACATCATTACACTATTATCACAAATTCAAACCAATATGTGAGTCAGTCCAAATCAAAAGTTCAGACAACCTGCACACGATTGTTCCCCCTATCAATTACATAAACTAGTTATTGTCATCAACACATATACCACTAGGGTAACTGAACCTCACTGGATCAGACCCTTTTTCTTCGATTTTATGAATCAGTTCACCTTCCAACGTGTACACAAACTATCATCACAAATTCAAACTAATATGTGAGTCAGTCCAATAGTTCAGAAGACCTGCACACGTGCGTTCTGAAAATCAACTACATAAACTAGTTCATTGTCATCAACACATATACCCCAAGGGCCATCAAACATCCCTGGATCAGACTCTTGTGCTTCGAATTGGTGAATCAGTTTTCCTTCCGTGTATACCATTACGGTGTGGGAGGAGTATGAAGTGATCAACAAATGGTTGTCATTAGTAGCGGTAATGCAGAATGGGTAATACTTTGGCTTGAATTGTTGCTTAAAAGTACCTTCTTTAGACCACACGGAAACACGCTTATTCCCCAACTCAACAACGTACACGAAGCCATTGGAACCAAATGCTATGTCACGAGGTCTATCAAAACACCCTGGGCCACTTCCTTTTGAGCCAAAAGCAAACAGAAAATTGCCCTCTTCATCGTGAACAGTGATACGGTTGTTACCGAAGTCACAGATATAAATCAGACCTTCTGCACTAACAGACACACCTATAGGATTGCTGAAACAATCACTTTTACTACTTGCATGGTGTATGGTCTGAAGGAGTCGGCCATCTTGGGACAGCTTGACTACTTTATTGTTGTTATACTCTGTCACCCAAACATTCCCTTTGAGGTCAAATGAAACACCATACAAAGCACGACTAAGCACTCCTTTCCCAATAGACCTCACCAATGTACCATTATTAGTGAGAAGATGAACACACCTGTTCACCACATCTGTCACAGCCAGGAGGCCGTCACTGTTCACTGATACTGTACAATACACACCACCCCCTGGACTGTGTTGGATGACCTTCTGACACTCTCCAAGCTTCCTCCAGTTCCTGGGAGGGTGTTTCACCTGCAGGTGGAATTAGTCAACTGCAGGTAACACAGTAGGAGTGTACATGACAGACAGTTGGATACATTCACTTGCAAACACATGGAATTACTTCCCTGTTGATGTGGTGGGTGGGGGAGGTACACACAGGGAACAGAACAGAATCAGATAGTAAGGGCCCATGTACATGAGATGCCCCACACTATTGATATCCCCTCCATCTTGAAGCCAGGACAGCACAGCAGACCATTAGTTTGTCATGTAAATACACTGTTAGTAGGTTTCGTGTGTCAAACACTCCAGAGGATGTAGAATGTGCACACTCTGTACACACACGCACACGCATACACACACACGTGTGCACATACACACACGCACACGCACACACACGCACGCATACACACATGCACACACACACACACACACACACACACACACACACACACACACACACACACACACACACACACACACACACACACACACACACACACTTGTTAAATTAACCACAGTCCTTGCTGAAATCTTCATCTCATGTGACATTATACATGACTCCACTGCTGATGATCAGTACAGTGTACATGATGTAATGGGAGGTGACTGAGGTATACAGAACTAGTGCATGCACTGATTTGTACTTACACTGTGTGTGTGTGCATGTGTGTGTATATGTGTGTGCGTGCATGTGTGTGTGTGTGTGTGTGTGTGTGTGTGTGTGTGTGTGTGTGTGTGTGTGTGTGTGTGTGTGTGTGTGTGTGTGTGTGCGTGCGTGCGTGCATGTGTACGTGCATGAGTGTGTGTGAAGTAGCAGTTACTGTAGCAGTGGGCTAGGGCTAGGGCACTGGTGGATGTACACTACTTCCCTTTACAGGTCACAATGAGTGGCAAAACATGTGTGTGTACGGCAGACTGGTGTGTGAATGAAGGGCTGGTGTGTGAGTGCAGCATCTACATGTGGGGCAGTTCCTTATTAGTCTGTGGCCTCATCCTTTCCACTCATACTCAACATCACCTTCAGATGCTCACAGAGAGGATCACTGTCCTTCAACATTTCATAGACCATAGCACTCTGATTGGCTTATGGTCATGTGACTTACACTATAATAAGGCTACAACACAATTCTGACAAAACTGTAGAATGCCTATAAGGGAACAGTGAATCCCTACAGTTATGGGGTAGTGAATATAAAGTGCAAACATGAAATCATTTTGCCCCTTAACGCTATAGCAATGAAACATGTTGCCTCTGATGGAGCAGACATGAGGATAGTTTCATGAGACAATCAGCTACGGACATGCACTAAAATAGAAGTTACATATATGTTAGCGAGTGTACATGTATAAAACAGAAATGTGCAAACTTGCTACTATACCAAATAAGGGAACACTCCAAAAATACAGTAGTGCATGCATTGTTTGCAGGGATTACAGTAAATATTCATGGTTTTCACAGATCATTAGGTATCCATGAAAACTTTGTCTATAAACATTTAGATGCACACTGGACAGAAGGCCACCACATCAATCAGGGTGTGCACACTAAAACCAGATCCAAACTGGTTTACCTAATTCAGTTCAACAAGATCGGGTTCAACACTGTCAGGACCACTGATTGTCTAAATGGAATTCATCCTATTGCCCATCCTGCCTCAATGTTTTAGTGTTTGCTTAAGAGCCAAAACAGTTTCAAGTGGTTACGTAGTGTTTCACTAACAAGAGGTTGGTTTGTTGAGTTGCACTGGTGAACTCTACAAATTCACATAAACCTTCAGAGGATACTTCTCTGATACACTTCCCATTACTGTAAAATGTCTACCAGCCATGTTGACATTGTCCAGGTGTAAGCAATGGTTACAGACAAGTTACAGGTGTACAGACACAACCATAGGGAGTAAGAGGGAGTGTGCACTAACTAGAGATGTGGCAGCTCACCTGTTTAGCTACTGCTGGCTGCTTTCTCAACCGCTCAATCTTGGCTTGCTGCACTTGAATGGTATCTTGCTGCTTTCTCAACTGATTGATGTCGGCTTGCTGCACTTTAATGGTATCTTGCTGCTTTCTCAACTGATCGATCTCGGCTTGCTACATTTGAATGGTATCTTGCTGGTTTTGAATTGCAGTGCGCTGCTCTTGATTTGAAGCTTGCAACGCTTGAATGGTATCTTGCTGCTTTCTCAACTGCTCGATCTCGGCTTGCTGCATTTGAATGGTATCTTGCTGGTTTTGAATTGCAGTGCGCTGCTCTTGATTTGAAGCTTGCAACGCTTGAATGGTATCATGCTGCTTACTCAATGCTGTATTCTTCTCTGTCAATGCCTCATCCTGTTCACGTATTATCATGTCAAGGTGCTGGAGGGCATCATCCTTCCCTTTAATTACATTGTCCTTTTCCAGAATCACCTCGTCTTTCTCGTCCTTCTCGTTCAAAGCCACCTGCAATGCATCGTCTTTTTTCTTCAGTGCCTCGTCTTTCTGTCTGCATTCTTCCTCTTTGACCAACAATTGCTGGTGAAGTTGCTCAATAGGAGCAACAAGATGGCCGCCACTTGGGAGGGATGACTCAATACGTCTCAGCTCTCGCACCAGCACTGCACTGGAGGGACGCTTGTCTGGTCGGTTCTCCAGACACTGGCAGACTGTGGGGAGAAACAGCTGCTTCTCTTGTGGAGTGAACATTGCAACCAAATAGTCACGGCGCTGCAGCTCAGTGATGCCAACAAACACATCCCCTTCATATTGATTGGGGGGACCAGGATTGGGCCACTCGTGGGTCAGAGTGGAGAGGATGATGTTTCCAAATGAAAACACGTCCAATGTCTCATTGTATCGAGGAGGATTGTGAAGTGCTTCAGGAGCCATGAATGCTACTGTACCTTTAACTGAAGACTTTCTACTGAGGGCAGAAGGGTTGATGGCTCGGCTCATGCCAAAGTCAGTCAACTTGGTCACAAAAGACACCATGTTCAGTAACACGTTGTTAGGGCTGAGGTCGTGGTGTACTAGAGGTGGATTCTGGCCGTGGAGATAAGCGAGTGCTTGGCATATCTGTCGAAGTACGAACGCCTTGAGGTGGAGGGGGAACTCCTTCTTGCTGTGATCCTCCAAATATCTCCGCAAACTGGTATCCATTTTCTCCATGACAAGGACTGGCAGACGTGAACCGCGTTCCAGATACACTCCAAAGAATTGCACTACACCGGGATGGCGTAGTTTGGACCAAGTAATACACTCTGCCTCAAAGTTGGCGATCAGCTTCTCCGTTCCTCCGGGCGACTGGTCTTGGAGCAGAATCGTGTGAAGGCGCTTGCCTGCGCACATGGTTCCATTCCAGTTCACTTCAAACACAGTAGCGTCAGAGCCTACACCGAGTTGGGTGTCCGTCAACGCAAGGTCGGATATACGTAAGCTGGAGAACCTCGAGGATGGGACACTCTCCGCCATTTTGATTGGGTGATAAGTCTCAGGCGAAGTAACTTGGGGACGTCCCCTACAACATGTGTAGCAGCTCTCCCGTGTAGTCTATAGGCAGTGAAGGTGAGCTGACAGCCTATTTGTGTCTATAGCTAGCTAGCCATGGGGCCAGGTGTGTGTATGCATGTAGAATGTACACGACTGTGCATTGTGTCTGTGTGTATATATACATGTGTGTAGCTAGCTACTTGTTAACTTCATCCTACAGATGTTAGCTAGCTAGTGTACGTGGAAACAAGTACATTATATTGCTCACACTACATATATAGGGGTATGGGCTCGGAGTAGACCAGCTGACAACTATAGTTACCCAATGGGTTGTCCGGTTGTTAGTCCCATCCCCTCTACTGGTGTCAGGTCACTGAGGCTTTGTGTAGCAGATACGTATACCATTGACAGTGTGTGCTTGGGTCAGTTTGCACTGCACTACACTGTGTGTGGTACAATGATGTGATTCAAGCTCCTCCTCTAACAGCCGCCCCTCCTCACTCTATGCAGCACCACTGACAACAGCCGTGGTTTCTGGCATCCCTTGGTACAAGCCACCTCAGCAGAGCCATTTGGCAAGGATTGCATCTCATCTGGCTAGTCTGGTCAACTACCATGTGGGGGAGGGGGAAGTGGAGAAGACGGAGGGGGACTCGTAGTGGACTGGTGACCACTACAGAGAAGTGGTCACTTGTGTGTGAGTGCATGTTTGTCTGTGTTGTGTGTATATGGTTGTGTTAGTGCATATCAGCTTGTATGTGTGCATGTTACATACATGTGTGTGGTCATGTACAGTATATACATATAAATGAGTGCCGGGAGGAGTGAGTGACTGTTATGTACATACAACAAATGTTAATCTCTTGCCTCCTTCCCGCTCCCTGTAGGACAGAGTGATGACAGTGTGTTGCTTGGCGACAACTTGGAAGGTCAGGTACAATTGATCCTGATGAGTACTGCCGCCTGCAGCAGGAGGTGAAGATGGTAAAGACTGTGCTACTGAAGCTGAGGAGGGAGCTGCAAGGGGACCAGTCACCATCTTCACCTCTTGGTCTTATTAGACAGGTGAGGGGTGTGTGTGTGTATGAATGTGTTGTGAGGTGTAAGGGTAAGGCTGTGGTCATACTACATCAAAATGACATCGACTTTATTGGTTAAGTTTGGTAATGTGAACGTCAAACGAGTTGGTTACACTTGTAAGTGAAGTGTTGGATTTTGCTTACGTTGACTCATCTTATTTCACATTGTCAGCCTCACAGTGACTTCATTGAGTAAAGGTATCAACATCGGAGCCTTAGTGAGCTTCTTCTCCATCAATGGAAGAGCTGCACATCACTGGGTACATTGCTTCTGTAGTCCCGGATGTCACAGTCATTCCCCTCTGCTTTGCCATCATTGATACTGTGGCTTGTTTCGTTTGTTTCATTTACTAGCCAAAGAGCAGTCTTCTTTGCACTTTGTCAAATGTGGCTTCTTCTGTTGATGTGAACATTGACATTAACAGCCATTGTCATGGCAATGTTTATGTCACATTTGTCTCATGCCAACGCTAACCTGTTGTAATGTGTAGTGTGACCGGCGAACTGTGACAGTAAGACTACACTGGAGTCATTTTCACCATAGTGTGACCACTGCCTAAGGGTGGTTGGTACTGGTGTGTACAGGGGTGCAGTTGGTGAGGGTGAGTGTGCTATTGTGTAGGAGTCTCATACAGACACATTTTAGATATAATATTATAGGTGTAGTGTTCACATGGTCTCTATTCTCTCCTCGTACACACAGTCCAGCATAGATGAGTCCCCACCCACCCAACTGGATGCAGTGTGCAAGGTTTGTATAATGTGTGTTCACCAGATCACTCTCAGGTGCAATGCAATGCGTTGAGGCATACTATTTATAGCTGAGGGTAGGCTGACTGCTTCAGACAGGTGGCTGCCTTATACAGAGACCACAGTAGACAGGCTCCACTGTAGCAATTGACTGATGTAGCAATACACGAGTCTCAGTTCCTCCAATGAATGCACTCCTTGCTCTGCTGCTATGTTCAGGAACGTGACAAGGCCCTTGCTGCTCTGGAGTGTGTTCGTGCTGACCTGCGGAGAAGAGATGACACCTTTAGTCAGCTTTCCTCTGAGCTAGAGGCAGCTCACTCTCAAAGCACTTCCCTCCGTGAGCAGGTGGAGGAGCTAGGGAGGTCGAGGGAGGAGCTAATTGACCGAGTTGAGAGGCTGTATGCAGAGAAACACAAGTTGGAGGACAGAGTGGGTCAGGCAGAGAAGCATGCACAGGTAGGGGAGGGCTGATGTGTGGAAGGAGAAAAAATACATTGTACTTGTTCATGCACTTTTGCAGTGTACATTCTGTATCAGATAGGTGTTCATTCTGTATCTATGGTGTTTATGCTGTTTTATATATACTGTTCTGTAAGTGTGTGATGATTGTAGCTGTATGGGTCATGTTGGATGTGTTCTGCTGTGCAGTGTGTTCACTGGTATATTATGTAACTCTTTTCTTCTCTCTCTCTCCTCTCATGTAGAGCATGTTAATTGGTGATTTTGATGATTTGTTGAGTGAATCACTGGATGGAAGTAACATGAAGGAGGAGAGAGGACAGGCAGTGAGTGGTGTGGATGGGAGAAGGAGGGGCGGACTAAGATGGCAGACAGTCACACCATGTCAAAAGGTTGTTAATGACACACTTCTCTCACTTCCCAGCCTCGCGTTGGTTTCTGTAGTAATGAATATTTATTTAGTGCAGTCACATGTGGGGGCGGGGTGTAGTGGTGTTATGTCAATGGATGCACCTAGGGGTCACAGGACCTGAGGTTGGTTTCCTGTGCACTTGAGTGTGGGCTTCATATGTGCCCTCACTCCTACACCTCACCCCACCCCACCCCCTCCCTCACTCCTACACCTCATCCCACCCCACCCCCTCCCTCACTCCTACACCTCACCCCACCCTACCCCCTCCCTCACTCCTACACCTCACCCCACCCCACATGTCCACGCACCCCTCCATCCCCCCATCCCTGTATTGTACACTGCAGGGTACAGTGGACAGTGTGGTACTCTCTGATGGAGGAAAAGGGGAGAACAGTGATCCGGAGAGTGAGGCTGTTGTTACAAGTACTGATGTGATAAATTGATGAATCCCCCATTACCCCGCCCCCTGGACCTTAGAGGCTATTTCAATGTGTATACACAACACACTACAGAACAGATGTGTATTTAGTTTTTATATTGTACATTTATTTATGATACTGTGTGTAGTACAGTACACTTCCCATGTACTAATGTGCATGTAGTATTGCTCATGTTTTATGTATACAGTCAACATTGGAACTGCAGTGTACATAGAGTACATTATTGGATTTTAGCAGTGATTTATGTAACATTAATTTATATATTTATAATATTATTATATTTATATATGTACGTAACATTAATTTATTGAATTGCTGATTGACTTAATTGCGATTGATGCATATGCATGGTTGATTGAAAGAGCAGTTATCCATCACTTAATAGTATACAGTGCAAGTGATGGAAATTTTGATGAAAGGCACTTAAAGTAGAGTCCATGCATGATCATGATCAACTGTTCAAATCAATTGCGTGATCATACAATGCTCCCCCAGAGGGATTATGTATGTAGTACAAGCTGATGAAGACATTAGAAGAACCTGTTCCATCCAGTCAGCATGCAGAGCTCATGCACCCCTTTAGATACACTACATGTACAAAACATGACTCAGCATACTGTAACGTGACTCACAGAGGACGTGTGTGGCTGCACATTTCAAGGAGAATGGACGACAACAGTGTCTTACTCTGGAGACACCTTCCTATCAAAGCATTGCATTTCTCTCATCCACACATTGTCCCATGTCTGGTGTGTGTGACTGTCTACATTATTGCTTTAATGTATTGTGTATCACTTTTGATTGTGCATGTGTAGAGTTTTAATCACAGCCAGTTCAATCTCAATTAACTATCAATCATTCAATCTCAACTACATTGCTGCATATCAATCGTCGTATATAGTCCGAGTGTCACTGACTGTAACATTACAAAAACAGGAATGATTGTTCACACTACATTAGTTGTGGGTCAATACATCACATCAGTTCAATCAATGAATATCATTACAATACCTGTATACATCACATACAAAACACACAAGCAAACACACATGTACTAGAATTACTAACATAAATTGTACTGTACATCATTACACTATCATGATAATTCAAACAAAGATGTGAGCCAGTCCAAATGAAAAGTTCAGAAGACCTGCATACGATTGTTCCAATAATCAACTACATAAACTAGTTCATTGTCATCAACACATATACCCGCAGGGCCATTGAACTTCCCTGGTTCAGACCCTTGTGCTCCGAATTGGTGAATCAGTTCACCTTCCAATGTGTACACCATTACGGTGTGGGAGGAGATTGAAGTGATCAACAAATGGCTGTCATTAGTAGCAGTAATGCAGAGTGGGTCATACTTTGGCTTGAATTGCCGCTTAAAAGTACCTTCTGGAGACCACACGGAAATACGGTTATTCCCCATGTCAACAACATACACGAGGCCATCTGAGTCAAATGCTATGTCACGAGGTGTATCAAAATACCCTGAGCCACTTCTTATTGAGCCAAAAGCAAACAGAAATTTGCCATCTTCATCGTGAACAGTAATACGGTGGTTACCACTATCACAGATATAAATCAGACCTTCTGCACTAACTGACAAACCTCTAGGATTGCAGAAATAATCACTTTCACTACTTGCATGGTGTATGGTTTGAAGGAGTCGGCCATCTTGGGATAGCTTGACTACTCTAAAGTTGTAACTGTCTGCCACCCAAATATTCCCTTTGAGATCAAATGAAACACCAAACAAATTCAGACTAAGCACTTCTTTCCCAATGGACCTCACCAATGTACCATTATTGGTGAGAAGATGAACACACCTGTTCCTCCTAACTGTCACAGCTAGGAGGCCTTTATTGTTCACTGCTATTGCATAATATCCACCACCTCCTGGATTGTGTCGAATGACCTTCCAACACTCTCCAAGTTTCCTCCAGTCCCTGGGAGGGTGCTTCACCTGCAGGTAGAATTAGTCAACTGCAGGTAACACAGTAGGAGTGTACAGGACAGATAGTTGGATGCATTCACTTGCAAACACATGGAATTAGATCCCTGTTGATGTGGTGGGTGGGGGAGGTACACACAGGGAATAGAACAGAATCAGATAGTAAGGGCCCATGCACATGAGATGCCCCACACTATTGATATCCCCACCATCTTGAAGCCAGGACAACACAGCAAACCATTAGTTTGTCATGTAAATACACTGCTAGTAGGTTTGGTGTGCCAAACACTCCAGTGGATGTGGAATGTGCACACTCTGCACACACACACACACACACACACACACACACACACACACACACACACACACACACACACACACACACACACACACACACACACACACACATACACACAGTGTAAGTGCAAATCTAGTCTCACGTAGTCAGACCGCCATTTTGGTCATGTGCAGACTCCGCCCTCCCAAAAGACGGTCTGGGGACTTCCTCTTTTTAGGGCCTGCCTGCGGCAGCCCCTATATTGTTTTCAAATTGACATTTTCGTATGGCTTCATGTTACGGATATATATAATTGGGGCGAGCCTGAGCGAGTACTTCCCTTATGAGTAGTATGGTGGCTCTGTCTGTCTGGTCTGTTGGTCCGTTTGGGCCACGGGGGAAAGTTTTGCCGTAATATTTTGGGTCGGGGTCTGCATACCATTTTTACCAGGGGCTTGCAACGCGCAGGAGGTGTACGTGTAGACACCGTTTAGTTCATAATCCAATGCCATTTATACCAGCCATTTTGCATCTCATAAGCATTGTGGTCGCACTATCATGCATATCATTATACCTGCACTGGGGTGCTCACACAATGGATTGAGTCAATGCAATGTGAGTCGACCCATGGCATGCTACAGCTATGGATCGCACCACGGGCAATTCTACAGACCGTAGACTGTCAGACTCGTCCAACTCCAGATAGGACCGCTTGCGCAGGAGGAGAGAGAGAGAGAGAATGGGCCCGCATGCCTCAGAAATGCCAGAACAGAGGAAAGATCGGTACTAGCTGAGTGCGGAGAGAGTGCGACAGGGCCAGGCTGCCCAGAGTACGGACGTCGGGAAATGTTTTCCTTAGGTCAGCGCGCAGTAGAATACAATGTACAATGGCGGCTGCACAGGAGAGAACAGAACCAGGCAACAGAGGAAGGCCGCCAAGCTGACCCAGTTAGCAGTAGCCAGAGTGCACAAAAGAGACAGCACAAGAGAATAGAAGGGGATTATTCTGCTTACTGTTTAATGCATGCATCACTGAAACAGCCACTGCATGGCACTTCCTTAGGCTCGCCTGACAATGCTTTGCATTCACTAGTATATATATATATATAATACGCGAACCTACGGTTGTATGTGAATGCTTACATTTATGTTGAATGTATTGGGCGAAGTATTGGGTATAGGAAATTTATATTGTCGGCCATTTTATTTGGCCGGAAGTGGACTGTGCGCAAGAGCAAGTGACTGTCAATACCGGCTTCCAAACGTCGTCTTAGCGAACTTTGAACGTTCTCTTCCGACGCTGATCGTGGAACAGACTCCCACAGCACTTTTGGCTGACGGGCAAAGAGACAGCTTCGAGACAGCGCCCAACAGGTCATCGACTTCACCCTGTGCCTCCTTCGATAATGGCCGCGCCTGCCTCGAAGGACTTCACTCCGCCGTCTGGAACCATGGCAGGAGTAACGTAGATACTGGTGAGCGCCGTGATATGTACACGCTAACATTCTTCAACTGTTTGTAGCGTTGAAAAGCTTAGCTCGCACAGTTGCCCTTCTAAATGCTCTTCAGAACCTGGCCCACACGTACTGCGCTGTTGCAAACTGCGTACGTAGCTTTTGTCATCACAGAACACTAGCTAATCTTGTTACTGTGGGTTCCTTGGTACATTACATTTTGTAAATGTATTTGCTGTAAGTAGTCATGTGTCTGTGCTGGAGATTTCTCTCTCTCTCTCTCTCTCTCTCTGTGTGTGTGTGTGTGTGTGTGTGTGTGTGTGTGTGTGTGTGTGTGTGTGTGTGTGTGTGTGTGTGTGTGTGTGTGTGTGTGTGTGTGTGTGTGTGTATGTGTGCATGTGCGTGTGTGTATGTGTCATGTGTCTGGTGACAGTGGTGTGTGTGTGTTTGTGCTGAGGTCATTGAGGTGTATGACACAATGTCATGTTTACCTATTGCGAGTGACAGAGCTGTGACCGAAGGGAGCAAGTATTTCGAGTCGGGGCAGCAGCCCCATGAGTTTTTAACTCAAAATACTTGTTGTTATAGCAGTCCACCGGAAGTTCGAACCATTGGAACCTGATGAGCCCATATTTGGCTGTGAGAATAACCAATTGCCACATCTGTCAGTTCGAGGTTGCCGATGTTCACCGAAAGCAGCAGAACGAATCGTCTTATCCACATTCCCTAGCCCCGTCTGCATTGTGGATGATGTCTTCAGTCAACCCACCTCTCCTGTGAGTAGATGTATGAAGCTCCTTACCCTGTTTTCTTGCATGTGCACATAGAAATCAACTTCTAGCTGTGTTCCCTCCAGTTCCAACTGCAGTTACAGCTGTCGCTGTTGCAATATGGTGACAGGGACTGCGGATATGACGATTCCAAACTTCCGGCGGACTGCTATAACAAAAACGAGGGAGTTAGTCCCCAGATCGTCTTTTGGGAGGGCGGAATCTGCCCGTGACCAAAATGGTGATCTGGCTACACGAGACTGGTGCAAATCTCTGCATGCACTAGTTCTGTATAACTCAGTCACCTCCCATTACATCATGTACACTAATTCAGTTCAACAAGATCAGGTGACATGAGGACCATCTAAAGGGATTCCATCCTTGGCCCGTCCAAACCACCTCAATGGTTTAATGTTCACACAAGAGCCAAAACAGTTTCAATTCACATTGTGAGGTGAATTGGGTCTAAATCAGATTGGACTAACAGATTTTAGTACAGGTTTGATTGTGACAAACTGATTTCAAACCACTTCGAAAGTGGCAAGTGGTGTGAAGACCCTGAGTGATGTCGATTACAAAATGGTTACGTAGTTTACCCTAAACTGTAAAGTTCCCCATACTTCACTAGTGGTAGTGTTTCACTAACAAGAGGTTGGTTTGTGGAGTTGTACTGGTGAACTCTACAAATTCACATAAACCTTCAGAGGATACTTCTCTGATATACTTCCCAATGTCTATACCAGCCATGTTGACATTGTCCAGGTGCAAGTGTAACAGTGCTGAGTGTGGCTTCTTGTCATGTGACTGTCACTTGTCTTCGTATGTGTTGATTCTATGTCACGCGATTTATTAGTGTATTACTATGAATGCATTTTCTGTAGCGCAGGCCATTAACACTGCTTAGTCTTTCTTTCTTATGTTGTCTTGTATCAAATTTAATTGCTTGTACTCAGTTTGTGATTGCCCTAGTGCTCAGTGCAGTTGCCCAGTGTGCCCGGCCACGACCATTGCGTGCACACTCCCTCACAGCGATTCTGGGCCGTCGATCATCGGCCCACCATTACATTGGCGTAGTCGGCAGGATAGCCACGATTACATAAGCAATGGTTACAGACAAGTTACAGGTGTACAGACACAACCATAGGGAGTAAGAGGGAGTGTGCACTAACTAGAGATATGACAGCTCACCTGTTGAGCTACTTCTGGCTGCTTTCTCAACCGCTCAATCTTGGCTTGCAGCGCTTGAATGGTATCTTGCTGTGTTTGGATGGTATCGTGCTGCTTTTGATTTGCAGTGCGCTGAGCTTGATTTGAAGCTTGCTGCTCTTGAACGGTTTCTTGCAGATCTCCAATAGTAGCATCTTTCTCCCTCAACACCTCATCCTTCTCCGTCAGTGCCTCATCCTTCTGTCTGCATTCTTCCTCCTTGGCTGATAACTGCTGCTGAAGTTGCTCATTAAGAGCAGCAACATGTCCACCACTTGGGAAGAATGACTCGATATGTCTCAGCTCTCGCACCAGCACTGCACTGGAGGGACGCTTGTCTGGTCGGTTCGCCAGACACTGGTGGACTGTGGGGAGAAACAGCTGCTTCTCTTGTGGAGTGAACAGCACAACATAACACTGACGACGCTGAAGCTCACTCAGACCAACAATCTTGTCTCCTTCACATTTCGTAGGATGGTCAGGCTCTGGCCACTTGTGGGTCAGAATGGAGAGGATGATGTTGCCAAATGAGAACACATCTAGCTTCTCATTGTATCGTGGTGGGTTCTGGAGAGCCTCAGGAGACATGAACGCTGGGGTGCCTTTGATGGAGGACTTACGAATAATGGTTGATGGGTTGATGGCTCGGCTCATGCCAAAGTCAGTCAACTTGGTCACAAAAGACACCACGTTCAGCAACACGTTGTTAGGGCTGAGGTCGTGGTGTACTAGAGGTGGATTCTGGCTGTGGAGATAAGCGAGTGCTTGGCATATCTGACGAAGTACGAACGCCTTGAGGTGGAGGGGGAACTCCTTCTTGCTGTGATCCTCTAAGTATCTCCGCAGACTGGTATCCATTCTCTCCATGACCAGCACTGGAAGACGAGAACCGCGTTCCAGATACACTCCAAGGAACTGCACTACACCGGGATGGCGTAGTTTCGACCAGGTGATGCACTCTGCCTCAAAGTTGGCAATGAACTTGTCCGCTCCTCCGGGGGAGTCGTCTTCAAGAAGAATCTCGTGCAGGCGCTTGGCGGCACACGGAGTGCCATTCCAATCAACCTCATACACCGTGGCGTCGGCACCTCTACCGAGTTTCTTGTCGGTAAATACTAAGTTTGTGATGAGAAGGCGGTTAAACCTCTTGCCTCTTGAAGGGCGTGTCCTCTCCGCCATTTTGATTGGGTGATAAGTATCATGTGATGCAACTTGGGGACGTCCCCAACAACATGTGTATAATAATTATATAATAGTCCTAGTATAGGCAGTGAAAGTGGTCTCCATCACTAATCAGTGATGATGATGAGTAAGCAAAGGCTGAGCACTCCATACTGGACGGAGTGTACAGCTAGTGAAGAGTGAACATGCAGTGAAAGTGAGTTAGCAGACTAGAATGAATTGACGTGGCTTACTTTGCTTGCCAGACGATTAAGGTTAGCACAGCAGAGCCGACCATTTAATAGTTTTGTCATGTAAATACACTGCTAGTAGGTTTGGTGTGTCAAACACTCCAGAGGATGTGGAATGTGCACATTCTGTACACACACATACAGTACATACACACACACACACACACACACATACGGCTTGCTAGTTTCCATCTACTTTTGCAACATTGTGGATAATCGCTGTACACACCAGTAACAGTACAGAGCAAGATGAAATTAAGTGTTTGCTTTACAGTAAGGCCGCCTATTAGAGTCTATTACTCTTCATATTACCTCTCCTTCGTTTTAGGTCACTACCTAAGGTTGGTCAGTGCCTTCCTTTTGATCCAAGTCTGTTGGTCAAGGAACAGTGAAGACAGCAGATAAGCAAAGCAGCTCGAAGCCAGCTGGTGACAATGTCAAGAAACCACAACAACAGAGGCAGGTGCAGAGTAGTGCTGGGGGAGGAGTGGGAAAGCCTCCTCCTGGTCGTGACCATGTACGAGTGACCGCACAGAGGTGTCATCTGGGAGGATTTGGAAGTCAGGTGTGTGTGTGTGTGTGCGCGCGCGCGTGCGTGTGTGTGTGTGTGTGTGTGTGTGTGTGTGTGTGCGGTGTCTAAAGTGTCCAAAGGTGTACACTTTATACGAGTACATAGTGTGTACCCTTTTAGCTGTACAGTGCAGATATGATCTGCTTGTGAGAGTGGCCACTTGTCTCATCTCATGAGACACTAGTTATGGCCATGCTATACAACTCATGCCAGCAACCTACCACTAGCTGTGTGTACTTAGCTTCAATTTGCTAATCACAGTGCTACATACATGTACATATATTGACACCATCCCTATCTTTTCATTCAGTGCCTGTATCCTCTCAGTACTGTACTGTAATGGTTAACTGTGGCCATGGTACTAGCCCAGAGCTTACCTTTCCATTGTTATCCTCTAACTGTAGTTGTGCCCGTTGTACTAGTCCCTGTTTAGTCAATAGGTGTCTGGATGTACAACATGTATACGTATGTGTATGCACACAACTCATTTGTGTACTGTACGTATGTACGTGTACATTCACATACAACGCATACATACATACAAACATGCACATTGTTAGACTGTGTACCTGTGTGTGTGCTTCTTGAACTGTGTGACTGACACTGACTGTCCCTCCCATTCTCCTCTCATCCAGGACCTGCCCCCATCACTGTCAGCCGAGGGCCCAGCAGGGCAGAGTCTTCCTGTAACTCCCCCTCCAACAGCCGCCCCTCCTCACTCTATGCAGCACCACTGACAACAGCTGGGGTTTCTGGCATCCCTCGGCCCAAGCCACCTCAGCAGAGCCATTTGGTGAGGATTGCTTCTCGTCTGGCTAGTCTGGTCAACTACCATGTGAGAGAAGGGGGGAGGGGAATGACAGAGGCTTGGAGTGGACCAGTGGGTACTGCAGATATGCAGCCATTTTGTGTATGTGAGTGCATTATGTCCATGTGAATGTGTGCTTGACTGTGTGTTGTGTGTATGTAGTTGTATTACTGCATGTTTATTAGCTTGTATGTGTGTGTGTTGGCCATACTTGGCAGGCCAGCGAAGAGTGAGTGACTATTTGGTATGTATAGCTCTTTTTGAACCTACGTAATGCCAACCTCCTTCCCTCTTCCTGTAGCCTACAAATCATATTAGCTGCAGCAGGAATACACAAAATTGTGTCCCCGGTGTTTTATGGTACACACTAACTAGCCCCCTAGGGTCCAAAACCCCCCACTTCCTCCCTTTCATCTTCCCACTGCTCATCAGCTGCCCCTCGTCCACTGAACCACAGTTTGGTGTACAGTTGGAGGTGGGTGTGTACCTTATGTCACACAGTGTTTGTGAATTTCATGAATGGAGCACATTCACAAACATTTCTGGGGTAGGGTTTATACAGAGGTGTTATGTCAGTGGATGTACCTAGGAGTCACATTACCTGAGGTTGAATGGGTTGTTTTGTGCACTTAGTGCACGTGATGGGATTCATACCCCCTTACTCCAACAAGGGTTTATATATTAGCCCAACCCCTCCGTCACTCCTACACCTCATCCCACCCTGTGTGTGTGTGTGCGTGAGTGTGCATGTGTGTGTGTGTGTGTGTGTGTATGTGTGTGTGTGTGTGTGTGTGTGTGTGTGTGTGTGTGTGTGTGTGTGTGTGTGTGTGTGTGTGTGCATGAGTGTGCGTGTGCGATTGTGTGTGTTTGTGTGTGTGCGTGTGTGTGTGTGTGTGTGTGTGTGTGTGTGTACATGTATTGTGTATGCAGGGGTGGTTGTACGTATGTGTGTATACTTGTAAATTTAGCATGTTTTACTGCTACTCTTGTTAGGTGTGGTCCCTGATAGCCTCACCATTGGGAAGCCGATGGGTAATGGGTTCCCAGTGTCAGGAGTGGTGACCACTCCTAGTGTTAATGACCTTCATGAGAAGAAGGCTCCTCCTCACTACAACACTGTGAGCACACAGTCTCAGTCCACACACACAATGCCATACCACTTGTACATGCATGTATTGACATACACTATTGTACACACCATAGCCCTACTGAAAGGTCATGTGTTGTTTTGTGTGTTTCACTGTACATACGTGCACTGCACACATAATTGTGCTTGTACGTGTGATTATTGCTGGATTTGGTTTGTACACGATGTATTTCTCATGTGTGTGCAGTTTGGTGGGAATGCAGTGTCGATGGCAGCTGCAGAAGCTGTTCTGTGTGTCATAGAGGATGAGAAGCTGCAAGAGAATGCAACTGAGGTTGGAGAGTACCTGATGAAGGAGGCAAAGGAGTTGATGGTGAAGTATATACCCCAACATGTGGGGGATGTGAGGTAAGAGGGACCAAAGGAAGCCGGGTCAGCTATAGTTGGCCTTTATAGAGAGGTGGCTGCTTTTCAAAGGTAGGCTGAAGTGTTTTGGTGCTATGTTAGTTCTGTTTGAGGCCAGGGAGGTTGGCTGTTTTAGAGAGGCGGCTGCCTAGCACAGTGGTCTTCTTAGACAGGTTCCACTGTAATAGGCAAACATTAATTGAATGTATGATTCATTCTAAAATGGCAGCGAGGCTAAGGCTGCACACTATTGTTACGCCTTGTATTCCTCCTAGGAGGTGTGGCCTAATGCTCGGTATTGAGCTGGTGAGGGACCCACACAAGAGGGAGAGAACTGGTCGAGTACATGGTGGAGCAGTAACAGACCGAGTATGACATGTACATGCAGAGCTGATTCACTCAGTCAGTACCATTCACTCATAAGCTACTTGAATAGTGAAAGTGTGCCTGATCGGTAAAAGTGAAAGTTGAAGTGAAAGTTGCAATTGGAGATTTGAATCTCTTATGTCTTGATCATGCTAGTACTGATAATGAATCCCCATCAAGTCCAGTCAGCACTGATCGAATACCACACACCATGTTGACGTCCACGTTTCTAGCCTGCTACTTAACTAATGCATAATATTATGTACATAGATTTGTGCATTGCGATATTACGTTATTAACCTTCTTCTGTCCTGACTAATAGAATATGTTTGCCTTATATGTATTCTCTCCCCTTCTGCTTAGATTGAGGACTGAGTTCAACATTGTGCTGTCTACAGACTATGTCCACTACAATGTGTTGAGGCTAAAGCCCCCGATGGTCTTCACAAAGGAAGATGTGGACTATACCTAATGTCCAGTCATGTACATGCACTCACACACTCAAGTAGCTTGCACTCAACTCTTAATTCACTGCAAGCAAAGGGTAATTTGACCACTGCATTCCTTTATGTACAGCACTGATGATATACTTATATATGTGTAAACATCATCTGTAGCACTTACATATACAGCACAGTGAATATGTAATACAGCACTTTATTGCACTCATGGTCAGTCTTTTATGTATGAATGAATTATTGTAACACAATCGTGCTTTAAACCGACGGCTGAAGCTTTCAGAGTCAATAGCTATAAGGAACCCTAGGCCTTCTATTTCCGTGCATGCAGAGTCCATTATTCTGTTTCCATGAACGTTTGCGAACTATATTGTACACCTCTGCAGAGGATTGCATTAACTGTCTTTATTTAGAATTTAGCACGTGCATTCGTATCATTCGGGGAACTTTTATTGCATGTCCTTCTGGACAGTGTTCAGAACATCTGCATTGAATTGAATTGTAAGACTGCATGCACAACACTGTAGAATGACTATAGTCACTACAGGGAGAATCCATTAACGGAGATCCACTGTACCGTCCATTAAATGTACAGGGTGCCATGCCAGGTAAGTGTGTATGTACATGGATAAGTACATATACATGTATAGCCAAGGGATGGAAATGAGTTATATAATTATTACAGAGTATTAAATAAATCACAAGCACTCCCAGCAACATGCATGAGTAATTCATCTAGTATTATACCATGATTCCTTTATTCAGACATTGCATAGGTGGTGCTGTGCACTGCCTATTAATTATTTTGATGTCTCAGTTATTACTCACACACTGACTCTTGTCGAAGTTGTATACAATATTTATACCATATACCATATACCATAAGAGTCCAGCTGTATTTAAGTGCTATATGACATTGTGTATATACACATACTGTACAATTATGGTATACATACACATACGTACATTATAATCCATTGGGAATTAAGCCATTCTAAACATTAACACAGCGACTCTGTTACCAATGTTGGCATGACTACACTCAAGAGCGCAATTGCAGTGTCCTATACAATGCCTCACATACAAGCATAGTGATTTACTACAGTCCTTAAGCAATCACCTAGCTGTGGCCATAGCCAGTTATAATCATGCATACATCGACGTCTGGAGATTTACATTATAATTGACTTGCCTTTTTGCTTCAGCAGTAGCTGGACTCTTTGTTTAAGTGCTATATATGCCAGTGCTATTAGGGCCCATGGAGGCTGTCTGTGGCTGCCTTACACAGTGTTCATTTCAGACAGGTTCCACTGTACTCTCATCGCACCAATATATATGTTTCATGCACACTCTGTACAACTGTATGAACATTAATTGAATAAAGTATAGAAATCAATTAATTCATACAAAATAATGACTTCAATGCACACAACAGTTATAACTGTACAAATAGTGCCTCTACAATCTCATGGGGGAGGTACGCACAACATGCACACATGAGTGCGTAGTCATGTGGTACACAACTAAAATTAATATTATACACACAAAGGGCAACTGCAAAGGGCACATGTGTTCGAACAGATGTGTATGTGTCCGTGCACAAGTTTGAGCACACATGTACATAGTACACTTGTGTGCGTGTGTTGTGTATGTGTGTGTGTGTGTGTGTGCATAAAATTATGTGTGTGTATGTGTGACAATATACGTAAGCTAAAGCCTGAGACAAACAAACAAACTGTCTCTCCATTAAATATTTAGTCCACCACCCTCAGGAGATGTGCTTCATTCTTTCCCTCAACTCGACAAATGTTGGTCTCCTTGAAGGCCTAGCAGGGAAGGAGAGCAGTATTAACAGCACGAAGAATAGTGAACAGGCACACACACGTACATGCAATACCGTCATCATTGACAGATTGTTGACAATAATTGTGGTATGTCTTACTCCACTCCACAAACATACACACACATGTACGTATGTATGCATATGTCAACAATGTCAACCTCCTGCAAGCCCCACTCACTTGTAGCTCCAACACTCTAACATGATCTCATAAACTGATGGTGGGCAAGACAGCGGCTTGGGCAACCTCTGGTTTGCCTCAATCATTTGCAGAATGTCAGGTCCCTTCATTCCCTACATAGGCAAGGGGGAGGGGGAAGCACCATTATTTCAATATGTACCAGTGGGTGCACATGTGCACACACAATGCTTACCAGATAGGGCTTGCTCCCAAAGGAGTAACCCTCCCACAATGTCACACCGTAGCTCCACACATCTGACTTACTGTAAAACTTGGAATAGTAAATACTTTCGGGAGCATACCACTTTAGGGGCCAGCGCCCAAGGACTTCAGGCTGAGGGAGTATAGGAGTAAGAGAGGACAAGGAGGGGGAGGGGGAGGGTGTAGGGGTGGGGGTAGGAGGAAAGGAGGGAGAGTAAAGGGAATGCATACACTGCACCACACACCTTCAGGCTAATTGAAGTGAGGGCTTCTCAGCTGGCTCATGCAGGCATCAGAAAGGGTTGGTTCTCTAATACCAGCTTCACAACAGACGAGAATGAAGGAGCACCGGGATGTCTGTCAGAAGGGGACACTGGAGAAGTCAGCCCTTGCAGAACATGCGTGGGAGAACCACCATCCAATCAGATGGGAAAAGGCAACGGTGATTGACCACGCCAGGACCCCCAAAGGGCTGATGCTCAAGGAGGCAATCCACATCAGGCTGAACCGCCCCTCCCTCAACAGGGATGGTGGGCTGGAGCTGCCTGGATGTTGGATGGCCGCCTTGAGGAAGGCAATCCCGCAACTTCCGGTGACACCCCTTGATGTGGCTTCCGGTGACAGCGCATAATGAGATGCTAGGCCATACATATGATCAGTGCTCGCGCTAGCATATCTTCGTCCTGAAGAAGACCAGAGCATCTGGTTGAAACGTCGGCAAGGTTTTCAACCCTGTTGTGAAGCTGGTATTGGAGAACCAACCCTTTCTTCAGGCTAATTATAAGGTACATGTTTTTGAACCCTATATTACCTCATAGTAGTCAGAGTCAGGTCCAATTGCATGTGACAAGCCAAAGCCAGATATCTTTGCAAAGTTCTCATTGACCACTAGTACATTACAAGCTGTCAGGTGTCGATGAACAAAGCGTACAGACTCCAGATAGGCCATTCCCTGAGACAGAGAGTTGTAAGGGAGAGGTCAGTGAGTCACACTCTACTTTGCAATAGTAAGAGTGCTATTTCTCCACACACACACACACACACACACACACACACACACACACACACACACACACACACACACACACACACACACACACACACACACACACACACACACACACACACACACACACACATACGTGCACACATGGACACAGACTTACAGCTGCAACTTGCTGCATGAAATTGGTGACATGCTCAGCTGTTACCCGTTCCTGCCTGTAACCGATGATAAACAAAAACAAAAACAAAATGCAACACATAACTCTCTTGTGCATGGAAACAGATGTATATGAAATACTATACTATGCTATTTCTTTTCAGCCCTATGTCATTAAGGTTTACATTACAGCGACAACATCGATCATGTCTTGTATTGACAAGCTGCCTTCAAGGTCTTTGGACATAGCTCTTTTCATTGGGTTTGGCTGCGTTATGTTTAGTATTCTTTCTGTCTCTACCATGATATAGCTAAGACAGGTTGTCAACTGTCTGCAGTGTGATACAGGACCACAACTTACTGCTTATTGAGCCTGAGGTACTTGTTCATTGGTCCCAATGGAGCCAGCTCCATCACCAACTTCACTGGTTCACTAGCAACAATACCTACAGTGGTCATCGTCATGACACAGTGATATGTACGTACACAAACACACCATCACACACACAAACACAATCATTGGCCCCTCATGACCACATACCCATCTGTCTATGCACCCATCCATTAGCACCATGCACTCATCAGCCCCACCCACCTATCAGCACAACCCACCTATCGGCGCAACCCACCCATCCGCCCCACCCATATGCATCCATTGACCCCACCCACCTATCAGCCGTACAATGTTCTCATGATCAAGGACACTCATCGTTTTGGCCTCTTGCATGATCTCATCTTTGTTTTCCAGAGCCTCCACTAGGATCTTTATGGCCACCTTAATGCACTGGCCATTAGGGTACCGATAAGTCCCCTGCATCACATTGTAAAGAAAGTCACGCCCTGCAGAGGGTATAGAACTTCTGTGAGGAACCTCTCTCACTGTCATATGAACGCATGTAAATACACACATATGCACACCCATACAGGTGCAGATGGATACACATGTAAGCATTAAAGTTGCACCGATAATCGGATCGGCAATTGGTATCGGCCGATATTTAGTCTCTGTAACCTTATCGGTAATCGGTTTTTTCCTTTGTCCCCTACCAATTATGTCACCTCGAGCACGTGACGTTTGCAAGTAAAGTGTTATGTCGAGTCGTTACGTTGTTGCAGCGTTTGCCGTTGGTTTGTTCTGGGTCTGTGGGGCATGGAATCGCCAGGAAGAAAGATTCACCAGCACGGGACTACTTCGCTGTCGACGAGGACCTCAAGTTCGTAGTGTGCCAGGCTTGCAGCAAGAAGGAATCCGCACACCGGTAGGAATTGCATGCACGAGTTTATTATGGGCCGATTATACGAATTTGGTGCAGAATCTGAAGGATAAGCACGCTCAACTACACAGAGAGTTACAACAAAAGATTGAGGTGCAGAATACAGCGAATTTATCAAGTAGTCCAGCGCCTTTCTGGCAAAAAGCTTCGAGCCTGAAAGTGAAGATCGCATATGAATCTGTAGGCTAAGCTGTATTAATGATGCGCGCACACAGCATATTCATGGGGAGAACTGGTGAGATGATTGCACTCGATTGTCAGCCGTTTTCTGTGGCTGAGGACCAGGGCTTCAGGCAGTAAATCAAAGAAACCAAGGTACACATTGTGAAGCAAAAATCAGAATATCGGATCGGTATCGCTACTTAAAAATTGGAAATCGGATAATCGGTAAAAACCTATATCGGTGCAACTCTAGTAAGCATACACACATAAGTACGTACACACATAATAATGTAAATGCATGCACAGTGTACCCACCCAATTCTTTGATTATGACCAGGTCCTTCTCATTGATTCTCTTCAGTCCTGGCAGCTCAGCCATGGCCACTGTGGAGGTGGCCACTGGTATAGGCTCATGTGTACACAGCAGTCCATCAGGGCCTTGGGAGGAGTGGTCTATGACCTGGGTAGGGGGGAGGGGGGAGGGGGAGAGGAGGGGGCAGGGATGAGTGGGGAGAGGAAGAAGGGAGAGGACTGCCTAAAGGTGAGTACTGTAGGTGCAGTTAGCCCAGAACGATGACAGAGGAAGTTGAAGGAAATTGACCAGAGGAGTGGCACAAGAGTACCTCCAACAGGGCAACTTCAGGATGGATGTAACTACGTACACAGGCAGTCAGTGTACATGTGAGGTGTGGGGTTGTGTGAGGGAAGGTTAGTGGAATGTGGATAGTTGATGAATTATGTACACACAGGGAACAGAACAGAATCAGATAGTAAGGGCCCATGTACATGAGATGCCCCACACTATTGATATCCCCTCCACCTATCATTTTGCAGATGCCTAGCCTACACAGAAAGGTTCAGGACCCTCTTTCTGTAATGAAGACTTTGCTAAATGACCACCGTTAACATTTGTACTTTGTTCTGTATTTACTCTATACAGTGGTTGTTTAACATAATACTGGTTAACAGTTAGTACAGGTTAATAATGCATGGTATATCAATACAAATTCATTTTGGACTTCCCCTACTGACTGGCTTAAGTTAGGTGACCGCCGACACAGGTTCCACTGTAGACACATGCAACAAAGTAAGTTGTAAAATACACTATTATGACCATTACAAATCCAATGCAGCACCTTGAACCTTGAAATCTGCCCACAGCACAAAGTGCTGTGATGGCAGGGCCCTGGGCAAGCCTGGGCCAGCAGCAGGGGGACGTCCTGGGTGATACAACCCCCTACCACTATCTAGCGCATAGAAGACGGCACTCCCCATGGATTGCGAGTCCAAAGGCGAATCAGAGGAACCACCACCAGAATCTGGACGACTACTCGCGAAATGGTGGTGGCTGCGGACCCTGGATTCAGCGGCTAACGGGCACCGAAAAGCCGTCAGGCTGTAGATATGGTACCCGCTCGATTGGTCGCCACGCGTAGCCTCGATGGCCGACATGAGTGCAAATCAAAAAGTCGCTCCAGACGAATCCAGGGTGTGTGGTGGAAGGGATGGATAAAGGGAAGCGGAGCCTGTGCCGCGGGCTTGATGGTTTCGAGTTGTCTTCCGCACGAACACGTGGCTAACCGCCGCCATTTTGGTGGTCACACACTTGACATAATGCAGCACACACACACACACACACACACCACACACACACACACACACACACACACACACACACACACACACACACACACACACACACACACACACACAAGATTTCAGCAAGGACTATGGTTAGTTTAACAATTGAAGTAGCAGTAGCAGTGGGCTAGGGCTAGGGCAGTGGTGGATGTACACTACTTCCCTTTACAGCTCACAATGAGTGGCAAAACACATGTGTGTACAGCAGACTGGTGTGTGAATGAAGGGGCTGGTGTGTGAGTGCAGCATCTACATGTGGGGCAGTTCCTTATTAGTCTGTGGCCTCATCCTTTCCTCTCATACTCAACATCACCTTCAGATGCTCACAGAGAGGATCACTGTCCTTCAACATTTCATAGACCATAGCACTCTGATTGGCTTATGGTCATGTGACTAACTAAACAATGATTGGGTTGAAACACAATGCCAGGAATAGCTACAATACTGCACGGTAATACTCACCTATCCTGTAGCTAATCCTACAAATTTATGCCAAACTCCTGAACTTTTGTACAAAATGCGCTCATTTATAACATTAGAGAGTTTCACTGATTGGTAGCCATCCGTGAAAATTTTGTTGATAACTATTCAAACATCAATTGAAATGAAGCATGCATGCACAACAGCAATTATTGTAAACACAAAAATTTTTGTGGGTAATAAATTTTGCAGAAGAGCCCGCCTCCAATAAGTGGAGGCGGGTGCTTTGCAAGAGAAGACGCAACTGAGTGGCTGAGGCAACAAAAACCCACTGTGTGGCATAGGTAAGACGAAAGATGACACAATCGACTGTCCCTTTTCTTCGATGATTGCGCGACCGCCGCCTCTTGCACCTGCTTGTTCGCTTCCGCGAAGGCCTGTCTGTTGAGGAGAGCAGTCGCTTCGGGTTGGGTAAACCAATATCATGCGAGTAGCATGTATAATGCATTTTGCAGACTATATTTTCGCAGTGGCCGCATATACAGCAAAAATATTTCCACAGCAATCTTTTTACGTTTACGGTATACATGAATTAAGTGCAAGTAGCCCTGGGGGTGTGGACCTTGGGATATTTTTGAAATGGAGGTAAATTGAGTACTCTTTGATATATAACTGACATGAAGATGGTTGGATGACAATGTACATGTAGTCATATTGTTGGTGGTCTGTTGATACCTTATTCACAATTGTAGCAAGGGCTCCAAAAACTAAGAATGACTGGTGGAGAGGTATGCAGAACACTTTGCTCTAGTTTTGTTCCTTCAGTTCAGCCGTTCCCAGGCCACAGCTGAACTGTAGGAACAGCACCAGAGTCTAAAGTAGTACAGCCACTGAGCAAAATACTGTCTTATTGTGCAATGAGGGCTGATGACATCACAATAAATTGGCGTTCAAGAAGAAAGAATGGCAAACAGATCCTTATTTATTCCAAAGGCTACACAGTCATAGTCGAATATGTTTTAAGCTTGAACATGTTGCATTGGGATCAGTTCTAAAGCACTACCAAATGAAGGCCTTGATTACGGGGTATCACTGGCAAGAATACATGTACATAGCTATTGTTCATGGAGTCTAGTGCAAAAGGGCAGCTCACCTGTTTGGCTACTGCCGGCTGCTTTCTTAACTGCTTGATCTCAGCTTGCTGTTTTTGAATGGTATCTTCCTGTGACTTGATAGTAGTGTCTTTCTCCCTCAATGCCTCATCCTTCTGTCTGCATTCTTCCTCCTTGGCTGACAACTGTAGGCAAACTTGCTCAATAGATGCAGCAGCATGGCTGCCACTTGGGACGAGTGATGACTCAATACGTCTCAGCTCTTGCACCAACGCTGCACTAGAGGGACGCTTGTCTGGTCGGTTCTCCAGACACTTGCGGACTGTGGGGAGAAACAGCTGCTTCTCTTGTGGAGTAAACAGCACAACGTAACGCTCACGTCGCTGGAGCTCGGTCAGACCAACAATCTTCTTTCCTTTATATATTGTGGGGGGACCAGGGTTGGGCCACTCGTGGGTCAGAATAGAGAGGATGATGTTGCCAAATGAGAACACATCCAATGTCTCATTGTATTGAGGAGGATCGTGCAGAGCTTCAGGAGACATGAAGGCTGGAGTGCCTTTTACTGACGATTTTCTTCTCAGGGTGGATGGGTTGATGGCTCGGCTCATGCCAAAATCGGTCAACTTGGTCACAAAAGACACCACGTTCAACAACACATTGTTAGGGCTGAGGTCGTGGTGTACTAGAGGTGGATTCTGGCCGTGGAGATAAGCGAGCGCTTGGGATATCTGCCGAAGTACGAACGCCTTCAGGTTCAGGGGAAACTCCTTCTTGCTGCGATTTTCGCAGCATTTTCGAAGACTGGTATCCATTTTCTCAATTACGAGAACTGGCAAACGAGAGTTGCGTTCCAGATGTACCCCGAGGAACTGCACTACACCGGGATGACGCAGTTTGGACCAAGTCAGACATTCCGCCTCAAAGTTGCTGATGAGTTTCTCCGCTCCTCCGGGCGACTGGTCTTGGAGCAGAATGTCGTGAAGGCGCTTGGCCGCGCACACGGTACCTCTCCAATTCACCTCGTACACTGTGGCGTCAGATCCTACACCGAGTTGGGTGTCGGTGAACGCAAGGTCGGATATAAGCAAGTTCGGAAACCTGCAACTGGAGGTTGAGCGTATCTTCTCCGCCATTTGACACAACAGTTAGTTATGTAGTATATACGTGTGCATTTCCGGCTATGGTGTAATATCATTGCTTGAAAGGAAAAATAATTGACACAACACGACGCGTAGCTACGTACGTAGGAGACGCCCCCAAGTGACTCGCTCTATCGTCACTTGTACATACAGCAAGTGAATTGCAGTGAAAGTGAGTTAGCATGCAGACTGAGATTATATTAGAAGTGGAATATAGGTGCGTACATACAGCTAATTACTAGCCAGCTAATGCAAGAAACAATTACATTATTGCCAGAAGCTTATATAGCTACCTAGCTACCTATATACGTAGGCTTAATGGCTCTCAGAATAACTCTGCACATGCATAATATTATGTTATTTAGTCTATATAGTCTTCTATAGGCACACAGGTGCAAGTATTTCAGTGAGTCAGTTTGTCAATCTGTTCAGGCAGTGTGATGCTAGGAGGTGCTTCGCTTGTAAACTGCCATCGACTTTTTTCATTCAAACATGCCCCATGCATTCCCCATTGTATATGTCACTTCCAGTAGCAGAAGTGGACCATGATAACACACAGCTACAGTACAGTGCAGTTAAATGTGATGCAAACCTAGCTGTTTACAGAACATGCCATTTCCACACTGTTTGTTATGAAGCCAACTGTTCCAAGTAATTGCTCTATAGTGTAAACAGGTATTAGTGTTACAGTACACAGACTGAGTTCAAACCACCAAAGAAGACTGCAAACTGAGGCATAGCCATATGCATGCAATGCATTAGACGCTGTTGACTGTAGACCAGATAGCTAATTGTGTTGTATGGGCCTAATGTCAGACACCATGAACTGAGGTCTGGTGTATTCTTCTGACAAAATTTGCCATATAACACAGTAACCATATAGGCCACTGTTATCGCAGGAATGGCACCAGTCCACATGCAGTGCTGTCAAGAATACATACACTTCCTGTTGTGCGTAAGTTATACTCTATCTGCATGTGTGTGCATGCATGTTCAATCTAAGACCTATACCTACATAGTATAACATGTATGTGTCTGTGTGGGTTAGACCTAAATATGGCCTATGGCATGCATGACATTCAGAGGCTATCATGTGTATGCTAGAAGGCTAGGAAGAGATCAGGAAGTATAATTATATATGTGAGGGGAGATTGGTGCACAAGACTGTAATATTTTTTAGTTTCTGAAGTACGGGTTACGGTATAGAGATGGAATGGGAGAGAAGGGAGAGGGAGGGGCATGCAATTGCGTTGTAGTAATGAAGGTGCCCAAGTGCACTAATTGAGGTGACATATAGGCAAAAACAGTTTGCTGACAGTATGTCGTATTACATGTGTGGGTGACTTTCTTGTCACATGTTCGAATTCTGCATGTAAGCATGCATTTACATTTCTGATAGATATGGGTGATCTATATGCTGCTCTGTACATGTCTTAGTGGAAGGTCTACTGCTCTGTACCTCTCAATGTGTACACGTATGTTACACGCAAACCTCCAACTGGAGCAAACCTGTGTCATTGTCATGATCATATCTATGCAATTGTGAAGTGGAGTGTCTTCCTTCAATCCATCCATCCAAACATTCTGCTATTATTCTACACTCCGTATCATTGGTACATAGCTTCCTCGTCTATGTCAACCTCTCCTTCCCCCACACTCACAGTGTGTCCACACATGCACATTTGACTCACTAGCCATGTTTAAATGATTTACAAATGAACCCATTATGAAGGGCATTCTGAAATATGGACGCCTCTCTAATGAGGGCAGTGTCTACTGTCCCAGCTACATAGAGATGTGTACAAAGCTACTTCTGTAATAAGGGCACCTCTCCAGTGAGGTCACTTGGGTCTGTTCCACACTGTCCACAACAGAGAGGTGTCACTGTATTCCATATCCCTCAGACCTACAGTAGGCTGGCCTTTCTCCACCATTCCACCCCCACATATTACCAGTCAGCCTTATACAGCTCCACTACACATGTACAGTATTGGTCATTGGATGGTGGTATGTGCTCATGTGCAGATATGTACATACAAGTAGTGTCTTTATCCTTCCCTATCCTTATCCTATGTATGTAGAAAGTGTATGTTCCTGTCTGTTCTAGCATGCACACGGCCAGCCAATTGAGTGTTAGCATGTGCATACACATTTGGTGTGGTTAAGTAAAAGGAGTGGAAGGTCTACTGCTCTGTACGTCTCAATGTACATGTGTAGTTTGTGGAGTGTTTGACTGTGTACCTACGTGTGTGCTTCTTGGACTGTGTGACTGACACTGACCGTCCCTCCCATTCTCCTCTCATCCAGGACCTGCCCCCATCACTGTCAGCCGAGGGCCCAGCAGGGCAGAGTCTTCCTGTAACTCCCCCTCCAACAGCCACCCCTCCTCACTCTATGCAGCACCACTGACAACAGCCGTGGTTTCTGGCATCCCTCGGCCCAAGCCACCTCAGCAGAGCCATTTGGTGAGGATTGCTTCTCATCTGGCTAGTCTGGCCAACTACCAGGGCTGGGGAGGGAGGGGGAGGGAGGGGATGGGAGTGGGGCTCTGAGCAGACCAGTCCATGGCCACTATAGAGAGATGCAGTCACTAGTACGTATGTAAGTAGTACCTGTCTGTCTGTGTGGTGCATGTGTTGTGTGTATGATGTGTGCATGTGGTTGTATGTGCTGTATTCTTATTAGCTTGTTCATGTGTGTGTATCCCAAGCAACTTCATCACCAAAAATGCTGCAACGGTCGCACTCAGACTCGTCAGGTTAATACAGCATTCAATGGAGCAACTGCAAGTACAATAACTCATTTCAAGAATACAGCAACAACAATTATAACCACAACAACGACTCAATACAGCAGTCAGACAGTGACTGTTAACAGGACTAGTACAGCTGCAAGGTTATACAGTGCTACATAGAACAGTACATGAAATAGTTATGCTGTCACAAATATAGTTGACAGGTCTCTTGTGCGTATGTACAACTAATGTTGATATGAATCACTTATGGGGGGAGGGAACTTCAAGTACTGGCAATTGCAGAAAAGTTGGTCAACATTCGTACACTAATGTGTGTGTGTGTGTGTCTGTTTGGGTGTGTGTGTTAAGTGTATGATAATAATGTGGTTGTGTTACTAACTGTCAGCATGTACATTACTGTGACACGTGATGTGTATGGTCGTGTAGCTGTACGTGATGGGAGGAGTGGGTGAGAATATGGTACATACATGCATACAACTAATGCTGAGTGTCTGTCTCCTTCCCTCTCCATGTAGCCTCCAACTCCTCCACTCCCAGGAGACCTGTTTTGCCTGCTCACAAGTGCCAGCTGAATCAACATAGAAAAGTTTGTCCCCAGTGTTTTATGGTACACGCTAACTACCCCCCCAGGGTCCAAAATCCCCCAGCCCACTTCCTCCCTTTCACCTTCCCACTGCTCATCAGCTGCCTTGTCCACTGAACCACAGTTTGGTGTACAGTTGGAGGTGGGTGTGTACCTTATGTCACACAGTGTTTGTGAATTTCATGAATGGAGCACATTCACAAACATTTCTGGGGTAGGGTTTATACAGTGGTGTTATGTCAGTGGATGTACCTAGGAGTCACATTACCTGAGGTTGAATGGGTTGTTTCGTGCACTTAGTACACGTGATGGGATTCGTACCCCCTTACTCCAACAAGGGTTTATATATTAGCCCACCCCCTCCGTCACTCCTACACCCCACCCCACCCTGTGTGTGTGCGTGTGTGCGTGTGCGATTGTGTGATTGTGCATGTGTGTGCGTGTGTGTGTGTGTGCGTGTGCAATTGTGTGCGTGTGTGTGTGTGTGTGTGTGTGTGTGCGTGTGTGTGTGTGTGTGTGTGTGTGTGTGTGTGTGTGTGTGTGTGTGTATTGTGTATGCAGGGGTGGTTGTATGTGTGTGTACTTGTAAATTTAGCATGTTTACTGCTACTCTTGTTAGGTGTGGTCCCTGATATCCTCACCATTGGGAAGCCGATGGGTAATGGGTTCCCAGTGTCAGGAGTGGTGGCCACTCCTAGTGTTAATGACCTTCATGAGAAGAAGGCTCCTCCTCACTACAACACTGTGAGCACACAGTCTCAGTCCACACACACAATGCCATACCACTTGTACATGCATATATTGACATACACCTGCGTATACGTACATCACAGTTCTACTGAATGTTCATGTGTTATAGTGTGTTTTGGGTGTTTCACTCTAAGTGCACTACACACATTATACAATATTTAGTTGTGTGTATATAGCGGGTGGGTTTTTGTGCACATGGTGTTACGTCATTGGATGCACCTAGTGGTCACATGACATAAGGTTGAAGGGGGTTTCCTGCATGCTTGGTGGTGGGCTTTGCACCTGTTACTCCAACAAGTGTTAATACCTCACCCCACTCCACCCCCTCCCTCACTCCTACACCTCACCCCACCCCCTCGAGCTCCCTCACTCCTACACCTCATCCCACTCCACCCCCTCCCTCACTCCTACACCTCACCCCACCCCCTCGAGCTCCCTCACTCCTACACCTCACCCCATCCCACCCCCTCCCTCACTCCTACACCTCACCCCACCCCACACGTCCACACACCCCTCCATCCCCCATCCCTGTATTGTACACTGCAGGGTACAGTGGACAGTATGGTCCTCTCTGATGGAGGAAAAGGGGAGAACAGTGATCCGGAGAGTGAGGCTGTTAACGTTTTGCAAGAATAATAATTGACAAATCCCTTGACCCCGCCCCCTTGACATATATTTCAGTAGATGTGTACACAAATCATACAGAACAGATTATATTAATTTAATAGTTTTATACTGTAAATTTATTTAGGATACTGTGTGTAGTACAGTACACTTTCCATGTACTAATGTGCATGTAGTATTGCTCATGTTTTATGTGTACAGTCAACATTGGAACTGCCGTGTACATAGAGTACACTATTGGATTTTAGCAGTGATTTATGTAACAATTCATTGAATTGCTGATCGAATTGATTGATGCATGGCTAATTAAAAGAGCAGTGATCCATTACTTAATTGTATACAGTGCAAGTGATGGAAAGTTTGCATGATGGAGGGTCGAGTGCATGCATGCAACTGTTCATCATACAATGCTCCCAGGGGGCCGGGATTATGTAGTACACAGAAGCTGTTAATTGAAGATCCTGCAGCCGTTCCATCCATGCAGTCAGCATACAGGGCTCATGCACCCCTTTAGATACACTACATGTACAAAACATGACTCAGCATACTGTAATGTGACTCACAGAGGACGTGTGTGGCTGCACATTTCAAGGGAAATGGACGGCAACAGTGTCGCACTTTGGAGACACCTTCTTATCAAAGCACTGCATTTCTCTCATCCACACATCGTCCCATGTCTGGTGTGTGTGACTGTCTACATTATTGCTTTAATGTATTGTGTATCACTTTTGATTGTGTGTAGAGTTTTAATCACGGCCAGTTCAATCTCAATTAACTATCAATCATTCAATCTCAACTACATTGCTGCATATCAATTGTCGTATATAGTCCGAGTGTCACTGACTGTAACATTCCAAAAACAGGAATGATTGTTCACACTGCGTTAATTGTGGGTCAATACATCACATCAGTTCAATCAATGAATATCATTACAATACCTGTATACATCACATACAAAACACACAAGCACACACACATGCACTAGAATGTGCACATTACTATCATAAATTGGAAATGTACATCATTACACTATCATCACAAATTCAAACCAATATGTGAGTCAGTCCAAATCAAAAGTTCAGAAAACCTGCACACGATTGTTCCCCCTATCAATTACATAAACTAGTTTATTGTCATCAACACATATACCACTAGGGTAACTGAACCTCACTGGATCAGACCCTTTTTCTTTGATTTTATGAATCAGTTCACCTTCCAACGTGTACACAAACTATCATCACAAATTCAAACTAATATGTGAGTCAGTCCAAAAGTTCAGAAGACCTGCACACGTGCGTTCTGAAAATCAACTACATAAACTAGTTCATTGTCATCAACACATATACCCCAAGGGCCATCAAACATCCCTGGATCAGACTCTTGTGCTCCGAATTGGTGAATCAGTTTTCCTTCCAACGTGTACACCATTACGGTGTGGGAGGAGTATGAAGTGATCAACAAATGGTTGTCATTAGCAGCGGTAATGCAGAATGGGTAATACTTTGGCTTAAATTGTTGCTTAAAAGTACCTTCCTTAGACCACACGGAAACACGCTTATTCCCCAACTCAACAATGTACACGAAGCCATTGGAACCAAATGCTATGTCACGAGGTCTATTAAAACACCCTGGGCCACTTCCTTTTGAGCCAAAAGCAAACAGAAAATTGCCCTCTTCATCATGAACAGTGATACGGTTGTTACCGAAGTCACAGATATAAATCAGACCTTCTGCACTAACAGACACACCTATAGGATTGCTGAAACAATCACTTTCACTACTTGCATGGTGTATGGTCTGAAGGAGTCGGCCATCTTGGGACAGCTTGACTACTTTATTGTTGTCATAGTCTGTCACCCAAACATTCCCCTTGAGGTCAAATGAAACACCATACAAAGCACGACTAAGCACTCCTTTCCCAATGGACCTCACCAATGTACCATTATTAGTGAGAAGATGAACACACCTGTTCACCACATCTGTCACAGCTAGGAGGCCGTCACTGTTCACTGATACTGTACAATACACACCACCCCCTGGACTGTGTTGGATGACCTTCTGACACTCTCCAAGATTCCTCCAGTTCCTGGGAGGGTGCTTCACCTGCAGGTGGAATTAGTCAACTGCAGGTAACACAGTAGGAGTGTACATGACAGACAGTTGGATGCATTCACTTGCAAACACATGGAATTACTTCTCTGTTGATGTGGTGGGTGGGGGAGGTACACACAGGGAACAGAACAGAATCAGATAGTAAGGGCCCATGCACATGAGATGCCCCACACTATTGATATCCCCTCCATCTTGAAGCCAGGACAACACAGCAGACCATTAGTTTGTCATGTAAATACACTGCTAGTAGGTTTGGTGTGTCAAACACTCCAGAGGATGTGGGATGTGCACACTCTGTACACACACGCACACGCATACACACACACGTGCGCACATACACACACGCACACGCACACACACGCACGCATACACACATGCACACACACACACACACACACACACACACACACACACACACACACACACACACACACACACACACACACACACACACACACACACACACACACATACACACACACATGGACAGTGAATCCCTACAGTTATGGGGCAGTGAATATAAAGTGCAAGCATGAAAGCATTTTGCCCCCTTAAAGCTACAGCAATGAAACATGTTGCCTCTGATAGAGCAGACATGAGGATAGTTTCATGAGACAATCAGCTACGGACATGCACTAAAATAGAAGTTACATATATGTTAGCGAGTGTACATGTATAAAACAGAAATGTGCAAACTTGCTACCATACCAAATAAGGGAACACTCCAAAAATACAGTAGTGCAGGCATTGTTTGCAGGGATTACAGTAAATATTCATGGTTTTCACAGATCATTAGGTATCCATGAAAACTTTGTCTACGAACATTTAGATGCACACTGGACAGAAGGCCACCACATCAATCAGGGTGTGCACACTAAAACCAGATCCAAACTGGTTTACCTAATTCAGTTCAACAAGATCGGGTTCAACACTGTCAGGACCACTGATTGTCTAAATGGAATTCATTCTATTGCCCATCCTGCCTCAATGTTTTAGTGTTTGCTCAAGAGCCAAAACAGTTTCAAGTGGTTACGTAGTGTTTCACTAACAAGAGGTTGGTTTGTTGAGTTGCACTGGTGAACTCTACAAATTCACATAAACCTTCAGAGGATACTTCTCTGATATACTTCCCATTACTGTAAAATGTCTACCAGCCATGTTGACATTGTCCAGGTGTAAGCAATGGTTACAGACAAGTTACAGGTGTACAGACACAACCATAGGGAGTAAGAGGGAGTGTGCACTAACTAGAGATGTGGCAGCTCACCTGTTTAGCTACTGCTGGCTGCTTTCTCAACCGCTCAATCTTGGCTTGCTGCACTTGAATGGTATCTTGCTGCTTTCTCAACTGCTCGATCTCCGCTTGCTGCATTTGAATGGTATCTTGCTGGTTTTGAATTGCAGTGCGCTGCTCTTGATTTGAAGCTTGCAACGCTTGAATGGTATCTTGTTGCTTTCTCAACTGCTCGATCTCGGCTTGCTGCATTTGAATGGTATCTTGCTGGTTTTGAATTGCAGTGCGCTGCTCTTGATTTGAAGCTTGCAACGCTTGAATGGTATCTTGCTGCTTACTCAATGCTGTATTCTTCTCTGTCAATGCCTCATCCTGCTCACGTATTATCATGTCAAGGTGCTGGAGGGCATCATCCTTCCCTTTAATTACATTGTCCTTTTCCAGAATCACCTCGTCTTTCTCGTCCTTCTCGTTCAAAGCCACCTGCAATGCATCGTCTTTCTTCTTCAGTGCCTCGTCTTTCTGTCTGCATTCTTCCTCTTTGACCAACAATTGCTGGTGAAGTTGCTCAATAGGAGCAACAAGATGGCCGCCACTTGGGAGGGATGACTCGATACGTCTCAGCTCTCGCACCAGCACTGCACTGGAGGGACGCTTGTCTGGTCGGTTCTCCAGACACTGGCAGACTGTGGGGAGAAACAGCTCCTTCTCTTGTGGAGTGAACATTTCAGCCAAATAGTCACGGCGCTGCAGCTCAGTGATGGCAACAAATACATCCCCTTCATATCGATTGGGGGGACCAGGATTGGGCCACTCGTGGGTCAGAGTGGAGAGGATGATGTTTCCAAATGAGAACACGTCCAATGTCTCATTGTATCGAGGAGGATTGTGAAGTGCTTCAGGAGCCATGAATGCTACTGTACCTTTAACTGAAGACTTTCTACTGAGGGCAGAAGGGTTGATGGCTCGGCTCATGCCAAAGTCAGTCAACTTGGTCACAAAAGACACCACGTTCAGTAACACGTTGTTAGGGCTGAGGTCGTGGTGTACTAGAGGTGGATTCTGGCCGTGGAGATAAGCGAGCGCTTGGCAAATCTGTCGAAGTACGAACGCCTTGAGGTGGAGGGGGAACTCCTTCTTGCTGTGATCCTCCAAATATCTCCGCAAACTGGTATCCATTTTCTCCATGACAAGGACTGGCAGACGTGAACCGCGTTCCAGATACACTCCAAAGAATTGCACTACACCGGGATGGCGTAGTTTGGACCAAGTAATACACTCTGCCTCAAAGTTGGCGATCAGCTTCTCCGCTCCTCCGGGCGACTGGTCTTGGAGCAGAATCGTGTGAAGGCGCTTGCCTGCGCACATGGTTCCATTCCAGTTCACTTCAAACACAGTAGCGTCAGAGCCTACACCGAGTTGGGTGTCCGTCAACGCAAGGTCGGATATACGTAAGCTGGAGAACCTCGAGGATGGGACACTCTCCGCCATTTTGATTGGGTGATAAGTCTCAGGTGATGTAACTTGGGGACGTCCCCTACAATATGTGTAGCAGCTCACCCGTCTAGTCTATAGGCAGTGAAGGTGAGCTGACAGCCTATTTGTGTCTATAGCTAGCTAGCCATGGGGCCAGGTGTGTGTATGCATGTAGAATGTACACGACTGTGCATTGTGTCTGTGTGTATATATACATGTGTGTAGCTAGCTACTTGTTAACTTCATCCTACAGATGTTAGCCAGCTAGTGTGTGTGGAAACAAGTACATTATATTGCACACACTACATATATAGGGGTATGGGCTCGGAGTAGACCAGCTGACAACTATAGTTACCCAATGGGTTGTCCGGTTGTTAGTCCCATCCCCTCTACTGGTGTCAGGTCACTGAGGCTTTGTGTAGCAGATACGTATACCATTGACAGTGTGTGCTTGAGTAAGTTTGCACTGCACTACACTGTGTGTGGTACAATGATGTGATTCAAACTCCCCCTCCAACAGCCACCCCTCCTCACTCTATGCAGCACCACTGTCAACAGGCAGGGTTTCTGGCATCCCTCGGCCCAAGCCACCTCAGCAGAGCCATTTGGCAAGGATTGCATCTCGTCTGGCTAGTCTGTTAAACTACGATGTGGGGGAAGGGAAGGGGAGAAGACAGAGGGGGACTCGTAGTGGACTGGTGACCACTACAGAGAAGTGGGCACTTGTGTGTGAGTGCATGTTTGTCTGTGTTGTGTGTATGTGGTTGTGTTAGTGCATATCAGCTTGTATGTGTGCATGTTACATACATGTGTGTGGTCATGTACAGTATATACATATCAATGAGTGCCGGGAGGAGTGAGTCACTGTCTGTTACATACATACAACAAATGTTAATCTCTTGCCTCCTTCCCGCTCCCTGTAGGACAGAGTGATGACAGTGTGTTGCTTGACGACAACTTGGAAGGTCAGGTTACAATTGATCCTGATGAGTACCGCCGCCTGCAGCAGGAGGTGAAGATGGTAAAGACTGTGCTACTGAAGCTGAGGAGGGAGCTGCAGGGAGACCAGTCACCATCTTCACCTCTTGGTCTTATTAGACAGGTGAGGGGTGTGTGTGTGTATGAATGTGTTGTGAGGTGTGAGGGTAAGGCTGTGGTCATACTACATCAAAATGACATCAACTTTACTAGACATCGACTTTATTGGTTAAGTTTGGTAATGTGAACATCAAACAAGTAGGTTACACTTATGTAAGTGAAGTGTTGGATTTTGCTTACGTTGACACATCTTATTTCACATTGTCAGCCTCACAGTGACTTCATTGAGTAAAGGTATCAACATCGGAGCCTTTATTAAGCTTCTTCTCCATCAGTGGAAGAGCTGCACATCACTGGGTACATTCCTTCTGTAGTCCCGGATGTCACAATCATTCCCCTCTGCTTCGCCATCATTGATACTGTGGCTTGTTTCGTTTGTTTCATTTACTAGCCAAAGAGCAGTTTTCTTTGCACTTTGTCAAATGTGGCTTCTTCTGTTGATGGGAACATTGACATTAGCAGCCATTGTCACAGCAATGTTTATGTCACATTTGTCTCATGCCAACGCTAACCTGTTGTAATGTGTAGTGTGACCGGCGAACTGTGACAGTAACACTACACTGGAGTCATTTTCACCATAGTGTGACCGCTGCCTAAGGGTGGTTGGTACTGGTGTGTACAGGGGTGCAGTTGGTGAGGGTGAGTGTGCTATTGTGTATGAGTCTCATACAGACACATTTTAGATATAATATTATAGGTGTAGTGTTCACCTGGTCTTTATTCTCTCCTCGTACACACAGTCCAGCATAGATGAGTCCCCACCCACCCAACTGGATGCAGTGTGCAAGGTTTGTATAATGTGTGTTCACCAGATCACTCTCAGGTGCAATGCAATGTGTTGAGGCATACTATTTAGCTGAGGGTAGGCTGACTGCTTCAGACAGGTGGCTGCCTTATACAGAGACCACAGTAGACAGGCTCCACTGTAGCAATTGACTGATGTAGCAATACACCAGTCTCAGTTCCTCCAATGAATGCACTCCTTGCTCTGCTGCTATGTTCAGGAACGTGACAAGGCCCTTGCTGCTCTGGAGTGTGTTCGTGCTGACCTGAGGAGAAGAGACGACACCATTAGTCAGCTTTCCACTGAGCTGGAGGCAGCTCACTCTCAAAGCATTTCCCTCCGTGAGCAGGTGGAGGAGCTAGGGAGGTCGAGGGAGGAGCTAATTGACCGAGTTGAGAGGCTGTATGCAGAGAAACACAAGTTGGAGGACAGAGTGGCTCATGCAGGTAGAGAAACATGCACAGGTCCTTCAATGCTGCTCTGGAGTGTGTCATTTTCTATATGGATGTTGTTAGCAACAGATGTCTCCCCCGTCTATGTCATGTCACGTCACTGTCTACCCGAAACGTCCACACCCCACCCTACCCCCTCCTTCACTCGTACACCTCACTCCACCCTACCCCCTCCTTCACTCCTACACCTCACCTCGCCTCACCACCTGCCTCACTTTTACACCCTCACTTCTACACCTCACCCCACCCCACACGTCCACACATCCCTCCATCCCCTATCCCTGTGGGAATGGGAGTATGCGGAGGGAGGGTGATGGGGAGGGGAGGAGAGGCAGTGCGATAGAAGGAACAGCACACAACCTTGCTGGACTCCAGTGTTTATCTTGATGTCCTCAGAAGTGCCTCTTGCTGTTTCTACTTGGCATTGGGTCCCAATGTTCAGCACCTCAATGATGTGTACCAGTTGTTGGGGCACTCTGTACTCTTTCAGAATAGCTGTCCAGGCCTGCCAGTTGCAGGAGTCATATACGTTATAGCTATACACTTTATGTGAGGTCCACAGCTACACATACGTAGAGTGGGGTCCTGTATTATGTGGCTCTCTCCACCACCTGCCATACCACACACAGCTGATCCCTCATTGGCCTCCATTAGTTGAGGACCAATGATGGTCTGTAGCCTCTCCAGCTGGATTAGTACCGGAACTTTCCCTGAAGCACTGAGCAGGGATGTGCAACTGTGTGTGTGTGGGGAGGGGGGGGGGGGGAGAGAGCCTCATTGCTCCCCAAATCAAAGACAATTGCACAAAGCCTAAGGTAGCATGTAGGGTCCTAATTCATTAATATGCACCAAATTGGTGTTAGCACCTCATTAACACCTAGTTACTTCAAGGGTATCAGGTTACACACCAGCTACATCAAGGAGATAGTGTTTCACAGTGAGGTAAGGGCTTACAACTGGTGTATCCCTGGGCAGCAGTTTGAGACCTCATCCCTGGCACAACCTCCCTGGGTCTCCAACCTTGAACCTCTCCATCCCTTGCTAAACTTGCCCTGTGAAATGGAAACCATTCAACACAGCCCATCTAGATAATGGGATTGGGCACAATATGTGTACTTGTTGCTGTACATAGACTGGTGTGTTGTACATGTATGTGAGTCTCCTCCATGAGTCTGTTGTAGGTCTGAAGCCGACGACCTGTCTCTTCGTATTGCAAAGGAAGTGACTGGAGGATCTGTGGTCATTGCACTCAGAAAGTAAGCATATATTTGCTGATGTTTTACCACAAGTGCAATTGCTCCGACATCATCCAATTTCAACCCCTCTAACTAGTCCACCTCTCTCGTTTCTGTCCTGACTTTCCTTCCCATTCAAATTGTTGCCCTCTCCTGATCCTGCCTTACTCACCTTGTCCTTATGCAGTGCCTACCATGGACACATTGGCTCACTCCTTGCCATCAGCTCCTTGAAGAAGTACACTGCACCTCAGGAAGATGTGCTCATTGTGAGTACAATCAAAATAATGTTACTTTGAATAACGTATAGCAGAGTGCTGTACAATTCCCTCTTAGAATATCTCTCCCCACGTATCCACCCCCTCCCCAGGCCCACTGTCCTGATGTCTACCATGGGGAACACCGTGATCCAGAGACTGCTGGTCACCTGCATGTCTTGGAGGTGAAGAGGATGATTGAGGAGGCACAGAGCAAAGGGAAGAAGGTAGGAGGAAGTATAGAATGTATTGTGATACATTTCACATGCTTAAAGTCACAACACCTCGGCAGTGTTGGCTGATGCCATAGTGTATCTGCTGTAGACAGTGGATACCTAAACTGCACTGCGTCTGTGTTCCCCTCAATCTTGTACTAGCTGTAACCCCGCCCCTTTGAGTGGCTTAAGGTTCCCAGTCGTATGTTGTTGCCGCAATTTGAGATTATAGTTACAGTGGAACCTCAGAAATAAGACCACCATCTGGGCTTTGAAAAGTGGTCTTATTTTGGAGGTGGTCCTAATTCTGAGAACCTTAATTCACATGTATACACAGATTTGGGACTAAACCAAAGTGGTCTTATTTCTAAGGTGGTCGTTTTATAGAGGTGGCCATTTAGCAGGGTTCCACTGTAATCATAATTGTCAGTGAGCCTAATTGGTACAATGTTGCATGATACTGTGAATTTTGTGGACTTAGAGCTTTTGGAATGACAAAAACCACTTTAGGTCACTCAACAAACTGGCTGTGAGTATTCATGTACAACTTCTTCATCAATCTATCCACCCTCCTCTCTCATCAGATTGCTACCTTCATCTGTGAGGTTGCCATACTGTATGCTCTGGAGGGATGCTATTCATGCCAAACGGCTACCTGAAGGAGGTCTACCAGTGAGTGTACCTCAGTTGGGAGTGAAGAGGCACTATTGCACAGTACACTTGCTCCCTGTCAATACATGTGTGCACATTGTATGCCTATGTCCCATACATGGTGGGCTAGTTCACACTTTGTGGGTGTCTATAGCAGGGATTCACCGTCAGCATGTTCATGTTCTCTCACTGCTAAACCTCACCCACCCCACCCCCCACTCCTTCACTCCTATACCTCACCCCACCCCACATGTCCACACGCCCCTCCATCCCCCCTCCCTGTATTGTACACTGCAGGGTACAGTGGTCAGTGTGGTCCTCTCTGATGGAGGAAAAGGGGAGAACAGTGATCCGGAGAGTGAGGGCTGTTAACGTTTTGCAAGAATAATAATTGACAAATCCCCTGACCCCGCCCCCTTGACATATTTCAGTAGAAATATGCACAAAACATACAGAACAGATTATATATTAACTTTATAGTTTTTATACTGTAAATTTATTTATGATACTGTGTGTAGTACAGTACACTTTCCATGTACTAATGTGCATGTAGTATTGCTCATGTTTTATGTGTACAGTCAACATTGGAACTGCAGTGTACATAGAGTACATTATTGGATTTTAGCAGTGATTTATGTAACATTGATCAATTGCTGATCAATTGCGATTGAACGATGGTTGATTGAAAGAGCAGTGATCCACACTTGTATAAATTATGTAATATTGTATATATGCCATTTTGATGGAGGGCACTTAAAGTACGTATACATGCAGGATGCGTGACTGTTCAAATCAATCGATCATAAAATGCTCTAGTTTTAAAATGAATTAGTTTTCTCATGGCATAGTATACGTACAGAATGTTCAAACTCCTCCACATACATATAATTATACTGCATGTATAACAGTATATAACAGTCAACCATCATAAAAATTACTACTCAGCCGAGACTAGTAGTCCCATGACACAGAACTATATATCCCACATTAGAAGACCCTGTTCCATCCATGCAGTCAGCATGCAGGGCTCATGCACCCCTTTAGATACACTACATGTACAAAACATGACTCAGTATACTGTAACATGACTCACAGAGGACGTGTGTGGCTGCATGCACATTTCAAGGAAAATGGACGACAATAGTGTCGATCGCACTTTGGAGACACCTTCCTATCAAAGCATTGCATTTCTCTCATCCACATATCATCCCATGTCCGGTGTGTGTGGCTGTCTACATTATTGCTTTAATGTATTGTGTATCACTTTTATTGTGGGCATGTAGAGTTTTAATCACGGCTAATTTAATCTCAATTATAACTATCAATCATTCAATCTCAACTACATTGCTGCATATCAATCGTCGTATATAGTCCGAGTGTCACTGACTGTAACATTACAAAAACAGGAAGGATTGTTCACACTACGCTTGTTGCGGGTCAATACATCACATCAGTTCAATCAATGAATATCATTACAATATCTGTATACATCACATACAAAACACACAAGCACACACACATGCACTGGAATGTGTACATTACTATCATAAATTGGAAATGTACATCATTACACTATCATCACAAATTCAAACTAATATGTGAGTCAGTTCAAATGAAAAGTTCAGAAGACCTGCACACGCTTGTTATCAGTATCAACTACATAAACTAGTTCATTGTCATCAACACATATATCCCATGGGTGAATGAACCTCCCTGGATCAGACCCTCTGGCTCCAAATTGGTGAATCAGTTCACCTTCCAATGTGTACACCATTACAATGTCCGAGGAGGTTGAAGTGATCAACAAATGGTTGTCATTAGTAGCGGCAATGTAGGCTGGGGCATACTTTGGCTTGAATTGTTGCTTAAAAGTGCCTTCCTTAGACCACATGGAAACACGCTTATTACCCTCATCAACAACATACACAAGGCCATCTGAACCAAATGCTATGTCACGAGGTGTATCAAAACACCCTGGGTCACTTCCTTTTGAGCCAAATGCAAACAGAAACTTGCCATCTTCATCGTGAACAGAAATACGGTGGTTACCACCATCACAAATGTGAATCAGACCTTCTGCACTAACAGTTACACCCCTAGGATTGCTGAAACCATCACTTACACTACTTGCATGGTGTATGGTCTGTAGACGTCGGCCATCTTGGGACAGCTTCACTACTTTATTGTTGTGATAGTCTGTCACCCAAACATTCCCTTTGAGATCAAATGAAACACCACTCAAAACACCACCAAGCACTCCTTTCCCAATGGACCTCACCAATGTGTGATCATTGGTGAGAAGATTAACACACTTCTTCTCCCAGTCTGTCACAGCTAGGAGGCCTTTACTGTTCACTGCTATTGCACCATACCAACTACCCTTTGGACTGTGTCGGATGACCTTCTGACACTCTCCAAGCTTCCTCCAGTCCCTGGGAGGGTGCTTCACCTGCAGGTGGAATTAGTCAACTGCAGGTAACACAGTAGGAGTGTACATGACAGACAGTTGGATGCATTCACTTGCAAACACATGGAATTACTTCCCTGTTGATGTGGTGGGTGGGGGAGGTACACACAGGGAACAGAACAGAATCAGATAGTAAGGGCCCATGCACATGAGATGCCCCACACTATTGATATATATCCCCTCCATCTTGAAGCCAGGACAACATAGCAGACCATTAGTTTGTCATGTAAATACACTGCTAGTAGGTTTGGTAAGTCAAACACTCCAGAGGATGTGGAATGTGCACACACACACACACACACACACACACACACACACACACACACACACACACACACACACACACACACACACACACCTTCCTTCCTTGATACAGCTTGTCCACGAAGAGCATTGGGTAGGATTTAAGCAACAAACACTACGTAGAGGACACTGGTTGGTGGCGGTATATGAAGGCTCGCCATTTGGCTTGGTCCTTCACAACATCTTGCCAGTTGGGTAGTTCTGCCAGGTCTCTGTTGAGGACGTCAATCCACCTCAGCTGTGTTCCTCCTGGCCTTCTCTGCTTCCCTTGTCGGCTTCATCTCAGCACTTGCTTTTGGAGTCGGTGGTCAGGCATATCCTTTGCACATGGCCGAGCCATTGCAACTGTCTCTGTCTCAGTTAGACTTCCACAGGCAGCTCTCCAGTCTCCTTCAGGATGTCAGCATTTCGCCGCATGTCCCATAGGGTGACTCCCACGATGTCCCGAAGGCATCTCATCTGGAACGTCTTCAATCGCCTGACATCATGCTGAGTTACTGGCCATGAGTCTGATCCATACAATAAGAGTACAGACATCACCATGGTACAGAACACATGCACTTTCGTGGATCGACTCATGTTCCAGTTCCTGAAAACGTTCTGCCTCCATATCTGATATACCTTGCTGGCTTTCTCGAGTCTCACTGCTACCTCTCTCTCCACCTTTGCTGTCTGTCCCAACTCACTGCCCAAGTAGGAGAAGGACTCCACATCCTCCAGCACTTGGCCTTGCAGTGTGATGGGTGGCTGGTGTTCATTTTGGTCTCCAACTGAGAGGATCTTGGTCTTTCCAGTGCTGATGGTCATCCCACCATTGTTAGTAGGCTTGGTCTAAGACATTGAGCATGTGTTGGAGCTCCCTTCTGGTCTCTGCTACCAGGGTCAGGTCGCCTGCATACAATATGTCTTGTATGCAGGCCAACGCAGTGGTCTTGTGCTGATATGAAAGGAACAGTCTGCCACTGGTGGAGTACTCGACATGGAGACCTCCATCCATCATCTCAGTCACCTTCCTCACGATCCGGTCCATGAAACAGTTAAAGAGCAATGGCGAGAGCATACAACCTTGCCGTACACCTGACCTCACTTAAAAGTCTTCAGACACCCCATCTCCTGTCCTCACATGGCACCTCGTGTCTGTGTGGAGCTCTTGGATGACGTTAACCAATTGGTGGAGCACTCCATAGGACCTCAAGACAGCTACCAGAGCTGTACGATCTGCGGAGTCGTAAGCCTTCGTGAAGTCAACGAAGGAGAGGTGCACAGGGGTCCGATACTCAGTGGCATTCTTGATCACCTGTCGGGCCACCCAGATCTGGTCAACCGTACCACGCCCCTTCCTAAACCCACACTGGGCTTCCATCAGCTGGGGTTCAATAATGGGCTGCAGTTGCCGTAAGAGGACAAGTGACAGCACTTTGCTAGGCATGCTGCATGAGAAGAGAGATACCTCAGTAGTTGTCACAGATTTTTCTGTCTCTCTTCTTGTGGAGTGGTACTAGCATTGTTCTCTTCCATTCCTCTGGTACTTGTCCTGTCTTCTCCACTTCAAGCAGCAGCTCCCACAGCCAGTCAACCAAGGATGTTCCACCATTCTTCAACAGTTCAGGCACAATTCCATCCTCACCTGCAGCCTTGCCATTGCGAAGCCTCTTCACTGCTCTCTCTACCTCTTCCCTAATCAACTCAGGTGTGTCCACATGGGAGAGGTCTTCTAAGCTTGCCATAGCCTCTTCCACACCCCGAAACGTACTGTTTTTCGTCCACTGAGCAACCTACCCATCACTGCTCCACATCTTGGTCTCTGCATGGGTGTCTGGTCCAGCCGCGCGTGTGCTGAGCTCCTCTTTCCGCCGCCATCTCTGTTCCTGTGCGAAGCGTCGCGCCTAGGTCCTGTCTTGTAGCCATAGCTTTCGCGGGCGAGGTGGCTGGTCTCGCGCCAGGCCCTGCCGTTGTGCCCTGCAGGCAGGTGCGGGCCCGAGTGTTCCTTAGGTAGTAGCGGGAGGCCGTTGGGGATGATTCCCTCCTCCACCCGTCAGCCGTTGGGGAGACGCGTCCCTGGCCTCCTCCGCCTGTCGGAATCCTGCCAGTTCTGAGTCAGGCCTTGAGGTCACCTGACAAACCGGTGATGTGTGGTCGCTGTTGTCTCTAAAGGTGGTCGTAGGGGCCTCACTTCCCCTTCGGCTTGACGTCCTACTCATACTCTTGTCTGTCTGATCTTCTCACCTCAGTCTCTTCGCCATTCTCTGCGAGACGCTTCAGTGATTCTACAGATTTCACGCGCGCTGCTATCCATGCATCCATATCTGGATGCTTAAAGGAGTAGGTGATGCTGCACTCACGGAGAGTGGAGTTCAACACAGGTGGATGTAAACTCCGTTGCTTGTGTCCGCTATTTTTATTTTCACAACGTGCACACACACACACACACACACACACACACACACACACACACACACACACACACACACACACACATATACACACACACTCACACATACACACATACGCACGCACACACACACACACACACACACACACACACACACACACACACACACACACACACACACACACACACACACACACACACACACACACACACAGTGTAAGTACAAATCAGTGCATGCACTATAGTTCTGTATACCTCAGTCACCTCCCATTACATCATGTGCACTATACTGTTCATCAGCAGTGGAGTCATGTATAATCTCACATGAGACTTAAGATTTCAGCAAGGACTATGGTTAGTTTAACAATTGAAGTAGCAGTAGCAGTGGGCTAGGGCTAGGGCAGTGGTGGATGTACACTACTTCCCTTTACAGGTCACAATGAGTGGCAAAACACGTGTGTGTGCGGCAGACTGGTGTGTGAATGAAGGGGCTGGTGTGTGAGTGCAGCATCTACATGTGGGGCAGTTCCTTATTAGTCTGTGGCCTCATCCTTTCTACTCATACTCAACATCACCTTCAGATGCTCACAGAGAGGATCACTGTCCTTCAATATTTCATAGACCACAGCACTCTGATTGGCTTATGGTCATGTGACTAACACTATAATAAGGCTAGAACACAATTCTGACAAAACAGTAGAATGCCTATAAGGGAACAGTGAATCCATACAGTTATGGGGCAGTGAATAAAGCGCAAACATGAAATCATTTTGCCCCTTAAAGCTATAGCAATGAAACATGTTGTCTCTGATAGAGCAGACATGAGGATAGTTTCATGAGACAATCAGCACACATGCACTGCAATGGAAGCTATGGTAGCAAGTTTACACATATAAAAACAGAAATGTGTAAACTTGCTACCATACCAAATAAGGGAATGCTCCAAAAATACAGTTCGTATTAGAAGATGTACGTCGGCCAACCTGCTTTAGTGATTGATGGACAAATATTCACCTTTCGCTATTCCCCTTCATTATGTCCACACTACAAACAATGTAGTCTACACTATTGCTGCCATCTTCAAATCATGCAATACCACATCAGCTGCAGACAACACATAGTGCATGCATTGTTTGCAGGGATTGCAGTAAATATTCATGGTTTTCACAGATCATTAGGCAGATATGAAAACTTTGTTTACGAACATTTAGATTTACACACTGTACAGAAGGCCACCACATCAATCAGGGTGCACACTAAAACCAGATCCAAACTAATTCACTTCAACAAGATTGGGTGCACTAACTAGAGATGTGGCAGCTCACCTGTTTAGCTACTGCTGGCTGCTTTCTTAACTGCTCGATCTCGGCTTGCTGTGTTTGAATGGTATCTTGCTGTTTTTCAATGGTGTCTTGCTGCTTTCTCAACATTGCATTCTTCTCTGCCAAGGCCTCATCCTGTTCACGTAATATCATGTCAAGGTGCTGGAGGGCATCGTCCTTGCTTTTAATCACATTATCTTTTTCCAGAATCATCTGGTCTTTGTCTACCAATGCCTCATCCTTCTCCTTCAAAGCCGTATGCAATGCCTCGTCTTTCTCCAACAATGCCTCATCCTTCTCCCTCAATGCCTCTTCCTTCTGTCTGCATTCTTCCTCCTTGGCTGACAACTGCTGTCGAAGTTGCCCAATAGGAGCAGCAATATGGCTGCCACCTGGGAGGGATGACTCAATATGTCTCAGCTCTCGCACCAGCACTGCACTGGAGGGACGCTTGTCTGGTCGGTTCTCCAGACAGTGGCTGACTGTGGGGAGAAACAGCTGCTTCTCTTGTGGGGTGAACAGCACAACATAACGATCACGGCGCTGAAGCTCACTCAGACCAACAATCTTGTCTCCTTCACATTTCGTAGGAGGATCGGGCTCTGGCCACTCGTGGGTCAGAATGGAAAGGATGACGTTGCCCAACGAGAACACATCTAGCTTCTCATTGTATCGAGGTGGGTTTTGAAGAGCCTCAGGAGACATGAATGCTAGAGTGCCTTTGATAGAGGACTTACGAGTGATGGTTGATGGATTGATGGCACGGCTCATGCCAAAGTCAGTCAACTTGGTCACAAAAGACACCATGTTCAGTAACACGTTGTTAGGGCTGAGGTCGTGGTGTACTAGAGGTGGATTCTGGTTGTGGAGATAAGCAAGCGCTTGGCATATCTGACGAAGTACGAACGCCTTGAGGTGGAGGGAGAACTCCTTCTTGCTGTGAGTCTCTAAGTATCTCCGCAAACTGGTATCCATTTTCTCCATGACCAACACTGGTAGGCGAGAACCGCGTTCCAGATACACTCCAAGGAACTGCACTACACCGGGATGGCGTAGTTTCGACCAGGTGATGCACTCCGCTTCAAAGTTGGCGATGAACTTGTCCGCTCCTCCGGGGGAGTCGTCTTCGAGAAGAATCTCGTGCAGGCGCTTGGCGGCACACGGAGTTCCATTCCAATCAACCTCGTACACCGTGGCGTCGGCACCTCTACCGAGTTTCTTGTCGGTAAATAGTAAGTTAGTGATGAGAAGGCCGGGAAACCTTGAAGGGCGAATCCTCTCCGCCATTTTGATTGGGTGATAAGTGTCATGTGATGTAACTTGGGGACGTCCCCAACAATATGTGTATATAGAAGACCTTCGTTTAGTTTATAGGCAGTGAAAGTGGTCTCCATCACTGATCAGTGGATGATGCACGTGGTGATGAGTAAGCAGAGGCTGAGCACTCCACACTGGACGGAGTGTACAGCTAGTGAACAGTGAACATGTAGTGAAAGTGAGTTAGCAGACTAGAATGAAATTGGATACGGAACGTACTTTAATAGCTAGCTAGCTATGTAGCTAACTAGGAAGCTAATATATTGGACACATTCTGGAAGAAACTTAAAGCTAGCTCTCAGGATAACTCAGCTAGTCTGTTAGCCAGAAGGGTAGCTAGTCTTCTAGTCATAGCTACACAAGTATTTCAGTGGTCAGTTTGTCAATCTGTTCAGGCAGTGTGATGCTAGGAGGTGCTGTCACTTGCAAACTGCCATCGACTTCTTTCATTCACACATACCCCATGCATATGGCTACTATGTTATGGCAGATATATCATCAGAAGAATACACCAGACCTCAGTTGATGGTGTCTGACCTTAGGCCAATCATAATTACATGGTCTACAGATATTCCACAGTGTCTAATGCAGTCTATAGCTATGCCTCAGCTGGCAGTCTTCTTTGATAGTTTTGAACTCATTCCATATACACTAATACCTGTTTACACTAGAGCAGTATTCCGGAGTGGTCCGGTTCACTTGAGTGTGGTCTGGAAAGTGGCATATGTGAACGAGTATCTCATCATTTTTATTTAACTGTTCTGTAGTGTGATATCACGGTCCACTTCTGCTACTGGTAGTGACGTATGGAGTGGGTGAATGTTTGATGGGAGAATATTTTGATGGTGAGGGGCATGCAATTACAATGTAGTAATGATGGTGGCAGTACATTAATTGAGATGATAGGCACACACACACACACAGTTTGTTGACTGTATGCCATATTACACATGTGTGTGACTTTCTTGTCACATGTTGACATTCTGCTAGTCATATCTATCAATTGTGAAGTGGAGTGTCTTCCTTCAATCCATCCATCCAAACATTCTGTTATTATTCTACTCTCTGTATCATTGGTACATAGCCTCCTCGTCTATGTCAACCTCTCCTTCCCCCACACTCACAGTGTGTCCACACACGCACATTTGACTCACTAGCCATGTTTAAATGATTTACAAATGGACCCCTTATAAAGAACAGTCTCAAATAAGTGCACCTCTCTAATGAGGGCAGTGCCTATTGTCCCAGCTACATACTCAGCGCCTGTAGGCCTTGCATTGTCACGTGATGTATTCCAAAAATGTGCACATGTTTGGTGTTGACTTTTTCTTGATGCTGCCATCTATGGATCAATCTGGGATCAAGTTTATGGAAGTCCAGAAGATGGAAGTCCAGACACTGCACTTGTGCCAAATAATATAGCACTTAAAGAACTGGCTGCATACCAGCAACAGTTAACTAAAAGATGGTTGTTGACTTTGCGAGCAAAATGCGGAATAGTAGAAAACCACGTAGAAGTCCAAGAATAGAGTCACACAGGCAGATGCAATGTGTACTAACATCTCACCCGGTAGATAGTGGAAATCTGCTTCGAATGTGTGGGAAACCGCCAATTCACTGTCTTCGCATACAATTTTGAAGTGCGTTTCACTTCGTATCTGCCTACTAGTTTAGTCTTTCAGGAATCTACCTGGGTGGGGGGGCGTGGCATGTCCTCTAGTACACATCTAACTAGTCACAACTCTCCTACCACTAGTCCTGATATTCTGCATTTTCAAAATGAAGACTTAAGGTACACCTTGCTGTATGTGCAAGAAGTATGGCTCATGCACACAAAGCCTGACTCAACTGACTTGGAATGCTGTTTTCAACACAACTCAAAGGTGATAAACAATGAATTTAGTTGACTTGGTATGATTTCAACCTCAACTTGAAGGTGATAAGCTATGAATTTAGTTACATAAATGAACTCTTCCATAACAAACATGATTGAGCCTGTCCTAATAGAGATGTGTACAAAGCTACCTCTGTAATAAGGGCACCTCTCTAATGAGGCCACTTGGGCCTGTTCCACACTGTCCACAACAGAGAGGTGTCACTGTATTCCATATCCCTCAGACCTACAGTAGGCTGACCTTTCTCCACCATTCCACCCCACATATTACCAGTCAGCCTTATACTGCTCCATTACACATGTACAGTATTGGTCATTGGATGTTGGTGTGCACATGTGCAGATACATACAAGTAGTGTCTTTATCCTTCCCTATCCTTATCCTATGTATGTAGAAAGTGTATGTTCCTGTCTGTTCTAGCATGCACACGGCCAGCCAATTGAGTGTTAGCATGTGCATACACATTTGGTGTGGTTAAGTAAAAGGAGTGGAAGGTCTACTGCTCTGTACATCTCAATGTACATGTGTAGTTTGTGGAGTGTTTGACTGTGTACCTACGTGTGTGCTTCTTGGACTGTGTGACTGACACTGACTGCTGTCCCTCCCATTCTCCTCTCATCCAGGACCTGCCCCCATCACTGTCAGCCGAGGGCCCAGCAGGGCAGAGTCTTCCTGTAACTCCCCCTCCAACAGCCGCCCCTCCTCACTCTATGCAGCACCACTGACAACAGGCGGGGTTTCTGGCATCCCTCAGCCCAAGTCACCTCAGCAGAGCCATTTGGTGAGGATTGCTTCTCGTCTGGCTACTCTGGTCAACTACCATGTGGGGGAGGTGCAGGGGAGAAGACGGAGGGGACTCATAGTGGACCAGGTGTATGGGCTCAGAGTAGACCAGCTGACAGCTATAGCTGCAGAGTAGTAGGCCTGAGTGTATGAGTAGTCAGGTGTGTTTATCTGAGCATGTGTGTAGTTCTGTGTGTGTACTGTATTTGTATAGTAGTACTCTATGTGTGTATTTTGTACAGTAGTCTGTGTGTGTGTGCGAGTGTGTGTGTGCGTGCGTGCGTGTGTGTATTGTGTGTGTACATGTTTTGTGTGTGCAGGGGTGGTTGTACGTATGTGTGTGTACTTGTAAATTTAACATGTTTTGTTAACTTGCAGCCAAACAGTGTCCCAGATGGCACCACAACCGAAAACACCTGTCGCGTCGGTAAACACATTTACTGAGGGGACCAACTGCTCGGAGAGCCGTAGGAATGATACCCCATTCCACTTCTCCACATACATTTTCCACCACACTAGATCAGAGCGAAACTCCCGATTGAGCCTAATGTGGTGGAATGCCACTGATGTCATTGACAACAAATTGATCATTCTACGCACAAATGGCCGTGAGCTACCACCTTGCAGGCAAACTGCGCGTGCATGTCTTCTCGAGGTGCCACTCGTCCAACTCCTCTCGTAGCCGTACCATTTTTTCCAATGGCAGACTTGCTAGTGTGTTGTACATGTATGTGAGTCTCCTCCATGTGTGTCTGTTGTAGGTCTGAAGCCAACGACCTGTCTCTTCGCATTGCAAAGGAAGTGACTGGAGGATCTGTGGTCATTGCACTCAGAAAGTAAATGTATTTGCTGATGTTTTACCAGAAGTGCAATTGCCCCGACATCATCCAATTTCCACTCCTCTAGCTAGTCCACCTCTCTTGTTTCTTTCCTGACTTTCCTTCCCATTCAAACTGTTGCCCTGTCCTGATCCTGCCTTACTCACCTTGTCCTTATGCAGTGCCTACCATGGACACATTGGCTCACTCCTTGCCATCAGCTCCTTGAAGAAGTACACTGCACCTCAGGAAGACGTGCTCATTGTGAGTACTAGCAAATGTTACTTTGAATAACGTATAGCTGAGTGCTGTACAATTCCCTCTTAGAATATCTCTCCTCACGTTGACCCCCTCCCCCTCCCCAGGCCCCCTGTCCTGATGTCTACCGTGGAGAGCATCGTGATCCAGAGACTGCTGGTCACCTGTATGCCTTGGAGGTGAAGAGGATGATCGAGGAGGCACAGAGCAAAGGGAAGAAGGTAGGAGGAAGTATAGAATGTATTGTGATACATTTCACATGCTTAAAGTCAGAACACCTCAGCAGTGTTGGCTGGTGCCATAGTGCATCTGCTGTAGACAGTGGATACCAAAACTGCGTCTGTGTTCCCCTCAATCTTGTACTAGCTGTAACCCCGCCCCTTTGAGTGGCTTAAAGTTCCCAGTTGCATGTTGTTGCTGCAATTTGAGAATTTAGTTACAGTGGAACCTCAGAAATAAGACCGCCATCTGGGCCATGAAAAGGCCAAGGGCCTTGAAATGTGGTCTTATTTTTGAGGTGGTCCTAATTCATGTGTACATGGATTTGGGACTAAACCAAAGTGGTCTTATTTCTAAGGTGGTCGTTTTATAGAGGTGGCCATTTAGCAGGGTTCCACTGTAATCATGTCAATGAGCCTAATTGGTACAATGTGGCATGATACTGTGAATTTTGTGGACACAGAGCTTTTGGACTGCGGCAATGACAAAAACTATCTTAGGTCACTCAACAAACTGTCTGTGAGTATTCATGTACAACTCCTTCATCAATCTATCCACCTCTTCCCTCACCAGTTTGCTGCCTTCATCTGTGAGGTTGCCATGTGCTGTGGAGGGATGCTATTCATGCCAAACGGCTACCTGAAGGAGGTCTACCAGTGAGTGTACCTCAGTTGGGAGTGAAGAGGCACTATTGCACAGAACACTTGCTTCTTGTCAATACATGTGTGCACATTGTATGCCTATGTCCCATACATGGTGGGCTAGTTCACACTTTGTGGGTGTCTATAGCCGGGATTCACCGTCAGCATGTTCATGTGTGTAGGTATGTCTGCGAGGCAGGTGGTCTGTGTATTGCTGATGAGGTACAGGTTGGGTTTGGGAGAGCAGGCAAGCACTTCTGGATGTTTGAGGAACATGGTGAGCTAGTGAGAATGTGTGTGTGTGTGTGTGTGTGTGTGTGTGTGTGTGTGTGTGTGCGCGTGTGTGTATGCGTGCGTGTGTGTTTGTGCGTGCGCACACGTGTGTGTTTGAGACATGTATTGTGTATGCAGGGGTGTTTGTTCATATGCGTGTGTACTTGTAAATTTAGCATGTTTTACTGCTACTCTTGTTAGGCATGGTCCCTGATATCCTCACCATTGGAAAGCCGATGGGTAACAGGTTCCCAGTGTCAGGAGTGGTGACCACTCCTAGTGTTAATGACCTTCATGAGAAGAAGGCTCCTCCTCACTACAACACTGTGAGCACACAGTCTCAGTCCACACACACAATGCCATACCACTTGTACATGCATGTGTATTGACATACACCTGCGTATACATATACATCACAGTTCCACAGTTCTACTGAATGTTCATGTGTTAACGTGTTTTTGGTGTTTCACTTAGGGTTAACCCAATGTGCACTACACATTATACAATATTTAGTTGTGAATATAGTGTGGTGTGGTAGTGAGTGTTATGTCATTGGATGCACCTAGTGGTCTCGTGACCTAAGGGTTAATTGAATGGGGTTTCCTGCATGCATGTATACAGTGGGCTTTGTCCCCCTCCTTACTCCAACAAGTGTACTTCACTCTACCCCACCCCGTCCCCCACTGCTACACCTCACCCCTCCCACATCCTCACTCCTATACCTCACCCCACCCCACACGTCCACACACCCCTCCATCCCCCATCCCTGTATTGTACACTGCAGGGTACAGTGGACAGTATGGTCCTCTCTGATGGGGGAAAAGGGGAGAACAGTGATCCGGAGAGTGAGGCTGTTATTAGTACTGATGTGATAAATTGATGAATCCCCCATGACCCCACCCCCTGGACCTTACAGGCTATTTCAATGTGTATACACAACACTACAGAACAGATGTGTATTTAGTTTTTATACTGTACATTTATTTATGATACTGTGTGTAGTACAGTACACTTTCCATGTATTAATGTGCATGTAGTATTGCTCATGTTTTATGTGTACAGTCAACATTGGAACTGCAGTGTACATAGAGTACATTATTGGATTTTATCAGTGATTTATGTGACATTAATAATTTATTAAATTGCTGATCGATTTCGATTGATGCATGGTTGATTGAAAGAGCAGTGATATCGATCCATCACTGTTTGCATAGCTGCAGTGCAAGTAGCTATAACATTGTATAATTATACTAGCAGCTAGCCCTCGACGATCTTCTGCTACAGAGATTTGCACAACTGTGAGTTGGGCCCAGGAGGCCGGGATTACAGTACATAGTGCACAGCAGCGCTGTTCGAATTCCATCCATTCCATCCGTTCCAAAAACAGGAATGATTGCATGTTCATACTACGTTTGTTGTAAGTCAATACATCACATTCGTTCAATCAATGAATATCATTACAATACCTGTATACATCACATACAAAACACACAAGCACACACACATGCACTAGAATGTGTACATTACTATCATAAATTGGAAATGTACATCATTACACTATCATCACAAATTTAAACTAATATGTGAGTCAGTCCAAATGAAAAGTTCAGAAGACCTGCACACGATCGTTCCACACATCAACTACATAAACTAGTTCATTGTCATCAACACATATACCCCCAGGCCAATTGAACCTCCCTGGATCAGACCCTTTTTCTCCAAATTGGTGAATCAGTTCACCTTCCAACGTGTACACCATTATGGTGTGCATAGAGCGTGCAGTGATCAACAAATGGTTGTCATTAGTAGCAGCAATGTAGTATAGGTAATACTTTGGCTTGAATTGGCGCTTAAAAGTGCCTTCTTTAGACCACACGGAAACACAATTATTGCTCCAATCAACAACATACACGAGGCCATCTGAACCAAATGCTATGTCACCAGGTCCATTAAAGCACCCTGGACCACTTCCTTTAAAGCCAAAAACAAACAGAAACTTGCCATCCTCATCGTGAACACTAACACGGTTGTTACCACTATCACATATGTAAATCAGACCCTCTGCACTAACAGATACACCCCTAGGATGGATGAAATAATCACTTCTACTACTTGCATGGTGTATGGTATGAAGGAGTCGGCCATCTTGGGACAGCTTGACTACTTTATTGTTGTCATAGTCTGTCACCCAAACATTCCCTTTGAGATCAAATGAAACACCATACAAAGTACCATCAAACACTCCTTCCCCAATGGACCTCACCAATGTACCATTATTGGTGAGAAGATGAACACACTTGCTCTCCCCATCTGTCACAGCTAGGAGGCCTTTACTGTTCATTGCTATTGCATAGTACAAACCACCCCCTGGACTGTGTCGGATGACTTTCTGACACTCTCCAAGCTTCCTCCAGTCCCTGGGAGGGTGCTTCACCTGCAGGTAGAATTAGTCAACTGCAGGTAACACAGTAGGAGTGTACATGACAGACAGCTGGATGCATTCATTTGCAAATACATGGAAATAGTTTCCTGTTGATGTGGTGGGGGAGGTACACACGGGGAACAGAACAGAATCAGATAGTGGTTTTGAGAGCAATCTGCCAATACTTCTTCAGCAAAATTATAACAATCATATTATAGATGGATGCGGCAGGCTAATCGTCGGCATTGAGTTCCGAACCAACAGCTGTGCACAAGGACACTACGTTTCCAAAGAGATTAGGACACCGGACCTAGGAGGGAGAAGAGCTAGGAAGCCGACAGCAATCCAATTGTAAATGGCATCGTATATGTGGTAACTGTGAAGACTGTTGTTGATATCATTGTCAGTAACTGACTGTGGAAGATTTCTGCAAACTGTTCTCTGTTTCTGCGTTGCAGCAGTTCAATTATGTACTAGCTCAGGCAGCAGGCGAGCGACCCACCCCAAGGAGGCTTGAAAGGTTAAGGATTGGAATGAAAATAGTCCAGATATGGTCAAACAACATCGTGTGCACTCGTCAGTCACATTTCACCATCATCTGCAATGTATCTCTGAGTGTTCCAGATCAGCCATTTTGCTATGAATATTAATATGGCATAGGGCTAGCCCAATCATCAAAGTAAATTAAGTCAAATGCAATAATTTCAGCACTTCACTAAAACAAATTCCCATCAAAATTTCTGGCAGTACGGTATTTCAACACCACTAATTGTGAATCAAATATGTAAGTGAAAGTCGTGACAAGGGTATAAACCTGTGAAATACACACAGGGGCAGATCCACACATTTGAAAGGGGCCAAGCACCAAAGCAATATATACATGGATTAAGTATAAGGCCTTAGGGGGACCGGAGTTGGACCCACCTGGGATATAGAAATGGAGGTACTTTGATTTGATTCAAGGACACTTTGGTATAACATGAAGATGGTTGGACAACAATGTACATGTACTTATTGTTGGTTCTCCATGGATATTTTATTACTAATTGTAACTAGCTAGGGCTTTAAACAATCAGCATAACTGGTGGAGAGGCATGCAGAACACTTTGCTCTAGTCTTTCCTTAAGTTCAGCAGTTCCCAGGCTACAGCTGAACTGTAGGAACAGCACTAGAGTCTAAAGTAGTACAGCCAATGAGCAATATACTGTCTTACTGCGCATAAAATGGCGTCCAAGAAGAAAGAAAGGCAAACAGATCCTTCTTGACTCCAAACTTCATAGGTAACACAGTCATAGTTGTACGATCTAAGTTTGAACACGCTGCTTTGTAACCATTTCTGAAGCACTATCAAATGATGGCCTTGATTCTGTGATATTGGCAGAAATACTGTACATACTGTTACTGCAGTCTAGTGCAAAGGGGCAGCTCACCTGTTTAGCTACTGCTGGCTGCTTTCTCAACCACTCAATCTCGGCTTGCTGTGCTCGAATGGTATCTTGCAGTTCTTGAACTGTAGTGCGCTGTGCTTGATTCGACACTTGCTGCTCTTGAATGGTATCTTGCTGTGACCTAATAGTCGTGTCTTTCTCCCTCAATGCCTTGTCTTTCTGTCTGCACTCTTCGTCTTTGGCCAATAATTGCTGGAAAAGCTGCTCAATAGTAGCAGTAGCAACATGGCTGTTGATTGGGAGGGATGACTCGATACATCTCAGCTCTTGCACTAACACTGCACTGGAGGAACGCTTGTCTGGTCGATTCTCCAGACACTGGCGGACTGTGGGGAGAAACAGCTGCTTCTCTTGTGGGGTGAACATTGTAACATAACGTTCACGACGCTGGAACTCATCCAATGCAATGAGTTGATCATCCTTGTACTGTGTGGGGGGATCAGGGTTGGGCCACTCGTGGGTCAGAGTGGAGAGGATGATGTTGCCAAACGAGAACACATCCAACTTCTCATTGTATCGAGGAGGATCATGCAGTGCTTCAGGAGACATGAAGGCCAAGGTGCCCTTCACTGACGATTTTCTACTCAGGGTGGATGGGTTGATGGCTCGACTCATACCAAAGTCAGTCAACTTGGTCACAAAAGACACCACGTTCAGTAACACGTTGTTAGGGCTGAGGTCGTGATGTACTAGAGGTGGATTCTGGCTGTGGAGATAAGCGAGCGCTTGGCATATCTGACGAAGTACGAACGCTTTGAAGTGGATGGGGAACTCCTTCTTGCTGCGATATTCTAAGTATCTCCGCAGACTGGTATCCATTTTCTCCATGACCAGCACTGGCAGGCGAGAACCGCGTTCCAGATACACTCCAAGGAACTGCACTACACCGGGATGGCGTAGTTTGGACCAAGTCATACACTCCGCTTCAAAGTTGGCGATCAGCTTCTCCGCTCCTCCGCGCGACTGGTCTTGGAGCAGTATCGTGTGAAGGCGCTTGGCTGCGCACATGGTTCCATTCCAGTTCACTTCAAACACAGTAGCGTCAGAGCCTACACCGAGTTGGGTGTCTGTCAATGCAAGGTCGGATATACGTAAGCTTGAGAACCTGCAGCAGGGCGGGGCACTCACCGCCATCTTGATTAGTCTCGAACCCAGACTACATCTTGATTGGGTGATAAATGTCATGTGATGTAAGAGACTTGGGGACGCCCCTACAACATGGGAGCTCTGCGTCTATAGCCCGATCTATATGGTCTATGGTTTAGTCTATAGGCAGTGAAGGTGAGCTGACAGCCTATTTGTGTCTATAGCTAGCTAGCCATGGGGCCAGGTGTGTGTATGCATGTAGAATGTACACGACTGTGCATTGTGTCTGTGTGTATATATACATGTGTGTAGCTAGCTACTTGTTAACTTCATCCTACAGATGTTAGCTAGCTAGTGTGCATGGAAACAAGTACATTATATTGCACACACTACATATATAGGGGTATGGGCTCGGAGTAGACCAGCTGACAACTATAGTTACCCAATGGGTTGTCCAGTTGTTAGTCCATCCCCTCTACTGGTGTCAGGTCACTGAGGCTTTGTGTAGCAGATACGTAAACCATTGACAATGTGTGCTTGGGTCAGTTTGCACTACACTACACTGTGTGTGGTACAATGATGTGATTCAAACTCCCCCTCCAACGGCTGCCCCTCCTCACTCTATGCAGCACCACTGACAACAGGCGGGGTTTCTGGCATCCCTCGGCCCAAGCCACCTCAGCAGAGCCATTTGGTGAGGATTGCATCTCGTCTGGCTAGTCTGTTAAACTACCATGTGGGAGAGGGGAAGGGGAGAAGACGGAGGGGGACTCGTAGTGGACTGGTGACCACTACAGAGAAGTGGTCGCTTGTGTGTGAGTGCATGTTTGTCTGTGTTGTGTGTATATGGTTGTGTTAGTGCATATCAGCTTGTATGTGTGCATGTTACATACATGTGTGTGGTCATGTACAGTATATACATATAAATGAGTGCCGGGAGGAGTGAGTCACTGTCTGTTACATACATACAGCAAATGTTAATCTCTTGCCTCCTTCCCGCTCCCTGTAGGACAGAGTGATGACAGTGTGTTGCTTGGCGACAACTTGGAAGGTCAGGTACAATTGATCCTGATGAGTACTGCCGCCTGCAGCAGGAGGTGAAGATGGTAAAGACTGTGCTACTGAAGCTGAGGAGGGAGCTGCAAGGGGACCAGTCACCATCTTCACCTCTTGGTCTTATTAGACAGGTGAGGGGTGTGTGTGTGTATGAATGTGTTGTGAGGTGTAAGGGTAAGGCTGTGGTCATACTACATCAAAATGACATCGACTTTATTGGTTAAGTTTGGTAATGTGAACGTCAAACGAGTTGGTTACACTTGTAAGTGAAGTGTTGGATTTTGCTTACGTTGACTCATCTCATTTCACATTGTCAGCCTCACAGTGACTTCATTGAGTAAAGGTATCAACATCGGAGCCTTAGTGAGCTTCTTCTCCATCAATGGAAGAGCTGCACATCACTGGGTACATTGCTTCTGTAGTCCCAGATGTCACAGTCATTCCCCTCTGCTTTGCCATCATTGATACTGTGGCTTGTTTCGTTTGTTTCATTTACTAGCCAAAGAGCAGTTTTCTTTGCACTTTGTCAAATGTGGCTTCTTCTGTTGATGGGAACATTGACATTAGCAGCCATTGTCACAGCAATGTTTATGTCACATTTGTCTCATTCCAACGCTAACCTGTTGTAATGTGTACTGTGACCGGCAGACGGTGACAGTAACACTACACTGGAGTCATTTTTACCATAGTGTGACCGCTGCCTAAGGGTGGTTGGTACTAGTGTGTACAGGGGTGCAGTTGGTGAGGGTGAGTGTGCTATTGTGTAGGAGTCTCATACAGACACATTTTAGATATAATATTTTAGGTGTATTATTCACCTGGTCTCTATTCTTTCCTTGTACACACAGTCCAGCATAGATGAGTCCCCACCCACCCAACTGGATGCAGTGTGCAAGGTTTGTATAATGTGTGTTCACCAGATCACTCTCAGGTGCAATGCAATGTGTTGAGGCATACTATTTAGCTGAGGGTAGGCTGACTGCTTCAGACAGGTGGCTGCCTTATACAGAGACCACAGTAGACAGGCTCCACTGTAGCAATTGACTGATGTAGCAATACACGAGTCTCCGTTCCTCCAATGAATGCGCTCCTTGCTCTGCTGCTATGTTCAGGAACGTGACAAGGCCCTTGCTGCTCTGGAGTGTGTTCGTGCTGACCTGAGGAGAAGAGACGACACCATTAGTCAGCTTTCCTCTGAGCTGGAGGCAGCTCACTCTCAAAGCACTAGGAGGAGCTAGGGAGGTCGAGGGAGGAGCTAATTGACTGAGTTGAGAGGTTGTATGCAGAGAAACACAAATTGGAGGACAGAGTGGCTCATGCAGGTAGAGAAACATGCACAGGTCCTTCAATGCTGCTCTGGAGTGTGTCATTTTCTATATGGATGTTGTTAGCAACAGATGTCTCCCCTGTCTATGTCATGTCACGTCACTGTCTACCCGAAACGTCCACACCCCACCCTACCCCCTCCTTCACTCCTACACCTCACCTCGCCTCACCCCCTGCCTCACTTTTACACCCTCACTTCTACACCTCACCCCACCCCACACATCCCTCCATCCCCTATCCCTGTTGGAATGGGAGTATGCGGAGGGAGGGTGATGGGGAGGGGAGGAGAGGCAGTGCGATAGAAGGAACAGCACACAACCTTGCTGGACTCCAGTGTTTATCTTAAAGTCCTCAGAAGTGCCTCTTGCTGTTTCTACTTGGCATTGGGTCCCAATGTTCAGCACCTCAATGATGTGTACCAGTTGTTGGGGCACTCTGTACTCTTTCAGAATAGCTGTCCAGGCCTGCCAGTTGCAGGAGTCATATACGTTATAGCTATACACTTTATGTGAGGTCCACAGCTACACATACGTAGAGTGGGGTCCTGTATTATGTGGCTCTCTCCACCACCTGCCATACCACACACAGCTGATCCCTCATTGGCCTCCATTAGTTGAGAGGACCAATGATGGTCTGTAGCCTCTCCAGCTGGATTAGTACCGGGACTTTCCCTGAAGCACTGAGCAGGGATGTGCAACTGTGTGTGTGTGTGGGGGGGGGGGGGGGGGGGGAAGAGCCTCATTGCTCCCCAAATCAAAGACAATTGCACAAAGCCTAAGGTACCATGTAGGGTCCTAATTCATTAATATGCAACAAATTGGGGTTAGCACCTCAATAACACCTAGCTACTTCAAGGGTATCAGGTTACACACCAGCTACATCAAGGAGATAGTGTTTCACAGTGTGGTAAGGGCTCACAACTGGTGTATCCCTGGGCAGCAGTTTGAGACCTCATCCCTGGCACAACCTCCCTGGGTCTCCAACCTTGAACCTCTCCATCCCTTGCTAAACTTGCCCTGTGAAATGGAAACCATTCAACACAGCCCATCTAGATAATGGGATTGGTCACAATATGTGTACTTGTTGCTGTACATAGACTGGTGTGTTGTACATGTATGTGAGTCTCCTCCATGTGTCTGTTGTAGGTCTGAAGCCAACGACCTGTCTCTTCACATTGCAAAGGAAGTGACTGGAGGATCTGTTGTCATTGCACTCAGAAAGTAAATATATTTGCTGATGCTTTACCTCAAGAGCAATTGCACCGTCATCATCCAATTTCCACCCCTCTAGCTAGTCCACCTCTCTTGTTTCTTTCCTGACTTTCCTTCCCACTCAAATTGTTGCCCTCTCCTGATCCTGCCTTACTCACCTTGTCCTTATGCAGTGCCTACCATAGACACATTGGCTCACTCCTTGCCATCAGCTCCTTGAAGAAGTACACTGCACCTCAGGAAGATGTGCTCATTGTGAGTACAATCAAATGTTACTTTGAATAACGTATGGCTGAGTGCTGTACAATTCCCTCTTAGAATATCTCCCCCCATGCATATGCGTACCCTCCCCCCCACACCCCCTCCCAAGGTCCCCGTCCTGATGTCTACCGTGGGGAGCATCGTGATCCAGAGACTGCTGGTCACCTGTATGCCTTGGAGGTGAAGAGGATGATTGAGGAGGCACAGAGCAAAGGGAAGAAGGTAGGAGGAAGTGTAGAGTGTATTGTGATACATTTCACATGCTTAAAGTCAGAACACCTCGGCAGTGTTGGCTGGTGCAATAGTGCATCTGCTGTAGACAGTGGGTACCTACACTGCACTGCATCGACTGTGTTCCCCTCAATCTTGTACTAGCTGTAACTCCGCCCCTTTGAGTGGCTTAAGGTTCCCAGTTGCATGTTGTTGCCGCAATTTGAGAATTTAGTTACAGTGGAACCTCAGAAATAAGATCACCATCAAGCACTTCTGGATGTTTGAGGAACATGGTGAGCTAGTGAGAATGTGTGTGTGTGTGTGTGTGTGTGTGTGTGTGTGTGTGTGTGTGTGTGTGTGTGTGCGTGTGCGTGTGCGTGTGTGTGTGTGTGTATGCAGGGGTGGTTGTACGTATGTGTGTGAACTTGTAAATTTAGCATGTTTTTCTGCTACTCTTGTTAGGTGTAGTCCCTGATATCCTCACCATTGGGAAGCTGATGGGTAACAGGTTCCCAGTGTCAGGAGTGGTGACCACTCCTAGTGTTAATGACCTTCACGAGAAGAAGGCTCCTCCTCACTACAACACTGTGAGCGCACAGTCTCAGTACACACACACAATGCCATACCACTTGTACATGCATGTATTGACATACACTATTGTACACACCATAGTCCTACCGAAAGTTCATGTGTTGTTTTGTGTTTCACTGTACATACGTGCACTGCACACATAATTGTGCTTGAACATGTGATTATTGCTGGATACACTTCTCACCCTCACAGTGGGAGGGGAAGGGGAGGGGAGTGCACAGGAAAAACCGCATATATATACGGGTACCGTCCATTAAATATACGGTCACGTATATACGCATACCACGGAAAAACCACGGGGCTGCATTACGCAACAGACGGTTCCCGTATGTCACCGTACTGGCATAAGGGCACGACGGGACAATCCGTATTTCTACCGTCCCTGCTGTAAACCACGGACGCAGAGGTTGCCGTTGATATCATGATCTGCAAGAGCGACGGTACCGTGTTTTACAAGAAAAACGGCAGATTCTGGATGTCGTTTAGGCCTCTTCCCGTTCCATACTCGCTATTTATCGATGACGGCTTCAAAATCACACTACGTACGAACAGAGTATCAATGAAATCGACTTACAAAAAATCAATAAACAGTTTTACGTAAGGTAAATGCCACCACACAGTTCTGTCCTGTTCTTCCTGCAGGAGATTGGCGCTTGCTTGCTTCTGATGTTGGCTGATTGCTTTGGTGTAGCGGGGAAAGTGGAAATCAGCCAGCAACTCTTAGCTCGAACAGTAGCTCTCCACCCAAAGCTTCAGACTGTATTAAACCAACTAGCTATGTTCACTTTAATAGTCTGCAAGGGGATAAGACAATTTAACATGAACGCATGTTAAGTTCGATAGTCTGTAAGAGGGATACAAGAAGTCACAACATACCTGCTATCCCTGGCTCGCTTTCTCTATGTAATAGCTATGCGAGCATCCATCCTAGGGCGCAGTAGTACCAGTAATCACCTGCGTAGAGGAATAAAGAGTTAGCTATATATCTAGGACAACACTGGGCTGATCACACGTATATAGGTATAAAGTAAACGGCATGCCTGAGAAGTCTAGGGGTTATAATACTCTTCTCAGACGCTTGCAACGGAAGAAACCTTTACTTTCAAACCAACCGCTGTCACGCCCACCCCATATTGCGCATGCGTAGTTACACATGCTAGACTAGTGCACGAGAGACTACGAGGAATATCCTGGATCTGGCGCGATGTACCCGCGGACACGGCTCAGAGATGAATCAAGATGCGGAAAATAAGGATAAGCCATTGATTGCGAGTTATTTGTAGCTGTGGGACTGGAGCTATAGTATGATTAGCTAGGCACCTTGTGTGCTACTGTTATCTATTCAGGCGGCTTTTTCCATACAGAGAGCTGGCTATATCGTCTAGCTAGCTACATGGCTACTGCTTCATAACATATATAGCGTAGCTGCTGTCAGAAGAAAGTGATAAATGTGGTGTAAGTGTGCAGAGGTTAACCTCCTTCATAGTGTGTTGCAGGTTGTACGTAGGGACAAGAGACAAAGCTAAAAGTGTTTCATGCTAAACTGTAGAGTCTATGGTGTGGGGAAGGCCTCATCCGAGCTGCAGGGTCTTGGTGTTACAGATGTGTGAAGCTGGATGTGCTCATCATTGGTTAGCCCATGCATTCGTCTTGTGTTCCAGGTTGATCTTACCAGCTCACTTTACTCTTCTCAACATAACACAAGCACGCATAACAGTTTGATGCTGGTAGAAGAGAAATTTATTACCATGTTCAAGCATTGGTTGGGGAAGGATTCTCTAGTGTTAATCACACAGTAGAGTTTCTATAGAGTTTGCGTGCATAAGCAGCAAGAGAGGTTCAAGAATAATTAGAAAAAGAGTGCAAGGCAGTGTAGAAAACTGCTGGTAATTCCCTGGCAGTGCATGTGGGACTTCTGATTCCTCTTGTGGGGAGGAGGCTTACAAAGATTTTGCTTTCACGTACAATATGCAAGATCACTGAAGCAACTGTGCTACAGTGCTACGAATAGGGACATAAATACTAGTGATCTAGAGAATACCTTGATGTCAAATTCAGTGCCAGGATTATGACAAGTCCTTTCATTTTCTTGCAGTTGAAACTGGGACTGATGGATCTTCTACAACTTGTCAATTGGCATGTGCAGTTGTATGGATGTAAAAGGTGTAATTGCATCTATAATGTGCACACAGGCACGACATAGGCAGACAGTATAATGTGAATACTCTTGCTCTTCTATAAATAGGTCTTAACATATACACCCACAAAATACTTGCTCACTTAGCTATGCATGTTAGAATTAGCTGGCCAAAAAGCACAAGCACACAAGAACTGCAGACAACCACCTCATTTGTGGTTGTTTCACCCTCTTTGGGGCTCATCAGTGCAGTGTACTTCACAGGTACGAAAACATACAAGATCAAACATTAAAAAATAAGGTCCAGAGCTATTACAATGCAATATAGTGTACTATGACCAGCAGAATCTCTTTGCTGTATACAGTGCTGCATCTGTCCCACATTGAATGTGCCACGACTCCTTTAAATTCTGTACATACAGTATGAGCATCACATAGTGTGATGGTGCTAATCAGATGCCATTAACCGCTATAGACCTGGTGTTACGGGTCACCCATCACATAGTGTGATGGAGCTAATCAGATGCCATTAACCGCTATAGACCTGGTGTTACGGGTCACCCATCACATAGTGTGATGGTGCTGATCGGATGCCTTTAACCGCTTTAGACCTGGTGTTACGGGTCACCCATCACATAGTGTGATGGTGCTGATCGGATGCCATTAACCGCTATAGACCTGGTGTTACGGGTCACCCATCGCATAGTGTGATGGTGCTGATCGGATGCCTTTAACCGCTTTAGACCTGGTGTTACGGGTCACCCATCACATAGTGTGATGGTGCTGATCGGATGCCATTAACCGCTATAGACCTGGTGTTACGGGTCACCCATCGCATAGTGTGATGGTGCTGATCGGATGCCATTAACCACTTTAGACCTGGTGTTACGGGTCACCCATCACATAGTGTGATGGTGCTGATCGAATGCCATTAACCGCTATAGACCTGGTGTTACGGGTCACCCATCACATAGTGTGATGGTGCTGATCGGATGCCATTAACCACTTTAGACCTGGTGTTACGGGTCACCCATCGCATAGTGTGATGGTGCTGATCGGATGCCATTAACCACTTTAGACCTGGTGTTACGGGTCACCCATCGCATAGTGTGATGGTGCTGATCGGATGCCATTAACCGCTATAGACCTGGTGTTACGGGTCACCCATCACTTAGTGTGATGGTGCTGATCGGATGCCATTAACCACTTTAGACCTGGTGTTACGGGTCACCCATCGCATAGTGTGATGGTGCTGATCGGATGCCATTAACCACTTTAGACCTGGTGTTACGGGTCACCCATCGCATAGTGTGATGGTGCTGATCGGATGCCATTAACCACTTTAGACCTGGTGTTACGGGTCACCCATCACATAGTGTGATGGTGCTGATCGAATGCCATTAACCGCTATAGACCTGGTGTTACGGGTCACCCATCACATAGTGTGATGGTGCTGATCGGATGCCAATAACCGCTATAGACCTGGTGTTACGGGTCACCCATCACATAGTGTGATGGGGCTGATCGGATGCCATTAACCACTTTAGACCTGGTGTTACGGGTCACCCATCACATAGTGTGATGGTGCTGATCGGATGCCATTAACCACTTTAGACCTGGTGTTACGGGTCACCCATCGCATAGTGTGATGGTGCTGATCGGATGCCATTAACCACTTTAGACCTGGTGTTACGGGTCACCCATCACATAGTGTGATGGTGCTGATCGAATGCCATTAACCGCTATAGACCTGGTGTTACGGGTCACCCATCACATAGTGTGATGGTGCTGATCGGATGCCATTAACCACTTTAGACCTGGTGTTACGGGTCACCCATCGCATAGTGTGATGGTGCTGATCGGATGCCATTAACCACTTTAGACCTGGTGTTACGGGTCACCCATCGCATAGTGTGATGGTGCTGATCGGATGCCATTAACCGCTATAGACCTGGTGTTACGGGTCACCCATCACTTAGTGTGATGGTGCTGATCGGATGCCATTAACCACTTTAGACCTGGTGTTACGGGTCACCCATCGCATAGTGTGATGGTGCTGATCGGATGCCATTAACCACTTTAGACCTGGTGTTACGGGTCACCCATCGCATAGTGTGATGGTGCTGATCGGATGCCATTAACCACTTTAGACCTGGTGTTACGGGTCACCCATCACATAGTGTGATGGTGCTGATCGAATGCCATTAACCGCTATAGACCTGGTGTTACGGGTCACCCATCACATAGTGTGATGGTGCTGATCGGATGCCAATAACCGCTATAGACCTGGTGTTACGGGTCACCCATCACATAGTGTGATGGGGCTGATCGGATGCCATTAACCACTTTAGACCTGGTGTTACGGGTCACCCATCACATAGTGTGATGGTGCTGATCGGATGCCATTAACCGCTATAGACCTGGTGTTACGGGTCACCCATTACATAGTGTAATGATGCTGATCGGATTCCATTAACCCATTAGGAAGAGGGGGAGTAGGGAGGAAGGGGGGAGGGGATGAGGGAGGGAGGGAGAAGGGGAGAAGGAAGGGGGGAGGGAGGTTAAGGAATGGAAGGAGGAATGGAAAGAGAGCACCTTCCTATATATGTATGCAACAGCTCACTTATATTGATACTAGAAGTAAATCATACCTGCATTGTCTGAGAGAAGAACCACCAACATTCAGGTCACTTGAATTGCTGGCAGGAAGGTCAGATGGGCCAGGAAGAGTCCATTAGGTACAAATAGCTCACTAAAGATTCTATAAGGAAAGTAGTTAGCTACATACAAGTACACGCAACCTGTCATGGGTAAGCACAGGGACAACAACTGGACACATACTAGCACTTTCCATTGGGCATCGTACTGCCTTCACATCATTGTCCGTAAGTTAGGGTGCTCCCAAAGGCCAATACTGCCACTTAATGAGCAAGATGGGGATTGAAAGTAGTAACTGTTACTATTTAGTGCTGATCTTAGCGTACGTGGCAGGGGTGCTTGTTCTGATTGCATACATAGGATTGGTATCTCAGAACACAATCTAGCACATAAGTTATTTCTGATGGAAAAAGCCCATCCTAAATTCAATAGTAACTGGTACAGTCATTACGACATGTAAGGGGAAACAGTACTGTGATTTAACTGTTGCATACAGAACCTCATAAAGACACAGACCCTGTGTGTGTGATTTCATAAGAACAAACGAATTTTCCTGTGCACGGATCATGGGTGCTCCAATATATACATGTACATTATCCTTTGAAAGTGATTTGAACTTTGTATGGTGAATTGGAACACAATAAATGCATACATTGTACATTAGGGATTGGGACGGAAGGAGGGACAGAGAGGGAGAGGAGGAGGTAGGGAGGTGGATGGATGTGATGGAGAGAGAGCACCTTAGCATGTATGAGGGAGGAAAGCTCGGGAGAGGGTGAGGGAGGCAAGGGAGGGAGAGACAGAGAGAGCGTGGGGAAGGGAGGGAGAGAGGGGTTGAGGAGGGAGGGAGTAACAAAGAGGGGGGAGGTGGAAGGAGGAGAGGAAGGGGAGCTAGGGATGGAGAAACCACCTTAGCATGTACTGGAATTAATCATACATACCTATGTTGTCGCGGAAAAAGATCCACCAATGTCCTCCTTGGTGACTGGCAGGTAGAAAGCTCGAGCAGGTGAGCCAAGAAAAGTCGATCAAGTAAGTAAGGTAAGTAGTTATAGCTTCATGCAGGTACACGCAACCTGTCTCGAGTAAGCACAATTACAACAGCTGGATACGTATATACTAGCGCTTTCCGTTAGGCATAGTACAGCCTTCACTTCTTTGTCCGCAATTGCAAGTTAGAGTGCTTCCAAGGGCAGATCCTGCCGCTCAGTGTGCTGAATGGTGATGAAGAATATCCACATCCAGTGCAGGTGCGCGTTCTCAATGCATACTTAGGTTTGATCGCTCAGGACGTAGAATCCAGCATGTCACAAGTCTTCTCTGTTGGAAAAAGCCAATCCTCGATTCACTGGCATTCGGTACCGTCTCTTATGACACACACGGGTAAACACGGAACCGTGATTTACCCGTTGGATACGGAACCCCGTGAATTTCCCGTGTTCACCAATTAGTCACGGATTCCGTGTGTTCCCGTATGTATATGCGCTTTTTCCTGTGGTGGAGGGGCAGATAATGTGGTAAGATGACGCTCACATTACATCAAAGTTAAGTATACCTTATACCTGTGCCTTATCTCACTTCGCACCCCGACATGCAGTGGAGTTCAAGTTTAATGAAGCGCGTAGAGCGTCTATTTTGTGACCAATTATATATACGTAGTGGTCACATATGAATCATCTGAATTTTAAGGGGATTTCCCTTGCACTTTGGGGTGGGCTTTCTGCCTTCTTACTTGCATACCTAGCCCCACCCGTTCCCTCACTCATCCATCCTACGTGCATGCTTGATAGCTAGTGGGCTTACATTAGTCCCCTAGCTTACACTCCAACAAGCTTATGTATTACCTCACCCCATCCCATCCCCTCCCTCACTCATACACCTCACCCCACCTCACATGTCCATACACCCCTTCATCCCCCCTTCCCTGTATTGTACACTTCAGGGTACAGTATGGTCCTCTCTGATGGAGGAAAAGGGGAGAACAGTGATCCGGAGAGTGAGGCTGTTGTTACAAGTACTGACGAAAGTGATGAATCCTCATGACTCCGTCCCCTGGACTGTACATGCTATTTAATGTGTATAATAATTATCATTATAGTGTTTTATGTAACATTAATTTATTCAATTGCTGATGGTTGATTGACAGCAGTGATCCATCACATATTCATCCATATTGTGGACCATTTTGATGGATGGCAATCTTATCTTTATAGTTTCAAATGCTTAAATTCCCCCTCTAAAATTACTCCCTGGGAGATTAGTAGTCCCATGACACAGAACTATCTCACATTAGAAGGCCCTGTTCCATCCAGTCAGCATGCAGGGCTCATGCACCCCTTTAGATGCACTACATGTACAAAACATGACTCAGCATACTGTAACGTGACTCACAGAGGACGTGTGTGGCTGCACATTTCAACGAAAATGGACGACAACAGTGTTGTACTTCGGAGACACCTTCCTATCAAAGCATTACATTTCTCTCATCCACACATCATCCCATGTCTAGTGTGTGTGACTGTCTACATTATTGCTTTAATGAATTGTGTATCACTTTTGATTGTGTATAGAGTTTTAATCACAGCCAGCTGCAGTTCAATCTCAATTAACTATCAATCATTCAATCTCAACTACATTGCTGCATATCAATCATTGTATATAGTCCGAGTGTCACTGACTGTAACATTACAAAACAGGAATGATTGTTCACACAACATTTGTTGTGGGTAAATACATCACATCAGTTCAATCAATGAATATTATTACAATACTTGTATACATCACATACAAAACACACAAGCACACACACATGCACTAGAATGTGTACATTACTAGCATAAATTGGAAATGTACATCACTACACTATCATCACAATTCAAACTAATATGTGAGTCAGTCCAAATAAAAAGTTCAGAAGACCTGCACACGCTTGTTCCCAGCATCAACTACATAAACTAGTTCATTGTCATCAACACATATACCATACGGGAGATTGAACCTCCCTGGATCAGACCCGTATGCTCCAAATTGGTGAATCAGTACACCTTCCAACGTGTACACCATTACGGTGTTGGAGGAGGGTGAAGTGATCAACAAATGGTTGTCATTAGTAGCGGCAATGTAGAATGGGGCATACTTTGGCTTGAATTGTCGCTTAAAAGCACCTTCTTTAGACCACACAGAAACACGCTTATTCCCCTGATTAACAACATACACGAGGCCATCTGAACCAAATGCTATGTTTCGATCAAAACCATTTCCTTTTGAGCCAAAAGCAAACAGAAACTTGCCTTCATCATCGTGAACAGTGACGCGGTGGTTATCACAGTCACAGATGTAGATCAAACCTTCCGCACTAACAGTCACTCCATGAGGTAGGCTAAACGTATCACTTTCACTACTTGCATGGTGTAAGGTCTGAAGGAGTCGGCCATCTTGGGACAGCTTGACTACTTTATTGTCTGTCACCCAAACATTCCCTTTCAGATCAAATGAAACACCAAACATATAACCACTAAGCACTCCTTCCCCAATGGACCTCACCAATGTACCATTATTGGTGAGAAGATGAACACACTTGTTCATCCCATCTGTCACAGCTAGGAGGCCTTTACTGTTCACTGCTATTGCATAATACAAACCACCTTCTGGACTGTGTCGGATGACCTTCTGACACTCTCCAAGTTTCCTCCAGTCCCTGGGAGGGTGCTTCACCTGCAGGTAGAATTAGTCAACTGCAGGTAACACAGTAGGAGTGTACATGACAGACAGTTGGATGCATTCACTTGCAAACACATGGAATTACTTCCCTGTTGATGTGGTGGGTGGGGGAGGTACACACAGGGAACAGAACAGAATCAGATAGTAAGGGCCCATGCACATGAGATGCCCCACACTATTGATATCCCCTCCATCTTGAAGCCAGGACAACACAGCAGACCGTTAGTTTGTCATGTAAATACACTGCTAGTAGGTTTGGTGTGTCAAACACTCCAGAGGATGTGGAATGTGCACACAGACACACCAGAAAAATGTGTGCGTGCACGCACCCACACACCCACACACCCACCCACACATCCACCTACACACCCACCCACACACACACACACACACACGTATCATGTAAATACACTGCCAGTAGGTTTGGTGTGTCAAACACTCCAGAGGAGTTGGAATGTGCGCACTCTGTACACACACACACACGCATGCATGCACGGACGCGTGCACACATCCACACACACCATATGGCGAGAAATTTTGGTGAGGAATCTTACATGGCGGATTGGTACGTAGTTATGAGTTCAATCCACCAATATCTTTTCAACAAAAAGTTAGCATTATTGCACAATCATATTGCAGCTAGACGCGCCAAATTGTCAGCCTTGAGTTCAGCTGTGCATGAGGACACTACGTTTCCATAAAGATTCGGGCACCAGAGGAGGGAGAGCTGTTATGTACTCAGAAATTCATGGACAAGGTTGCATGAGGGTTACAACGAAGATATAGTCAAACAACAGCGTGTATTCTCCGCATTCACATTTCACCATCATTTGCAATGTGCCTCAGAGCATTCAGGATCAGCCATTTTTAAATGAATATCATTATGGGATAAGACTTGCCTAACCACCAATTGCAATAATTTCAGCAATCTGCCAAAATACACATTGCTGCCAAAATTTCAGGCTATACAGTATCTAAACATCCACAAATTGTGAATTGAATAAGGGAAAGCTGTGACCAGAGTATAAACCTGAAATATACACAGGGGCAGATCCAGACATTTGAAAGGGGGCGTGCACCATTTTTCCATGAATATCATTATGGCAGAAGGCTTGCCAAACTAAATTCCGACAAATGCAATAATTTTAGCAATCTGCGAAAATAAACACCTGCCAAAAATCCGGCTTTATACACAGTATTTCAACACCACAAATTGTGAATTGAATAATTGAAAGCTGTGACCAGAGTATAAACCTGTGAAATATACACAGGGGCATGCAGATCCAGACATTTGAAAGGGGGCGTGCAGCATAGCAACATATACATGGATTAAATAAGGGGGACCAGGGTTGGAACCCCCTTGAATATTTTGGAAGTTGAGGTACTCTCAAGTGAATCGAGGACACTTTGGTATAACTGGCATGAAGATGGTTGGATGACAATGTACATGTACATATTGTTGGTTCTCAATGGATACTCTATTACTAATTGTAGCTAGGGCTTTAAACATTCACAATAACTGGTGGAGAGGTATGCAGAACACTTTGCTCTAGTCTTTCCTTCAGTTCAGCAGTTCCCAGGCCACAGCTGAACTGTAGGAACAGCACTAGAGTCTAAAGTAGTACAACCACTGAGCAAAATACTGTCTTATTGTGCAATGAGGGCTGATGACATCACAATAAAATTGCATCCAAAAAGAAAGAAAGGCAAACAGATCCTTATTGATTCCAAAGGTTACACAGTCATAGTCGAATGTTTTAAGCTTAAACACACTGCTTTGTGACCACTTCTGAAGCACTACAAAATGAAGGCTTTGATTCTGTGATATTTGGCAGAAATACTGCACATACTGTTACTGCAGTCTAGTGCAAAGGGGCAGCTCACCTGTTTAGCTACTGCTGGCTGCTTCTTCAACTGATTGATCTCGGCTTGCTGTGCTTGAATGGTATCTTGCTGCTCTCGAATCGTATCGTGCTGTGACTTGATAGTAGCGTCTTTCTCCCTCAATGCAATGTCATTTGCCTTCAAAGCCTTGTCTTTCTCCCTCAATGCCTCGTCTTTCTGTCTGCATTCTTCCTCCTTGGCTGACAACTGCTGTTGAAGTTGCTCAATGGGAGAAACAACATGGCTGCCATTTGGGAGGGATGACTCGATACATCTCAGCTCTCGCACCAGCACTGCACTGGAGGGACGCTTGTCTGGTCGGTTCTCCAGACACTGGCGGACTGTGGGGAGAAACAGCTGTTTCTCTTGTGCAGTGAACATTGCAACATAACGCTCACGACGCTGGAGCTCGGTGAGACCGACAATCTTGTCTCCTTCATATTTCGTGGGGGGACCAGGGTTGGGCCATTCGTGGGTCAGAATAGAGAGGATGATGTTGCCAAATGAGAACGCGTCCAATGTCTCATCGTATCGAGGAGGATCATGGAGAGCTTCAGGAGACATGAAGGCTGGAGTGCCTTTCACTGACGATTTGCGACTCAAGGTTGATGGGTTGATGGCTCGGCTCATGCCAAAGTCAGTCAACTTGGTCACAAAAGACACCACATTCAGTAACACGTTGTTAGGGCTGAGGTCGTGGTGTACTAGAGGTGGATTCTGGCCGTGGAGATAAGCGAGCGCTTGACATATCTGACGAAGTACGAACGCCTTGAGGTGGAGGGGGAAGTCCTTCTTGCCGTGACTTTCGCAGTACTTTCGCAGACTGGTATCCATTTTTTCAATTACGAGAACTGGCAAACGAGAGTTGCGTTCCAGATGTACCCCGAGGAACTGCACTACACCGGGATGACGAAGTTTAGACCACGTAAGGCATTCCGCCTCAAAGTTGCTGATGAGTTTCTCCGCTCCTCCGGGCGACTGGTCTTGGAGCAGAATGTCGTGAAGGCGCTTGGCTGCGCACACGGTACCTCTCCAAATCACCTCGTACACTGTGGCGTCAGATCCTACACCGAGTTGGGTGTCGGTGAACACCAGGTCGGATATAAGCAAGTTGGGGAATCTGGACGGCGTGCGGATCCTCTCCGCCATTTTGATTAATATGTGATGAATTAAGTGGAAGAACACGCCCCCCAAATGGCTCCCCTTGTGAGCAGAGTGATTAGTCCGTCAGTGAATGATGCATGTGGTGATGAGTAAGCAGAGGCTGAGCACTCCACACTGGACGGAGTGTACAGCTAGTGAACAGTGAACATGCAGTGAAAGTGAGTTAGCAGACTAGAATGATTTGACGTAGCTTGCTTTGCTTGCCAGACGATTAAGGCTAGCTCTGGGACAACACAGCCGACCAATAGTTTGTCATGTAAATACACTGCTAGTAGGTTTGGTGTGTCAAACACTCCAGAGGATGTGGAATGTGCACACTCTGTACACACACACATACACACACACACACACACACACACACACACACACACACACACACACACACACACACACACACACACACACACGGCTTACAGATTTCCATCTGCTTTTGCAACATTGTGGATAATCGCTGTACACACCAGTAACAGTACAGAGCAAGATGAAATTAAGTGTTTGCTTTACAGTAAGACCACCTAGTAGAGTCTATTTCTCTTGATATTACCTCTCCTTCGTTTTAGGTCACTACCTAAAGTAGGTCAGTGCCTACCTTTTGATCTAAGTCTGTTGGTCAAGGAACAGTGAAGACAGCAGATAAGCAAAGCAGCTCGAAGCCAGCTGGTTATAATGCCACCACAGCAAGTGATCAAGCCAAGATACCACTGCGGCATCAACAACAGAGGCAGGTGCAGAGTAGTGCTGGGGGAGGAGTGGGAAAACCTCCTCCTCCTGGTCATGAAGATATAAGAGTGACCAGCACAGAGGTGTCTCTGGGAGGACTGGGAAGTCAGGTGTGTGTGTGTGTGTGTATGCGTGCGTGCGGTGTCTACAGTGCCCAAAGGCGTACACTTTACATGAATACGTAGTGTGTACCTTTTTAGCTGTGCAGTGCAGATATGCAGTGCACCAATTATGGCCATGCTATACAACTCATGCCAGCAACCTACCACTAGCTGTGTGTACTTAGCTTCAATTTGCTAATCACAGTGTTACATACACATACCTATATTGAAACCATCCCTATCTTTTCATTCAGTGCCTGTATTCTCTCAGTATACTGTACTGTAATGGTTAACTATGGTACTAGCCCAGAGCTTACCTTTCCATTGTTATCCTCTAACTGTGGTTGTGCCCGTTGTACTAGTCCCTGTTGTGTAGGCTAGCATAGTGAATTTAAGTAGCGAGCAAAATGCAGAATAGGAGAAAACCATGTAGAAGTCCTAGAATAAAGTCACACAGGCAGATGCAATGTGTACTAACATGTCACCCGGTAGATAGGTGAAATCTGCTCCAGAAGTGTGGCAAACTGCCAATTCACCGTTTTCGCATACAATTTTCAAGTGCATTTCACTTCGTATCTGCCTACTAGTTTAGTCTTTCAGTAATCAACTGGGGAGGGAGCCGTAGCATGTCCTCTACTACGCACCTAACTAGCCACAACTCTCCTACCACTAGTCCTGATATTCCACATTTTCTAAATGAAGACTTAAGGTACACCTTGCTGTATGTGCAAGAAGTATGGCTCATGCACACAAAGCCTGACTCAACTGACTTGGAATGCTGTTTTCAACACAACTCAAAGGTGATAAACAATGAATTTAGTTGACTTGTTATTATTTCAAGCCCAAACTCCAAGGTGATAAACAATGAATTTAGTTAAATGAACCCTTCCCTAACAAACATCATCCAGGCACTGAGCAGAGATGTGTACAAAGCTACCTCTGTAATAAGGGCACCTCTCTAATGAGGACAGTGCCTACTGTCCCAGCTACATAGAGATGTGTACAAAGCTACCTCTGTAATAAGGGCACCTCTCTAATGAGGACAGTGCCTACTGTCCCAGCTACATAGAGATGTGTACAAAGCTACCTCTGTAATAAGGGCACCTCTCTAATGGGGTCACTTGGGCCTGTTCCACACTGTCCACAGCAGAGAGGTGTCACTGTATTCCATATCCCTCAGACCTACAGTAGGCTGACCTTTCTCCACCATTCCACCCCCACATATTACCAGTCAGCCTTATACTGCTCCATTACACATGTACAGTATTGGTCATTGGATGTTGGTATGCTCATGTGCAGATACATACAAGTAGTGTCTTTATCCTTCCCTATCCTTATCCTATGTATGTAGAAAGTGTATGTTCCTGTCTGTTCTAGCATGCACACAGCCAGCCAATTGAGTGTTAGCACGTGCATCCACATTTGGTGTGGTTAAGTAAAAGGAGTGGAAGGTCTACTGCTCTGTACATCTCAATGTACATGTGTAGTTTGTGGAGTGTTTGACTGTGTACCTACGTGTGTGCTTCTTGGACTGTGTGACTGACACTGACTGTCCCTCCCATTCTCCTCTCATCCAGAACCTGCCCCCATCACAGTCTGCTGAGGGCCCAGCAGGGCAGAGTCTTCCTGTAACTCCTCCTCCAACAGCCGCCCCTCCTCACTCTATGCAGCACCACTGACAACAGCCGGGGTTTCTGGCATCCCTTGGCCCAAGCCACCTCAGCAGAGCCATTTGGTGAGGATTGCTTCTTGTCTGGCTAGTTTGGTCAACTACCTTGTGGGGAAGGTGCAGTGGAGAAGACAGAGGGGAACTCGTGGTGGGAGCGGGGCTCAGAGCAGACCAGTCCATGGCCACTATAGAGAGATGCAGTCGCTAGTACGTATGTAAGTAGTACCTGTCTATCTGTGTGGTGCATGTGTTGTGTGTATGATGTGTGCATGTGGTTGTATATGCTGTATTCTTATTAGCTTGTTCATGTATGTGTATCCCAAGCAACTTCATCACCAAAATAGCTGCAACGGTCGCACTCAGGCTCGTCAGGTTAATACAGCATTCAATGGAACAACTGCAAGTACAATAACTCATTTCAAGAATACAGCAACAACAATTATAACCACAACAACGACTCAATACAGCAGTCAGACAGTGACTGTTAACAGGACTAGTACAGCTGCAAGGTTATACAGTGCTACATAGAACAGTACATGAAATAGTTATGCTGTCACAAATATAATTGAAAGGTCTGTTGTGTGTATGTACAGCTAATGTTAATATGAATCACTTATGGGGGGAGGGGGAGGGGCAGGGGTGGGGGGAGGAGGAGGGGGGAGGGGCAGGGGTGAAGGGAGGAAGCTTCAAGTAATGTCAGTTACAGAAAAGGTGGTCGACATTCGTACACTAATGTGTGTGTGTGTGTCTGTTTGGCTGTGTGTGTTAAGTGTATGATAATAATGTGGTTGTGTTACTGACTGTCAGCATGTACATTTCTGTGACATGTGATGTGTATGGTCGTGTAGCTGTACATGATGGGAGGAGTGGGTGAGAATATGGTACATGCATACAACTAATGCCGAGTGTCTGTCTCCTTCCCTCTCCATGTAGCCTCCAACTCCTCCACTTCCAGTAGACCTGTTTTGCCCAGCTCACAAATGCCAGCTGAATCAACATAGAAAAGTGTGCTCCCGGTGTTTTATGGTACACACTAACTATCCCCCCAGGGTCCAAAATCCCTCAGCCCACCTCCTCCCTTTCATCTTCCCACTGCTCATCAGCTGCCCCTCGTCCACTGAACCACAGTTTGGTGTACAGTTGGAGGTGGGTGTGTACCTTATGTCACACAGTGTTTGTGAATTTCATGAATGGAGCACATTCACAAACATTTCTGGGGTAGGGTTTATACAGTGGTGTTATGTCAGTGGATGTACCTAGGAGTCACATTACCTGAGGTTGAATGGGTTGTTTCTTGCACTTAGTGCTTGTGATGGGATTCATACCCCCTTACTCCAACAAGGGTTTATACATTAGCCCACCCCCTCCGTCACTCCTACACCTCACCCCACAACGCATGAGTGTATGTGTGTGCGTGTGCGATTGTGTGTGTGTGCGTGTGTATTGTGTATGCAAGGGTGACTGTACGTATGTGTGTGTACTTGTAAATTTAGCATGTTTTACTGCTACTCTTGTTAGGTGTGGTCCCTGATATCCTCACCATTGGGAAGCCGATGGGTAATGGGTTCCCAGTGTCAGGAGTGGTGACCACTCCTAGTGTTAATGACCTTCATGAGAAGAAGGCTCCTCCTCACTACAACACTGTGAGCACACAGTCTCAGTCCACACACACAATGCCATACCACTTGTACATGCATGTATTGACATACACCTGTGTGTACGTATATCACAGTTCTACTGAATGTTCATGTGTTAACGTGTTTTTGGTGTTTCACTTAGGGTTAACTACACTTAGGATGCACTACACACATTATGCAATATTTAGTTGTGTGTATATAGTGTGGCGTGGTAGTGAGTGTTACGTCATTGGATGCACCTAGTGGTCACATGACATAAGGTTGAAGGGGGTTTCCTGCATGCTTGGTGGTGGGCTTTGCACCCCTTACTCCAACAAGTGTTAATACCTCACCCCACCCCCTCCCTCACTCCTACACCTCACCCCCTCACACGTCCGCACACCCCTCCATCCCCCCCATCCCTGTATTGTACACTGCAGGGTACAGTGGACAGTATGGTCCTCTCTGATGGAGGAAAAGGGGAGAACAGTGATCCGGAGAGTGAGGCTGTTAACATTTTTGCAAGAATAATAATTGACAAATCCCTTGACCCCGCCCCCTTGACATATATTTCAGTAGATGTGTACACAAATCATACAGATTATATTAATTTAATAGTTTTTATACTGTAAATTTATTTAGGATACTGTGTGTAGTACAGTACACTTTCCATGTACTAATGTGCATGAAGTATTGCTCATGTTTTATGTGTACAGTTAACATTGGAATGCAGTGTACATCTATTAGAGTACATTATTGGATTTTAGCAGTGATTTATGTTACATTAATGATTTAATTATTGAGTTGCTGATCGATTTTGATGCATGGCTGATTGATGTGATTAATGTAACATTAATTTATTGAATTGCTAATCGACTTGCGATTGATGCATGGTTGATTGAAAGAGCAGTGATCCATCACTTAATTGTATACAGTGCAAGTGATGGAAATTTTGATGGAGGGCACTTAAAGTGAAGAGTGCATGATCAACTGTTCAAATCAATTGATCATACTATGCTCCCAGGGGCCGGGGTTATGTACTACACAGGAGCTGTTGAAGATCCAGCAGCTGTTCCATCCAGTCAGCATGCAGGGCTCATGCCCCCCTTTAGATACACTACATGTACAAAACATGACTCAGCATACTGTAACGTGACTCACAGAGGACGTGTGTGGCTGCACATTTCAAGGAAAATGGACGACAACAGTGTCATACTTTGGAGACACCTTCCTATCAAAGCACCGCATTTCTCTCATCCTCACATCGTCCCATGTCTGGTGTGTGTGACTGTCTACATTATTGCTTTAATGTATTGTGTATCACTTTTGATTGTGTGTAGAGCTTTAATCACGGCCAGTTCAATCTCAATTAACTATCAATCATTCAATCTCAACTACATTGCTGCATATCAATCGTTGTATATAGTCCGAGTGTCACTGACTGTAACATTACAAAAACAGGAATGATTGTTCACACTACGTTTGTTGTGGGTCAATACATCACATCAGTTCAATCAATGAATATCATTACAATACCTGTATACATCACATACAAAACACACAAGCACACACACACGCACTAGAATGTGTACATTACTATCATAAATTGGAAATGTACATCATTACACTATCATCAAAAATTCAAACTAATATGTGAGTCAGTCCAAATGAAAAGTTCAGAAGACCTGCACACGATCGTTCCCAATATCAACTACATAAACTAGTTCATTGTCATCAATACATATACCCCAAGGGTGATTGAACCTCCCTGGATCAGACCCTTGTGCTCCAAATTGGTGAATCAGTTCACCTTCCAACGTGTATACCATTACGGTGTGGGAGGAGTATGAAGTGATCAACAAATGGTTGTTATTAGTAGCGGCAATGTAGAATGGGTCATACTTTGGCTTGAATTGTCGCTTAAAAATGCCTTCCTTAGACCACATGGAAACACGCTTATTCCCCAAATCAACAACATACACGAGGCCATCTGAACCAAATGCTATGTCACGAGGGCTATCAAAACACCCTGGGCCACTTCCTTTTGAGCCAAATGCAAAAAGAAACTTGCCCACTTCATCGTGAACAGTGACCCGGTGGTTACTGCGGTCACAGACATAAATCAGACCTTCTGCACTAACAGATACACCAGTAGGATTGCTGCAACTATCCCTTTCACTACTTGCATGGTGTATGGTCTGAAGGAGTCGGCCATCTTGGGACAGCTTGACTACTTTTTTGTTGTCCCTGTCTGTCACCCAAACATTCCCTTTGAGGTCAAATGAAACACCAAACAATCACCACTAAGCACTCCTTTCCCAATGGACCTTACCAATGTACCATCATTGGTGACAAGATGAACACAACTGTTCCACATATCTGTCACAGCTAGGAGGCCTTTACTGTTCACTGCTATTGCAACATATGCACCACCCCTTGGACTGTGTTGGATGACCTTCTGACACTTTCCAAGCTTCCTCCAGTCCCTGGGAGGGTGCTTCACCTGCAGGTGGAATTAGTCAACTGCAGGTAACACAGTAGGAGTGTACATGACAGACAGTTGGATGCATTCACTTGCAAACACATGGAATTACTTCCCTGTTGATGTGGTGGGTGGGGGAGGTACACACAGGGAACAGAACAGAATCAGATAGTAAGGGCCCATGCACATGAGATGCCCCACACTATTGATATCCCCTCCATCTTGAAGCCATGACAACACAGCAGACCATTAGTTTGTCATGTAAATACACTGCTAGTAGGTTTGGTGTGTCAAACACTCCAGAGGATGTGGAATGTGCACACTCTGTACACACACACACTCACATGTGCGCACACGCATACACACACATGTGCACACATACACACACGCACACGCACACACACACACGCATACATACAAACATGCACACACACACACACACACACACACACACACACACACACACACACACACACACACACACACACACACACACACACACACACACACACACACACACACACACACACACACACACACACACACACACACACACACACACACACACAATTAAATTAACCATAGTCCTTGCTGAAATCTTCATCTCATGTGACATTATACATGGCTGCATGATCAGTATAGTGTACATGATGTAATGGGAGGTGACTGAGGTATACAGAACTAGTGCATGCACTGATTTGTACTTACACTGTGTGTGTGTGTGTGTGTGTGTGTGTGCGTACGTGCATGCGTGTGTGTGAAGTAGCAGTACTGTAGCAGTGGGCTAGGGCTAGGGCAGTGGTGGATGTACACTACTTCCCTTTACAGGTCACAATGAGTGGCAAAACACGTGTGTGTACGGCAGACTGGTGTGTGAATGAAGGGGCTGGTGTGTGAGTGCAGCATCTACATGTGGGGCAGTTCCTTATTAGTCTGTGGCCTCATCCTTTCCACTCATACTCAACATCACCTTCAGATGCTCACAGAGAGGATCACTGTCCTTCAACATTTCATAGACCATAGCACTCTGATTGGCTTACGGTCATGTGACTAACACTATAATAAGGCTAGAACACAATTCTGACAAAACAGTAGAATGCCTATAAGGGGACAGTGAATCCCTACAGCTATGTAGGGATTCACTACAAGCTCGATCATAACAAACTGATTTCAAAGCACTTCATAGCCCATAGCACTCTGATTGCCTTATGGTCATGTGACTAACAGTAATTACCCGCGATTGTGCAACAGGGGTTACGCATTTGGTTCGTGGCTCAGTTTGTCCGTCCACACTTTTTGGGCCATTTGTGAGATTAAGGTGCTTTCAAGGGCTCATGTAGCTCCTGAAAGCGCCTTTAATCGTGCTTCGCACAAAAAACAGCCTGTATATGCTCGACGACTACAGCAACCACGCAGAAGCTATTAAAACGGCACTTTCTACTCGGGTCTGCATGCACAAAGAGTGTGTGGACGGTCCAAGTCCGTATGCGGAAAGACTGTGCAGACTGCGGATGGCCCTGGCCGTCACTTTGGCCAAGTTGGCCGAATGGAAGTGGAAACAGAAATAAGGACCTGGGTAAGAGCTGGGCTAAGTTCTCATACCTGACCTTACCCCAATGAACCCTGTGAACCTCAGGTGTCATGAGAATTATACCCATGAAGCACTTATGGACATCCACTCAGAACATGTTGCCATACCTAATAATAGTTAGGTCTATACAATCTCCACATGCATGGGGTATGGTCTCCATGAGGCCTTGTTGGGTTGATATACAATTCCACGAATATGACTAGGGCATACATTAAAATGCAAGCAGACTCGCTTGAATGTATATAGCTAGCTATTTCAGTAAAGTACAGTGCATGAGCGTAACTCAACCAGGGCAAGTACATTTTGGGCAATAATAGAACTGCAATCTGCTTTCACAGGCTGTCAGAAAGTAGGGATAGCAAGCCAGACGAAGCACTGGATGGCAGCAGACCCATCGACACCTACATATTTGGAGCTGTGCAGGGAAGCCAGTCCTTGCTTAGCTAACCACAGTGCGCATTTTGCGCTTCACCTGAAGGAACACTGAAAGTGTTCACTCGGGTGAACAGTGAACAATGAAAGTGTTCCGGGCCATGCGGGGCAAATGACGTCAGTCAATATGGCGGAATCGTCAACAGGAGTGTAGCCCTCGCTGGAGCAATGAGCGGCATTAAGAGTAATCTGAACATAGCGTGCAGCGATGAAGTGGAGTGTTGAGCAGATTCGTGGCCGATGGTGGCCAAGTAGAGCGTTTTGTTGTCGTGAGCGCCTGCGGAGAACACCGGGCTATTGTGCAATCTAGGTGTCTCGGGTTGACTGGGATGGATATACATATATACATATAAACATACATATTTTATACAAACGGGGGACGACAACGCATCACAATTACTTGCCTCACCTTTCGGCTCGGCAATAATAAACACTCATTTGTCCAAGTGGCGGATCTAGCCCAACCATTGAGAGGGGGGACTGAGCGCTTTCATTAGTTATTGTGCAATCATAATGCTGCAACTAAAAATGGCTGCCAGCGGTCAGAATTAGGAAAGAACTTAATGTAGATCCCTGTGTACCCACACTAGACTCCATTAGCTTACAGCAGCTCCTCTAAAGGTATTCAGATGATGTAGGCCATTAAGCCCTGTTTGATGTACACTTTAGCGCAATCTGCTAAGAAAATATATTTCAGATCTGGGCCAAGGAGGGGGGGCTCAAGCCCCTCCTCCCAGATCCGCCCCTGTATCCCATAAACGTACAAAATTACATAATACCAACATTTCCAAAACTTCCAAAATATGAATACAAGACATCCTAAAATTTTGTTTGGGTAAAATATATCAGAGGATTTCACTGATCAGTATAGTCATCAGTGAAACCTATCCATAATCAATCATCAGTGGACATGTATACTGCAGTGAAGCCATCACATCAGAGAGGTCATGACTGTGACAATGACTAGTTCACCTTCTTTCGTCACATTAACTTCATTTGGTCTAGAGTACATTGCTGTTGCTGCTCGAATTAAGAGCATGCATAATCTTGGTCTCAATCTGTGGTAGCATGCATGGCAAATCTAGACAAAGACATGCCTTGTTTGATGGCAGTAGCTATATAAAGGAAGTACACCGAGCACTGAACATGTACTAGTAGAGTGTAGTGATCATGCATCTTTGTGATCACTTCTGAAGCACTACCAAATGAAGGCCTTGATACTGTGATATTGGCAGAAATACTGTACATACTGTTACTGCAGTCTAGTGCAAAGGGGCAGCTCACCTGTTTAGCTACTGCTGGCTGCTTTCTCAACTGATTGATCTCGGCTTGCTGCGCTCGAATGGTATCTTGCTGCCTTTGAATTGTAGTGTGCTGAGCTTGATTTAAAGCTTGCTGCTCTCGAATGGTATCTTGGTGCTTCTGATTAACAGTGCGCTGAGAATGAATCGTCAATTGCTGTTCTTGAATGGCATCTTGCTGCGCTTGAATGGCATCTTGCTGTGCTTGAATGGCATCTTGCTGTGACTGAATAGTAGTGTCTTTCTCCTTCAATGCCTTTTCCTTCTGTCTGCATTCTTCCTCCTTGGCTGACAACTGCTGGTGAAGTTGCTCAATAGATGCAGCAACATGGCTGCCGCTTGGGAGGGATGACTCGATATGTCTCAGCTCTCGCACCAGCACTGCACTGGAGGGACGCTTGTCTGGTTGGTGTTCCAGACAGTGGCTGACGGTGGGGTGAAACAGCTGCTTCTCTTGTGCAGTGAACATTGCAACATAACGCTCACGGCGCTGAAGCTCATTTAATGCTACGAGTTGATCTCCTTGCAACTGAGTGGGAGGATCAGGCTCTGGCCACTCGTGGGTCAGAATGGAGAGGATGATGCTTCCAAAAGAGAACACATCTAGCTTCTCATTGTAGCGTGGTGGGTTTTGTAAAGCCTCAGGAGACATGAATGCTGGAGTGCCTTTTATTGATGACTTACGAATGATGCTTGATGGGTTGATGGCTCGACTCATGCCAAAGTCAGTCAACTTGGTCACAAAAGACACCACGTTCAGTAACACGTTGTTAGGGCTGAGGTCGTGGTGTACTAGAGGTGGATTCTGGCTGTGGAGATAAGCGAGCGCTTGGCATATCTGACGAAGTACGAACGCCTTGAGGTGGAGGGGGAACTCCTTCTTGCCGTGATCCTCCAAGTATCTCCGCAGACTGGTATCCATTTTCTCCATGACCAGGACTGGCAGGCGAGAACCTCGTTCCAGATACACTCCAAGGAACTGCACTACACCGGGATGGCGCAGTTTGGACCAGGTAATGCACTCCACTTCAAAGTTGGCAATGAACTTGTCCGCTCCTCCGGGGGAGTCGTCTTCGAGAAGAATCTCGTGCAGGCGCTTGGCGGCACACGGAGTGCCATTCCAATCAACCTCGTACACCGTGGCGTCGGCACCTCTACCCAGTTTCTTGTCGGTAAATACTAAGTTTGTGATGAGAAGGCCGGGAAACCTTGACGGGCGAATCCTCTCTGCCATTTTGAATTAGGTCATGTGATGTCGTGTGAGGTGTCTTGGGAACATCCCCTACAACATGTGTAGGGCTCTCCCGGCCGTGTAGTCTGTAGGCAGTGAAAGCATAGAGATTCCGGTGATGAGTAAGCAGAGGCTGAGCACTCCACATTGGACGGAGTGTACAGCTAGTGAACAGTGAACATGCAGTGAAAGTGAGTTAGCAGACTAGAATGAATTGACGTAGCTAGTTTTGCTTGCCAGACGATTACTAGCGCAGAACAAACTAGATGGAATTGGGCATGGATCGTTCTTAGCAGCTATCCAGTTAGTATTGGACACATTTAAAGCCAGAAGCTTAAGGGTAGCTAGTCTGTTAGCCAGAAGGGTAGCTAGTCTTCTGGTCACAGCTACACAAGTATTTCAGTGAGTCAGTTTGTCAATCTGTTCAGGCAGTGTGATGCTAGGAGGTGCTGTCACTTGCAAACTGCCATGGACCTCTTCCATTCACACATACCCCATGCATATGGCTACTATGTTATGGCAGATATATCATCAGAAGAATACACCAGACCTCAGTTGATGGTGTCTGAGCTTAGGCCAAGCATAATTACATGGTCTACAGATATTCCACAGTGTCTAATGCAGTCTATAGCTATGCCTCAGCTGGCAGTCTTCTTTGACAGTTTTGAACTCATTCCATATACACTAATACCTTACACTACCACACACGTTTACACTAGAGCAGTATTCTGGAGTGGTCCAGTTCACTTGAGTGTGGTGTGGAAAGTGGCATATGTGAACGAGAATCTCATCATTTTTACTTAACTGTTCTGTAGTGTGATATCACGGTTCACTTCTGCTACTGGTAGTGACGTATGGAGTGGGTGAATGTTTGATGGGAGAATATTTTGATGGTGAGGGGCATGCAATTACAATGTAGTAATGATTGTGGCAGTACGTTAATTGAGATGATAGGCACACACACAGTTTGTTGACTGTATGCCATATTACACATGTGGGTGACTTTCTTGTCACATGTTGACATTCTGCTAGTCATATGTATCAATTGTGAAGTGGAGTGTCTTCCTTCAATCCATCCATCTAAACATTCTGTTATTATTCTACACTCTGTATCATTGGTACATAGCTTCCTCGTCTATGTCAACCTCTCCTTCCCCCACACTCACAGTGTGTTCACACATGCACATTTAACTCACTAGCCACGTTTCAATGATTTACAAATGGACCCTTATAAAGGGAATTCTCAAATACGTACACCTCTCTAATGAGGGCAGTGCATACTGTCTCAGCTACATAGAGATGTGTACAAAGCTACCTCTGAAATAAGAGCACCTCTGTCCCGGCTACATACTCAGCGCCTTGGTCACGTGATTTTTGGTGTTGACTTTTCTTGATGCTGCCGTCTATGGGGATCAAGTTTGTGGAAGTCCAGAAGATGGAAGTCCAGACACTGCTGTATCACCTTGTGCCAAATAATGTAGCACTTAAAGAACTGGGTGCATACCAGCGACAGTCAACCAGGAGATGGTTGTTGACTTCGCGAGCAAAATGCAGAATAGTAGAAAACCACGTAGAAGTCCAAGAATAGAGTCATGCAGGCAGATGCAATATGTACTAACATCTCACCCGGTAGATAGTGGAAATCTACTCTAAATGTGTGGCAAACCGCCAATTCACTGTCTTTGCATACAATTTTCAAGTGCGTTTCACCTCGTATCTGCCTACTAGTTTAGTCTTTCAGGAATCTACTGGGGGGGTGAGCCGTGGCATGTCCTCTACTATGCATCTAGCTAGCCACAACTCTCCTACCACTAGTCCTGATATTCCGCATTTTCAAAAGAAGTCTTAATGTACGCATGGCCGCCTTGCTGTATGTGTAAGATATGACTCATGCACACAAAGCCTGACTCCACTGACTTGGGAAGGCTTTTTCAAGCACAACTCAAAGGTGGTAAACAATGAATTTAGTTGACTCAAAGGTGATAAACTATGAATTTAGTTGACTTGGTATGATTTCAAGGCAACTCAAAGGTGATAGACTATGAATTTAGTTAAATGAGCACTTCCCATAACAAACATGATCCAGGCACTGAGTAGAGTTGTGTACAAAGCTACCTCTGTAATAAGGGCACCTCTCTAATGAGGACAGTGCCTACTGTCCCAGCTACATAGAGATGTGTACAAGGCTACCTCTGTAATAAGGGCACCTCTCTAATGAGGTCACTTGGGCCTGTTCCACACTGTCCACAACAGAGAGGTGTCACTGTATTCCATATCCCTCAGACTTACAGTAGGCTGACCTTTCTCCACCATTCCACCCCCACATATTACCAGTCAGCCTTATACTGCTCCATTACACATGTACAGTATTGGTCATTGGATGTTGGTATGCTCATGTGCAGATACACACAAGTAGTGTCTTTATCCTTCCCTATCCTTATCCTATGTATGTAGAAAGTGTATGTTCCTGTCTGTTCTAGCATGCACACGGCCAGCCAATTGAGTGTTAGCATGTGAATACACATTTGGTGTGGTTAAGTAAAGGAGTGGAAGGTCTACTGCTCTTTACATCTCAATGTACATGTGTAGCTTGTGGAGTGTTTGACTGTGTACCTACGTGTGTGCTTCTTGGACTGTGTGACTGACACTGACTGTCCCTCCCATTCTCCTCTCATCCAGGACCTCCCCCCATCACTGTCAGCCGAGGGCCCAGCAGGGCAGAGTCTTCCTGTAACTCCCCCTCCAACAGCCGCCCCTCCTCACTCTATGCAGTACCACTGACAACAGCCGGGGTTTCTGGCATCCCTCGGCCCAAGCCACCTCAGCAGAGCCATTTGGTGAGGATTGCTTCTCATCTGGCTAGTCTGGTCAACTACCATGTGGGGTGGGAGGGGGGGAGGGGAATGAAGGAGGCTTGGAGTGGACCAGTGGGCACTACAGATATGCAGCCAATTTTGTGTATGTGAGTGCATTATGTCCATGTGAGTGTGTGCTTGACTGTGTGTTGTGTGTATGTCGTTGTATTACTGTATGTTTATTAGGTTGTATGTGTGTGTTGGCCATACTTGGCAGGCCAGTGAAGAGTGAGTGACTATTTGGTGTGTATAGCTCTTTTTGAACCTACGTAATGCCAACCTCCTTCCCTCTCCGTGTAGCCTCCAAATCATATCGACTGCAGCAGGAATAGACAAAATTGTATCCCCGGTGTTTTATGGTACACACTAACTATCCCCCCAGGGTCCAAAATCCCCCTGGGTCACCTCCTCCCTTTCATCTTCCCACTGCTCATCAGCTGCCTCATCCACTGAACCACAGTTTGGTGTACAGTTGGAGGTGGGTGTGTACCTTATGTCACACAGTGTTTGTGAATTTCATGAATGGAGCACATTCACAAACATTTCTGAGGTAGGGTTTATACATAGGTGTTATGTCAGTGGATGTACCTAGGAGTCACATTACCTGAGGTTGAATGGGTTGTTTCGTGCACTTAGTGCCCGTGATGGGATTCGTACCCCCTTACTCCAACAAGGGTTTATACATTAGCCCACCCCCTTCGTCACTCCTACACCTCACCCCACAACGTGTGTGTGTGTGTGCGTGCATGTGCGATTGTGTGTGTATGTGTGTGTGTGTGTGTGTGTGTGTGTGTGTGTGTGCGTGTGTGTGTGTGTGTGTGTGTGTGTGTGTGTGTGTGTGTGTGTGTGTGTGTGTGCATGTGTGTGCGCGCGCGCGCGCGTGTGTGTATGCGTGCATGTGTGTGCATTGTGTATGCGTGGGTATGGGGGTTGTATGTATGCGTGTGCCCGTGTGTATACATGTATTGTGTATGCAGGGGTATTCGTGTGCACTCGTAAATTTAGCATGTTTTACTGCTACTCTTGTTAGGTGTGGTCCCTGATATCCTCACCATTGGGAAGCCGATGGGTAACGGGTTCCCAGTGTCAGGAGTGGTGACCACTCCTAGTGTTAATGACCTTCATGAGAAGGAGGCTCCTCCTCACTACAACACTGTGAGCACACAGTCTCAGTCCACACACAATGCCATACCACTTGTACATGCATGTATTGACATACACCTGCGTACACGTAGATGTATATCACAGTTCTACTGAATGTTCATGTGTTAGCGTGTTTTGGGTGTTTCACTTAGGGTTAACCCTATGTGCACTACACACATTATACAATATAGTTGTGTGTATATAGTGTGGTGTGGTAGTGAGTGTTACGTCATTGGATGCACCTAGTGGTCTCATGACCTAAGGGTTGAATGGGGGTTTCCTGCGTGCATGCTTGGTAGGAGGCTTTGTACCCTGGCCCTAGCTTACTCCAACAAGCTTATGTATTACCCCACCCCCTCCCTCACTCCTACACCTCACCCCATCCCATCCCCTCCCTCACTCATACACCTCACCCCACCCCACCCCACCCCCTCCCTCACTCATACACCTCACCCCACCCCACCCCCTCCCTCACTCCTACACCTCACCCCATCCCATCCCCTCCCTCACTCATACACCTCACCTCACCCCACCCCACCCCCTCCCTCACTCATACACCTACACCCCACCCCACCCCTCCCTCACTCCTACACCTCACCCCCTCACACGTCCACACACCCCACCATCCCCCCATCCCTGTATTGTACACTGCAGGGTACAGTGGACAGTATGGTCCTCTCTGATGGAGGAAAAGGGGAGAACAGTGATCCAGAAAGTGAGGCTGTTAACATTTTTGCAAGAATAATAATTGACAAATCCCTTGACCCCGCCCCCTTGACATATATTTCAGTAGATGTGTACACAAATCATACAGATTATATTAATTTAATAGTTTTATACTGTAAATTTATTTAGGATACTGTGTGTAGTACAGTACACTTTTCATGTACTAATGTGCATGAAGTATTGCTCATGTTTTATGTGTACAGTTAACATTGGAATGCAGTGTACATCTATTAGAGTACATTATTGGATTTTAGCAGTGATTTATGTTACATTAATGATTTAATTATATTGAGTTGCTGATCGATTTTGATGCATGGCTGATTGATGTGATTAATGTAACATTAATTTATTGAATTGCTAATCGACTTGCGATTGATGCATGGTTGATTGAAAGAGCAGTGATCCATCACTTAATTGTATACAGTGCAAGTGATGGAAATTTTGATGGAGGGCACTTAAAAGTGAAGAGTGCATGATTAACTGTTCAAATCAATTGATCATACTATGCTCCCAGGGGGCCGGGATTACGTAGTACACAGGAGCTGTTGAAGATCCAGCAGCTGTTCCATCCAGTCAGCATGCAGGGCTCATGCACCCCTTTAGATACACTACATGTACAAAACATGACTCAGCATACTGTAACGTGACTCACAGAGGACGTGTGTGGCTGCACATTTCAAGGGAAATGGACGACAACAGTGTCATACTTTGGAGACACCTTCCTATCAAAGCACCGCATTTCTCTCATCCTCACATCGTCCCATGTCTGGTGTGTGTGACTGTCTACATTATTGCTTTAATGTATTGTGTATCACTTTTGATTGTGTGTATGGTTTTAATCACGGCCAGTTCAATCTCAATTAACTATCAATCATTCAATCTCAAGTACATTGCTGCATATCAATCGTTGTATATAGTCCGAGTGTCACTGACTGTAACATTCCAAAAACAGGAATGATTGTTCACACTACGTTTGTTGTGGGTCAATACATCACATCAGTTCAATCAATGAATATCATTACAATAATTGTATACATCACATACAAAACACACAAGCACACACACATGCACTAGAATGTGTACATTAATTACTATCATAAATTGGAAATGTACATCATTACACTATCATCACAAATTCAAACTAATATGTGAGTCAGTTCAAATGAAAAGTTCAGAAGACCTGCACACGCTCATTCCCCCCATCAACTACATAAACTAGTTCATTGTCATCAACACATATACCCGCAGGGCCATTGAACCTCCCTGGATGAGCCCCATATGTTCGAAATTGGTGAATCAGTTCACCTTCCAACGTGTATACCATTACGTTGTGCGCAAAGAATGAAGTGATCAACAAATGTTTGTCATTAGTAGCGGCAATGTAGAATGGGTCATACTTTGTCTTGAATTGTCGCTTAAAAGTGCCTTCTTTAGACCACACGGAAACACACTTATTCCCCAACTCAACAACATACACGAGGCCATCTGAACCAAATGCTATGTCACGGGGTGCATCAAAACACCCTGGGCCACTTCCTTTTGAGCCAAAAGCAAACAGAAATTTGCCGTCCTCATCGTGAACAGTGACACGGTGGTTACCAGTATCACAGATGTAAATTAGACCATCTGCACTAACAGTCACACCCCTAGGATGGCTGAAACAATCACTTTCACTACTTGCATGGTGTATGGTCTGAAGGAGTCGGCCATCTTGGGACAGCTTGACTACTTTATTGTTGTCATAGTCTATCACCCAAACATTCCCTTTGAGATCAAATGAAACACCACACAAACTACTACTCAACACTCCTTTCCCAATGGACCTCACCAATGTACCATTATTGGTGAGAAGATGAACACAATTCTGCATACCTGCCACAGCTAGGAGGCCATCCTCGTTCACTGCTACTGCATAATAATACCCACCGCCTGGACTGTGTTGGATGACCTTCTGACACTCTCCAAGCTTCCTCCAGTCCCTGGGAGGGTGCTTCACCTGCAGGTGGAATTAGTCAACTGCAGGTAACACAGTAGGAGTGTACATGACAGACAGTTGGATGCATTCACTTGCAAACACATGGAATTACTTCCCTGTTGATGTGGTGGGTGGGGGAGGTACACACAGGGAACAGAACAGAATCAGATAGTAAGGGCCCATGCACATGAGATGCCCCACACTATTGATATCCCCTCCATCTTGAAGCCAGGACAACACAACAGCCCACCAGTTTGTCATGTAAATACACTGCTAGTAGGTTTGGTGTGTCAAACACTCCAGAGGATGTGGAATGTGCACACTCTGTATACACACACACACACAAACGTGCATGCATGCAAAGACACACACGCACACAGTACCATATGGCGAGAAAAATTTGGTGGGGAATGTATTATGGCGGATTGGTGGCTATGAGTGCACCGATATTTTTCCACAAAATGTCAGCATATTTGCACAATCATATTATGGTTGGATGCACCAGGATAATCATCGGCAATGAGTTCAAAACTGACAGCTGTGCATGAGGACACTATGTTTCCATAGAGATTTGGGCACCAGAGGAGGGAGAGAGCTGTTATGTACGCAGAAATTCATGGACAAGGCTGAGGGTTACAACGAAGGTAAAGTCAAACAACAGCGTGTATTCTCCGCAGTCACATTTCACTGACATTTGCAATGTACCTCAGAGCATTCTGGATAGCCATTTTCCATGAATATCATTATGCATTAGGCTACGTTCCGCCAAATGCAATAATTGTAGCAATCTGTCAAAAGAAATTCTTGCCAACATTCCGGCATTACTGTATTTCAACACCATTAATTGTGAATTGAAAAAGCTGTGACAAGGGCATATACCTGTGAAATACACACAGGGGTAGATCCGGACATTTAAAAGTGGGCGTGCATCATAGCAATATATACATGGATTCAGTAAGGGGGACCAGGGTTGGAACCCTCTATAGATATTCTGGAAAATGTAGATGACACTTTGGTATAACTGGCATGAAGGTGGTTGGACGACAATGTACATGTACATATTGTTGGTTCTCCATGGATACTCTATATATTACTAATTGTAGCTAGGGCTTTAAACATTCACAATAACTGGTGGAAAGGTATGCAGAACACTTTGCTCTAGTCTTTCCTTCAGTTCAGCAGTTCCCAGGCCACAGCTGAACTGTAGGAACAGCACTAGAGTCTAAAGTAGTACAGCCACTGAGCAAAATGCTGTCTTATTGTGCAATGAGGGCTGATGACATCACAATAAAATGGCAGCCAAGAAGAAAGAAAGAGAAACAGGTCCTTTTTGATTCCAAAGGTTACATAGTCATAGTCAAATGTTTTAAGTTTGAACACGCTGCTTTGTGATCACTTCTAAAGCACTACCAAATGAAGGCCTTGACTCTGTGATATAGGCAGAAATACTGTACATACTGTTACTGCAGTCTAGTGCAAAGGGGCAGCTCACCTGTTTAGCTACTGCTGGCTGCTTCTTCAACTGATCGATCTCGGCTTGCTGCGCTTGAATGGTATCTTGCTGCGCTTGAATGGTATCTTGCTGTGCTCGAATGGTATCTTGCTGCTTTTGAATTGTAGTACGCTGAGCTTGATCTGAAGCTTGCTGCTCTCGAATAGTATCTTGCTGCTTCTGATTAACAGTGCGCTGAGAATGAATCGCCAATTGCAGATCTTGAATGGCATCTTGCTGTGACTGAATAGTAGTGTCTTTCTCCCTCAATGCCTTGCCTTGCTCCCTCAATGCCTCTTCCTTCTGTCTGCACTCTTCCTCCTTGGCTGACAACTGCTGTTGAAGTTGCTCATTAGAAGCAGCAACATGGCCGCTGATTGGGAGGGATGACTCGATACGTCTCAGCTCTCGCACCAGCACTGCACTGGAGGGACGCTTGTCTGGTCGGTTCTCCAGACAGTGGCTGACTGTGGGGAGCAACAGCTGCATCTCTTGTGGGGTGAACAGCACAACATAACGATCACGGCGCTGAAGCTCACTCAGACCAACAATCTTGTCTCCTTCACATTTTGTAGGAGGATCAGGCTCTGGCCACTCGTGGGTCAGAATGGAGAGGATGATGTTGCCCAATGAGAACACATCTAGCTTCTCATTGTATCGAGGTGGGTTTTGAAGAGCCTCAGGAGACATGAATGCTAGAGTGCCTTTGATGGACGACTTACGAGTGATGGTTGATGGGTTGATGGCACGGCTCATGCCAAAGTCAGTCAACTTGGTCACAAAAGACACCACGTTCAGTAACACGTTGTTAGGGCTGAGGTCGTGGTGTACTAGAGGTGGATTCTGGTTGTGGAGATAAGCAAGCGCTTGGCATATCTGACGAAGTACGAACGCCTTGAGGTGGAGGGGGAACTCCTTCTTGCTGTGAGTCTCTAAGTATCTCCGCAAACTGGTATCCATTTTCTCCATGACCAGGACTGGTAGGCGAGAACCGCGTTCCAGATAAACTCCAAGGAACTGCACTACACCGGGATGACGTAGTTTCGACCAGGTGATGCACTCCGCTTCAAAGTTGGCAATGAACTTGTCCGCTCCTCCGGGGGAGTCATCTTCGAGAAGAATCTCGTGCAGGCGCTTGGCGGCACACGGAGTTCCATTCCAATCAACCTCGTACACCGTGGCGTCGGCACCTCTACCGAGTTTCTTGTCGGTAAATAGTAAGTTAGTGATGAGAAGGCCGGGAAACCTTGAAGGGCGAATCCTCTCCGCCATTTTGATTGGGTGATAAGTGTCATGTGATGTAACTTGGGGACGTCCCCAACAATATGCGTATATAGAAGATCTTCGTTTAGTTTATAGGCAGTGAAAGTGGCCTCCATCACTGATCAGTGGATGATGCACGTGGTGATGAGTAAGCAGAGGCTGAGCACTCCACACTGGACGGAGTGTACAGCTAGTGAACAGTGAACATGCAGTGAAAGTGAGTTAGCAGACTAGAATGAAATTGGATACGGAACGTACTTTAATAGCTAGCTAGCTATGTAGCTAACTAGTATATATTGGACACATTCTGGCAGAAACTTAAAGCTAGCTCTCAGGATAACTCAGCTAGTCTGTTAGCCAGAAGGGCAGCTAGTCTTCTAGTCATAGCTACACAAGTATTTCAGTGAGTCGGTTTGTCAATCTGTTGAGGCAGTGTGATGCTAGGAGGTGCTGTCACTTGTAAACTGCCATCGACTTCTTTCATTCACACATACCCCATGCATATGGCTACTATGTTATGACAGATATATCATCAGAAGAATACACCAGACCTCAGTTGATGGTGTCTGACCTTAGGCCACATAATTACATGGTCTACAGATATTCCACAGTGTCTAATGCAGTCTATAGCTATGTCTCAGCTGGCAGTCTTCTTTGATAGTTTGAACTCATTCCATATACACTAATACCTGTTTACACTAGAGCAGTATTCCAGAGTGGTCCGGTTCACTTGAGTGTGGTGTGGAAAGTGGCATATGTGAACGAGTATCTCATCATTTTTACTTAACTGTTCTGTAGTGTGATATCACAGTCCACTTCTGCTACTGGTAGTGACGTATGGAGTGGGTGAATGTTTGATGGGAGAAAATTTTGATGGTGAAGGGCATGTAATTACAATGTAGTAATGATTGTGGCAGTACGTTAATTGAGATGATAGGCACACACACACAGTTTGTTGACTGTATGCCATATTACACATGTGGGTGACTTTCTTGTCACATGTTGACATTCTGCTAGTCATATCTATCAATTGTGAAGTGGAGTGTCTTCCTTCAATCCATCCATCTAAACATTCTGTTATTATTCTTCACTCTGTATCATTGGTACATAGCTTCCTCGTCTATGTCAACCTCTCTTTCCCCCACACTCACAGTGTGTCCACACATGCACATTTGACTCACTAGCCATGTTTCAATGATTTACAAAGGGCAGTCTGAAATATGGACACCTCTCTAATGAGGACAGTGCCTACTGTCCCAGCTACATAGAGATGCGTACAAAGCTACCTCGGTAATAAGGGCACCTCTCTATTGAGGACAGTGCCTACTGTCCCAGCTACATAGAGATGTGTACAAAGCTACCTCTGTAATGAGAGCACCTCTCTAATGAGGGCAGTGCCTACTGTCCCAGCTACATTGAGGTGTGTACAAAGCTACCTCTGTAATGAGGGCACCTCTCTAATGAGGTCACTTGGGCCTGTTCCACACTGTCCACAACAGAGAGGTGTCACTGTATTCCATATCCCTCAGACCTACAGTAGGCTGACCTTTCTCCACCATTCCACCCCCACATATTACCAGTCAGCCTTATACTGCTCCATTACACATGTACAGAATTGGTCATTGGATGTTGGTATGCTCATGTGCAGATACATACAAGTAGTGTCTTTATCCTTCCCTATCCTTATCCTATGTATGTAGAAAGTGTATGTTCCTGTCTGTTCTAGCATGCACACGGCCAGCCAATTGAGTGTTAGCATGTGCATCCACATTTGGTGTGGCTAAGTAAAAGGAGTGGAAGGTCTACTGCTCTGTACATCTCAATGTACATGTGTAGTTTGTGGAGTGTGACTGTGTACCTACGTGTGTGCTTCTTGGACTGTGTGACTGACACTGACTGTCCCTCCCATTCTCCTCTCATCCAGGACCTGCCCCCATCACTGTCAGCCGAGGGCCCAGCAGGGCAGAGTCTTCCTGTAACTCCCCCTCCAACAGCTGCCCCTCCTCACTCTATGCAGCACCACTGACAACAGGCGGGGTTTCTGGCATCCCTCGGCCCAAACCACCTCAGCAGAGCCATTTGGTGAGGATTGCTTCTTGTCTGGCTAGTCTGGTCAGCTACCATGTGGGGGAGGGGGGAGGGGAATGACAGAGGCTTGGAGTGGACCAGTGGGTACTGCAGATATGCAGCCATTTTGTGTATGTGAGTGCATTATGTCCATGTGAGTGTGTGTTTGACTGTGTGTTGTGTGTATGTAGTTGTATTACTGCATGTTTATTAGCTTGTATGTGTGTGTGTTGGCCATACTTGGCAGGCCATGCAGTGAAGAGTGAGTGACTATTTGGTGTGTATAGCTCTTTTTGAACCTATGTAATGCCAACCTCCTTCCCTTTCCCTGTAGCCTACAAATCCTGTCAGCTGCAGCAGGAATAGACAAAATTGTGTCCCCGGTGTTTTAAGACACACACTAACTAGCCCCCCACGGTCCAAATCCCCTGGCCCCCCTCCTCCCTTTCATCTTCCCACTGCCCATCAGCTGCCCCTCGTCCACTAAACCACAGTTTGGTGTACAGTTGGAGGTGGGTGTGTACCTTATGTCACACAGTGTTTGTGAATTTCATGAATGGAGCACATTCACAAACATTTCTGGGGTAGGGTTTATACAGTGGTGTTATGTCAGTGGATGTACCTAGGAGTCACATTACCTGAGGTTGAATGGGTTGTTTCGTGCACTTAGTGCACGTGATGGGATTCATACCCCCTTACTCCAACAAGGGTTTAAATTTATACATTAGCCCAACCCCTCCGTCACTCCTACACCTCATCCCACTCTGTGTGTGTGTGTGTGTGTGTGTGTGTGCGTGTGTTCGTGTGTGTGCGTGTGTTCATGTGTGTGTGTGTGTGTGTGTGTGTGTGTGCATTGTGTATGCAGGGGTGGTTGTACGTGTGTGTGTGTACTTGTAAATTTAGCATGTTTTACTGCTACTCTTGTTAGGTGTGGTCCCTGATATCCGTGAAGCAAGTGGTCTGTGTATCGTTGATGAGGTACAGGTTGGGTTTGGGAGAGCAGACAAGCACTTCTGGATGTTTGAGGAACATGGTGAGCTAGTGTGTGTGTGTGTGTGTGTGTGTGTGTGTGTGTGTGTGTGTGTGTGTGTGTGTGTGTGCGCATGCATATGTGCATGCATGTTGTGTGTGTGTGTGTGTGTGCGTGTATGTGTGTGTGTGTGTGTGTGTGTGCGTGCTTGTGTATACATGTATTGTGTATGCAAGGGTGGTTGTACGTATGTGTGTGTACTTGTAAATTTAGCATGTTTTACTGCTACTCTTGTTAGGTGTGGTCCCTGATATCCTCACCATTGGGAAGCCGATGGGTAACGGGTTCCCAGTGTCAGGAGTGGTGACCACTCCTAGTGTTAATGACCTTCATGAGAAGAAGGCTCCTCCTCACTACAACACTGTGAGCACACAGTCTCAGTCCACACACACAATGCCATACCACTTGTACATGCATGTATTGACATATACCTGTGTATACGTACATCACAGTTCTACTGAATGTTCATGTGTTAGCGTGTTTTTTGGTGTTTCACTTAGAATGCACTGCACACATTATACAATATTTAGTTGTGTGTATATAGCCACACATGTGGGTGGGGTTTTGTGCATGTGGTGTTACGTCATTGGATGCACCTAGTGGTCACATGACATAAGGTTGAAGGGGGTTTCCCGCATGCTTGGTGGTGGGCTTTGCACCTGTTACTCCAACAAGTGTTAATACCTCACCCCACTCCACCCCCTCCCTCACTCCTACACCTCACCCCACCCCACCCCCTCCCTCACTCGTACACCCCACCTCACCCCACCCCCTCCCTCACTCCTACACCCCACCTCACCCCACCCCCTCCCTCACTCGTACACCCCACCTCACCCCACCCCCTCCCTCACTCCTACACCTCACCCCACCCCACCCCCTCCCTCACTCGTACACCCCACCTCACCCTACCCCCTCCCTCACTCCTACACCTCACCCTACCCCCTCCCTCTCCCCTAAGCCTCACCCCACCCCACACGTCCACACACCCCTCCATCCCCCCATCCCTGTATTGTACACTGCAGGGTACAGTAGACAGTATGGTCCTCTCTGATGGAGGAAATTGTGATCCGGAGAGTGAGCTCAAGGCTGTGATAATGTTTTTGCAAGAATAATAGTTGACGAATCCCTTGACCCCGCCCCTTGACATATTTCAGTTGATGTGTACACAAATCATGCAGAACAGATTATATTTATAGCTTTTGTACTGCATGTACGTACATTTATTTATGATACTGTGTGAAGTACAGTACACTTTCCATGTACTAATGTGCATGCAGTATTGCTCATGTTTTATGTGTACAGTTAACATTGGAACTGCAGTGTACATAGAGTACATTATTGGATTTTAGCAGTGATTTATGTAACATTGATATATAATTTCTTAGAACCATCAATATCACTTGACAGATCGAACAGTGCATGATCCATGCATAATTATTACTATAGAATGTGTGCAATTTTCTATCTGGATTGAAATATAAAGCTATAATTATAAGGAAAGCATGCATGTCTAAAATAGCTCCGGCCTAAGGGACTATATAGTTGTCCCATCCCGCATGACACAGAGCTATCACATGTTAGAAGACCCCGCATGTTCCATCCAGTCAGCATGGAGGGCTCATCCATGCACCCCTTTAGATACACTACATGTACAAAACATGACTCAGCATACTGTAACGTGACTCACAGAGGACGTGTGTGGCTGCACATTTCAAGGAAAATGGACAGTGTCGTACTTTGGAGACACCTTCCTATCAAAGCATTGCATTTCTCTCATCCACACATCGTCCCATGTCTGGTGTGTGTGACTGTCTACATTATTGCTTTAATGTATTGTGCATCACTTTTGATTGTGTGTAGAGTTTTAATCACGGCCACTTCAATCTCAATTAATTATCAATCATTCAATCTCAACTACATTGCTGCATATCAATCGTCGTATATAGTCCGAGTGTCACTGACTGTAACATTCCAAAAACAGAAATGATTGCTCACACAATTTGTTGTTGATCAATAAATCACATCAGTTCAATCAATGAATATCATTACAATACCTGTATACATCACATACAAAACACACAAGCACACACACATGCACTAGAATGTGTACATTACTATCATAAATTGGAAATGTACATCATTACACTATCATCACAAATTCAAACTAATATGTAAGTCAGTTCAAATGAAAAGTTCAGAAGATCTGCACATGCTTGTTCACGCAATCAACTACATAAACTAGTTCATTGTCATCAACACATATGCCATACGGGAGATTGAACCACTCTGGATCAGACCCTTGTGCTCCGAATTGGTGAATCAGTTTACCTTCCAATGTGTACACCATTACGGTGTGGGAGGAGTATGAAGTGATCAACAAATGGTTGTCGTTAGTAGCGGTAATGTAGAATGGGTCATACTTTGGTTTGAATTGTCGCTTAAAAGAGCCTTCTTTAGACCACACGGAAACACGCCTATTCCCGCAATCAACAACATACACGCAGCCATCTGAACCAAATGCTATGTCACCAGGTACCACAAAACACCCTGGACCACTTCCTTTTGAGCCAAATGCAAACATAAACCTGCCTTCTTCATCGTGAACAGTGACACGGTGGTTAACACTATCACAAATGTAAATCAGACCTTCTGCACTAACAGCCACTCCACTAGGTTTGCTGAAACGGTCACTTTCACTACTTGCATGGTGTATGGTCTGAAGGAGTCGGCCATCTTGGGAGAGCTTCACTACATTATTGTTGTGATAGTCTGTCACCCAAACATTCCCTTTGAGGTCAAATGAAACACCAAACACACAACCACCAAGCACTCCTTCCCCAATGGACCTCACCAATGTACCATTATTGGTGAGAAGATGAACACACCTGTTCACCCCATCTGTCACAGCTAGGAGGCTGTCACTGTTCACTGCTATTGCACAATACAAACCACCACCTGGACTGTGTCGGATGACCTTCGGACACTCTCCAAGCTTCCTCCAGTCCCTGGGAGGGTGCTTCACCTGCAGGTGGAATTAGTCAACTGCAGGTAACACAGTAGAAGTGTACATGACAGACAGTTGGATGCATTCACTTGCAAACACATGGAATTACTTCTCTGTTGATGTGGTGGGTGGGGGAGGTACACACAGGGAACAGAACAGAATCAGATAGTAAGGGCCCATGCACATGAGATGCCCCACACTATTGATATCCCCTCCATCTTGAAGCCAGGACAACACAGCAGACCATTAGTTTGTCATGTAAATACACTGCTAGTAGGTTTGGTGTGTCAAACACTCCAGAGGATGTGGAATGTGCACACTGTACACATGCACACTCACACGTGCGCACACGCATACACACGCACGCATACAAACATGCACACACACACACACACACACACACACACACACACACACACACACACACACACACACACACACACACACACACACACACACACACACACACACACACACACACACACACACACACACACACACACACACACAATTAAATTAACCATAGTCCTTGCTGAAATCTTCATCTCATGTGACATTATACATGGCTGCATGATCAGTATAGTGTACATGATGTAATGGGAGGTGACTGAGGTATACAGAACTAGTGCATGCACTGATTTGTACTTACACTGTGTGTGTGTGTGTGTGTGTGTGTGTGTGTGTGTGTGTGTGTGTGTGTGTGTGTGTGTGTGTGTGTGTGTGCGTGCATGCGTGTGTGTGAAGTAGTAGTACTGTAGCAGTGGGCTAGGGCTAGGGCAGTGGTGGATGTACACTACTTCCCTTTACAGGTCACAATGAGTGGCAAAACACGTGTGTGTACGGCAGACTGGTGTGTGAATGAAGGGGCTGGTGTGTGAGTGCAGCATCTACATGTGGGGCAGTTCCTTATTAGTCTGTGGCCTCATCCTTTCCACTCATACTCAACATCACCTTCAGATGCTCACAGAGAGGATCACTGTCCTTCAACATTTCATAGACCATAGCACTCTGATTGGCTTATGGTCATGTGACTAACACTATAATAAGGCTACAACACAATTCTGACAAAACAGTAGAATGCCTATAAGGGGACAGTGAATCCCTACAGTTATGTAGGGATTCACTACAAGCTCAATCATAACAAACTGATTTCAAACCACTTCATAGCCCATAGCACTCTGATTGCCTTATGGTCATGTGACTAACAGTAATTACCCGCGATTGTGCAACAGGGGTTACGCATTTGGTTCGTGGCTCAGTTTGTCCGTCCACACTTTTTGGGCCATTTGTGAGATTAAGGCGCTTTCAAGGGCTCATGTAGCTCCTGAAAGCGCCTTAATCGTGCTTCGCACAAAAACAGCCTGTATATGCTCAACGACTACAGCAACCACGCAGAAGCTATTAAAACGGCACTTTCTACTCGGGTCTGCATGCAGAAAGTGTGTGGACGGTCCAAGTCCGTATGCGGAAAGACTATGCAGACTGCGGATGGCCCTGGCCGTCACTTTGGCCAAGTTGGCCGAACGGAAGTGGAAACAGAAATAAGGACCTGGGTAAGAGCTGGGCTAAGTTCTCATACCTGACCTTACCCCAATGAACCCAGTGAACCTTAGGTGTCATGAGAATTATACCCATGAAGCACTTATGGGCATCCACTCAGAACATGTTGCCATACCTAATAATAGTTAGGTCTATACAATCTCCACATGCATGGGGTATGGTCTCTATGAGGCCTTGTTGGGTTGATATACAATTCCACGAATATGACTAGGGCATACATTAAAATGCAAGCAGACTCGCTTGAATGTATATAGCTAGCTATTTCAGTAAAGTACAGTGCATGAGCGTAACTCGACCAGGGCAAGTACATTTTGGGCAATAATAGAACTGCAATCTGCTTTCACAGGCTGTCAGAAAGTAGGGATAGCAAGCCAGACGAAGCACTGGATGGCAGCAGACCCATCGACACCTACATATTTGGAGCTGTGCAGGGAAGCCAGTCCCTGCTTAGCTAACCACAGTGCGCATTTTGCGCTTCACCTGAAGGAACACTGAAAGTGTTCACTCGGGTGAACAGTGAACAATGAAAGTGTTCCGGGCCATGCGGGGCAAATGATGTCAGTCAATATGGCGGAATCGTCAACAGGAGTGTAGCCCTCGTTGGAGCAATGAGCGGCATTAAGAGAAATCTGAACGTAGCGTGCAGCGATGAAGTGGAGTGTTGAGCAGATTCGTGGCCGATGTTGGCGAAGTAGAGCGTTTTGTTGCCGTGAGCACCTGTGGAGAACACCGGGCTATTGTGCAATCTAGGTGTCTCGGGTTGACTGGGATGGATATACATATATACGTATATACATACATATTTTATACAAACGGGGGACGACAACGCATCACAATTACTTGCCTCACCTTTCGGCTCGGCAATAATAAACACTCATTTGTCCAAGTGGCGGATCTAGCCCAACCATTGAGAGGGGGGACTGAGCGCTTTCATTAGTTATTGTGCAATCATAATGCTGCAACTAAAAATGGCTGCCAGCGGTCAGAATTAGGAAAGAACTTAATGTAGATCCCTGTGTACCCACACTAGACTCCATTAGCTTACAGCAGCTCCTCTAAAGATATTCAGATGATGTAGGCCATTAAGCCCTGTTTAATGTACATTTTAGCGCAATCTGCTAAGAAAATATATTTCAGATCTGGGCCAAGGAGGGGGGGGCTCAAGCCCCCCCCCCCCCCGGATCCGCCCCTGTATCCCATAAACGTACAAAATTACATAATACCAACATTTCCAAAACTTCCAAAATATGAATACAAGACATCCTAAAATTTTGTTTAGGTAAAATATATCAGAGGATTTCACGGATCAGTATAGTCATCAGTGAAACCTATCCATAATCAATCATCAGTGGACATGTATACTGTAGTGAAGCCATCACATCAGAGAGGTCATGACTGTGACAATGACCAGTTCACCTTCTTTCCTCACAATAACTTCATTTGGTTTAGAGTACATAATTGTTGCTGCTTGAATTAAGAGCATGCATAATCTTGGTCTCAATCTGTGGTAGCGTGCATGGCTAATCTAGACGAAGACATGCCTTGTTTGATGGCAGTAGCTATATAAAGGAAGTACACCGAGCACTGAACATGTATGTGTAGAGTGTAGTGATCATGCATCTTTGTGATCACTTCTGAAGCACTACCAAATGAAGGCCTTGATACTGTGATATCATTGCCTGAAATACTGTATACACTGTTACTGCAGTCTAGTGCAAAGGGGCAGCTCACCTGTTTAGCTACTGCTGGCTGCTTTCTCAACTGATTGATCTCGGCTTGCTGCGCTTGAATGGTATCTTGCAGCTTTTGAATTGTAGTGTGCTGAGCTTGATCTGAAGCTTGCTGCGCTCGAATGGTATCTTGGTGCTTCTGATTAACAGTGTGCTGAGAATGAATCGTCAATTGCTGTTCTTGAATGGCATCTTGCTGTGACTGAATAGTAGTGTCTTTCTCCCTCAATGCCTCATCCTTCTGTCTGCACTCTTCCTCTTTGGCTGACAACTGCTGGCGAAGTTGCTCAATAGGAGCAGCATCATGGCTGCCACTTGGGAGGGATGACTCAATACGTCTCAGCTCTCGCACCAGCACTGCACTGGAGGGACGCTTGTCTGGTCGGTGTTCCAGACAGTGGCTGACGGTGGGGTGAAACAGCTGCTTCTCTTGTGCAGTGAACATTGCAACATAACGCTCACGTCGCTGAAGCTCATTTAATGCTACGAGTTGATCTCCTTGCAACTGAGTGGGAGGATCAGGCTCTGGCCACTCGTGGGTCAGAATGGAGAGGATGATGCTTCCAAAAGAGAACACATCTAGCTTCTCATTGTAGCGTGGTGGGTTTTGTAAAGCCTCAGGAGACATGAATGCTGGAGTGCCTTTTATTGATGACTTACGAATGATGCTTGATGGGTTGATGGCTCGGCTCATGCCAAAGTCAGTCAACTTGGTCACAAAAGACACCACGTTCAGTAACACGTTGTTAGGGCTGAGGTCGTGGTGTACTAGAGGTGGATTCTGGCTGTGGAGATAAGCGAGCGCTTGGCATATCTGACGAAGTACGAACGCCTTGAGGTGGAGAGGGAACTCCTTCTTGCCGTGATCCTCCAAGTATCTCCGCAGACTGGTATCCATTTTCTCCATGACCAGGACTGGCAGGCGAGAACCGCGTTCCAGATACACTCCAAGGAACTGCACTACACCGGGATGGCGCAGTTTCGACCAGGTGATGCACTCTGCCTCAAAGTTGGCAATGAACTTGTCCGCTCCTCCGGGGGAGTCGTCTTCGAGAAGATTCTCATGCAGGCGCTTGGCGGCACACAGAGTCCCATTCCAATCAACCTCGTACACCGTGGCGTCGGCACCTCTACCGAGTTTCTTGTCGGTAAATACTAAGTTCGTGATGAGAAGGCCGGGAAACCTTGACGGGCGAATCCTCTCTGCCATTTTTAATTAGGTCATGTGATGTCGTGTGAGGTGTCTTGGGGACATCCCCTACAGCATGTGTAGCGCTCTCCCGGCCGTGTAGTCTGTAGGCAGTGAAAGCAAAGAGTTAACCCATTCCGGTGATGAGTAAGCAGAGGCTGAGCACTCCACACTGGACGGAGTGTACAGCTAGTGAACAGTGAACATGCAGTGAAAGTGAGTTAGCAGACTAGAATGAATTGACGTAGCTAGCTTGCTTTGCTTGCCAGACGATTAAGACTAGCGCAGAACAAACTAGATTGGAATTGGGCATGGAACGTACTTATCAGCTATCCAGTTAATATTGGACACATTTAAAGCCAGAAGCTTAAGGCTAGTTATCAGAATAACTCAGCTAGTCTGTTAGCCAGAAGGGTAGCTAGTCTTCTAGTCATAGCTACACAAGTATTTCAGTGAGTCAGTTTAAATTTGTCAATCTGTTCAGGCAGTGTGATGCTAGGTCTAAGGAGGTGCTGTCACTTGTAAACTGCCATTGACTTCTTTCATTCACACATACCCCATGCATATGGCTACTATGTTATGACAGATATATCATCAGAAGAATACACCAGACCTCGGTTGATGGTGTCTGACCTTAGGCCAATCATAATTACATGGTCTACAGATATTCCACAGTGTCTAATGCAGTCTATAGCTATGCCTCAGCTGGCAGTCTTCTTTGATAGTTTTGAACTCATTCCATATACACTAATACCTGTTTACACTAGAGCAGTATTCCGGAGTGGTCCGGTTCACTTGAGTGTGGTCTGGAAAGTGACATATGTGAACAAGTATCTCATCATTTTTACTTAACTGTTCTGTAGTGTGATATCACGGTCCACTTCTGCTACTGGTAGTGACGTATGGAGTGAGTGAATGTTTGGTGGGAGAATATTTTGATGGTGAGGGACATGTAGTTCTAATCTAGTAATGATGGTGGCAGTATTTTCACTCACTAACATCTCACACAGATCTGTTCCAGAAGTGCAACAAACTGCCAATTCACCATCTTCGCATACAATTTTTCAAGTGCGTTTCACCTCGTATCTGCCTACTAGTTTAGTCTTACAGTAATCGACTGAGGGGGGGGGGGGGGGGGGGGGGGAAGGAGGGGGAGGGAGCCGTGGCATGTCCTCTACTACGCATCTAGCTAGCCACAACTCTCCTACCACTAGTCCTGATATTCCGCATTTTCAAAATGAAGACTTAAGGTACACCTTGCTGTATGTGCAAGAAGTATGGCTCATGCACACAAAGCCTGACTCAACTGACTTGGAATGCTGTTTTCAACACAACTCAAAGGTGATAAACAATGAATTTAGTTGACTTGGTAAGATTTCAAGCACAACTTGAAGGTGATAAGCTATGAATTTAGTTACATAAATGAACTCTTCCATAACAAACATGATTGAGCCTGCCTCTAGAGATGTGTACAAAGCTACCTCTGTAATAAGGGCACCTCTCTAATGGGGCCACTGAGTAGAGATGTGTACCTCTGTAATATGGGCACCTCTCTAATGAGGACAGTGCCTACTGTCCCAGCTACATAGAGATGTGTACAAAGCTACCTCTGTAATAAGGGCACCTCTCTAATGAGGTCACTTGGGCCTGTTCCACACTGTCCACAACAGAGAGGTGTCACTGTATTCCATATCCCTCAGACCTACAGTAGGCTGACCTTTCTCCACCATTCCCCCCCCACATATTACCAGTCAGCCTTATACTGCTCCATTACACATGTACAGTATTGGTCATTGGATGTTGGTATGCTCATGTGCAGATACATACAAGTAGTGTCTTTATCCTTCCCTATCCTTATCCTATGTATGTAGAAAGTGTATGTTCCTGTCTGTTCTAGCATGCACACGGCCAGCCAATTGAGTGTTAGCATGTGCATCCACATTTGGTGTGGTTAAGTAGAAGGAGTGGAAGGTCTACTGCTCTGTACATCTCAATGTACATGTGTAGTTTGTGGAGTGTTTGACTGTGTACCTACGTGTGTGCTTCTTGGACTGTGTGACTGACACTGACTGTCCCTCCCATTCTCCTCTCATCCAGGACCTGCCCCCATCACTGTCAGCCGAGGGCCCAGCAGGGCAGAGTCTTCCTGTAACTCCCCCTCCAACAGCTGCCCCTCCTCACTCTATGCAGCACCACTGACAACAGGCGGGGTTTCTGGCATCCCTCGGCCCAAACCACCTCAGCAGAGCCATTTGGTGAGGATTGCTTCTTGTCTGGCTAGTCTGGTCAGCTACCATGTGGGGGAGGGGGGAGGGGAATGACAGAGGCTTGGAGTGGACCAGTGGGTACTGCAGATATGCAGCCATTTTGTGTATGTGAGTGCATTTTGTCCATGTGAGTGTGTGTTTGACTGTGTGCTGTGTGTATGTAGTTGCATTACTGTTATTAGCTTGTATGTGTGTGTTGGCCATACTTGGCAGGCCAGTGAAGAGTGAGTGACTATTTGGTGTGTATAGCTCTTTTTGAACCTATGTAATGCCAACCTCCTTCCCTCTTCCTGTAACCTCTAAATCCTGTCAGCTGCAGCAAGAATAGACAAAATTGTGTCCCCGGTGTTTTAAGACACACACTAACTAGCCCCCCAGGGTCCAAAATCCCCTGGCCCCCTCCTCCCTTTCATCTTCCCACTGCTCATCAGCTGCCTTGTCCACTGAACCACAGTTTGGTGTACAGTTGGAGGTGGGTGTGTACCTTATGTCACACAGTGTTTGTGAATTTCATGAATGGAGCACATTCACAAACATTTCTGGGGTAGGGTTTATACAGTGGTGTTATGTCAGTGGATGTACCTAGGAGTCACATTACCTGAGGTTGAATGGGTTGTTTCGTGCACTTAGTGCCTGTGATGGGATTCATACCCCCTTACTCAAACAAGGGTTTATACATTAGCCCAACCCCTTCGTCACTCCTACACCTCACTCCACAACGTGTGTGTGTGTGCATGCATGTGCGATTGTGTGTGTGTGTGTGTGTGTGTGTGTGTGTGTATTCATGCGTGTGTGTGCGTGTGTATGCAGGGGAGTTGTATGTGTGTGTGTGTGTGTGTACTTGTAAATTTAGCATGTTCACTGCTACTCTTGTTAGGTGTGGTCCCTGATATCCTCACCATTGGGAAGCCGATGGGTAATGGGTTCCTAGTGTCAGGAGTGGTGACCACTCCTAGTGTTGATGACCTTCATGAGAAGAAGGCTCCTCCTCACTACAACACTGTGAGCACACAGTCTCAGTCCACACACACAATGCCATACCACTTGTACATGCATGTATTGACATACACTATTGTACACACCATAGTCCTACTGAAAGTTCATGTGTTGTTTTGTGTGTTTCACTGTACATACGTGCACTGCACACATAATTGTGCTTGTACGTGTGATTATTGCTGGATTTGGTTTGTATACAATGTATTTCTCATGTGTGTGCAGTTTGGTGGGAATGCAGTGTCGATGGCAGCTGCAGAAGCTGTCCTGTGTATCATGGAGGATGAGAAGCTGCAGGAGAATGCAACTTAGGTTGGAGAGTACCTGATGAAGGAGGCAAAGGAGTTGATGGCAAAGTACCCCCAACATGTGGGGGATGTGAGGTAAGAGGGACAAAAGACGGGCCAGCTATAGTTGGCCTTTATAGAGAGGTGGCTGGTTTTCAGAAGTAGGCTGAAATGTTTTAGTGTTACGTTAGTTCTGTTAGGTGCCAGGGAGGCTAGCTGACTGTTTTAGAGAGGTGGTTGCCTAAGTGGTCTTCTAAGACAGGTTCCACTGAAATGATAATAGGTAAACATTAATTGAATGTATGGCCCATTCAAAAATGGCATCAAGGCTAAAGCTACACAAATCGTTCTGTCCTGTATTCCTCCTGTGGTCTAATGCTCAGTAGTGAGCTGGTGAGGGACCCACACAAGAAGGAGCCTTACAAAAAATGGCCAAGTACATGGTGAAGTAAGTGAACCACAACAGAGCAAACTGATTCACTCTGTTGATATAATATACGCTTAGCTTCTTGAACGGACGCATGATATATTGGTGTCCAAAACATACTATGTGAGCAAAAGTTGTATAATATTGGGAGATTATTATAAGTTGTGCACTGCCCCAAGTAGTGCATGCAGAGTGAATCCTCATCAAGTTCGATCAATCTGCACAGATCGAATACTACTGTAACTAGTGTATAAAAATTCCTTTAGAATTAAAAGGAATTTAGGAATGGCTGGCAGATCTAGAAAAATATAGTGGCCACATATGAATAATCTGAATTTGAAGGGGATTTCCCTTGTACTTTGGGTAGGCTTTATACCTTCTTACTTGTGTATACCTAGTCCCACCCCTTCCCTCACTCATCCATCCCGTGTGCATGCTTGATAGTGGGCTTATATTAGTCCCCCTAGCTTACTCCAACAAGCTTATGTACGTATTACATCACCCCATCCCACCCTCCCTCACTCCTACGCCTCACCCCACCCCACCATTTCCTTCACTTCTACACCTCACCCCACCCCACACGTCCACACACCCCTCCATCCCCCCATCCCTGTATTGTACACTGCAGGGTACAGTGGACAGTATGGTCCTCTCTGATGGAAGAAAAGGGAAGAACAGTACTAGTGATCCGGAGAGTTGTTACAAGCACTGTTGAAAGTGATGAATCCTCATGACTCCGTCCCCTGGACTGTATACATGCTATTTAATGTGTATAATAATTATCATTATAGTGTTTTATGTAACATTAATTTATTCAATTGCTGATGGTTGATTGACAGCAGTGATCCATCACTTATATATTGTGGACCATTTTGATGGATGACAATTTAAAGTTTCAAATGCTTAAATTCCCCCTCTAAAATTACTCCCTGGGGGATTAGTAGTCCCATGACACAGAACTATATATCTCACATTAGAAGACCCTGTTCCATCCAGTCAGCATGCAGGGATCATGCACCCCTTTAGATACACTACATGTACAAAACATGACTCAGCATACTGTAACGTGACTCACAGAGGACGTGTGTGGCTGCACATTTCAAGGAAATGGACGACAACAGTGTCGTACTTTGGAGACACCTTCCTATCAAAGCATTGCATTTCTCTAATCCACACATCGTCCCATGTCTGGTGTGTGTGACTGTCTACATTAATGCTTTAATGTATTGTGTATCACTTTTGATTGTGTGTAGAGTTTTAATCACGGCCAGTTCACTCTCAATCAACTATCAATCATTCAATCTCAACTACATTGCTGCATATCAATCGTCATATATAGTCCGATTGTCACTGACTGTAACATTCCAAAAACAGGAATGATTGTTCGCACTACAATTTTGTTGTGGGTCAATACATCACATCAGTTCAATCAATGAATATCATTACAATACCTGTATACATCACATACAAAACACACAAGCACACACACATGCACTAGAATGTGTACATTACTATCATAAATTGAAACTGTACATCATTACACTATCGTCACAAATGCAAACTAATATGTGAGTCAGTCCAAATGAAAAGCTCAGAAGATCTGCACACGCTTGTTCCCATTATCAACTACATAAACTAGTTCATTGTCATCAACACATATACCCCAAGGGCCACTGAACCTCCCTGGATCAGACCCTTGTGCTCCAAATTGGTGAATCAGTTCACCTCCCGACGTGTATACCATTACGGTGTGGGAGGAGTATGAAGTGATCAACAAATGGTTGTCGTTAGTAGCTGTAATGTAGAATGGGTCATACTTTGGTTTGAATTGTCGCTTAAAAGAGCCTTCTTTAGACCACACGGAAACACGCCTATTCCCGCAATCAACAACATACACGCAGCCATCTGAACCAAATGCTATGTCACCAGGTACCACAAAACACCCTGGACCACTTCCTTTTGAGCCAAATGCAAACATAAACCTGCCTTCTTCATCGTGAACAGTGACACGGTGGTTAACACTATCACAAATGTAAATCAGACCTTCTGCACTAACAGCCACTCCACTAGGTTTGCTGAAACGGTCACTTTCACTACTTGCATGGTGTATGGTAAGAAGGAGTCGGCCATCTTGGGAGAGCTTCACTACATTATTGTTGTGATAGTCTGTCACCCAAACATTCCCTTTGAGGTCAAATGAAACACCAAACAAACTACTACCAAGCACTCCTTTCCCAATGGACCTCACCAATGTACCATTATTGGTGAGAAGATGAACACACTTTTGCATACCTGCCATAGCTAGGAGGCCTTTACTGTTCACTGATACTGCACAATATAAACCACCCCCTGGACTGTGTTGGATGACCTGACACTTTCCAAGCTTCCTCCAGTCCCTGGGAGGGTGCTTCACCTGCAGGTGGAATTAGTCAACTGCAGGTAACACAGTAGGAGTGTACATGACAGACAGTTGGATGCATTCCCTTGCAAACACATGGAATTACTTCCCTGTTGATGTGGTGGGTGGGGGAGGTACACACAGGGAACAGAACAGAATCAGATAGTAAGGGCCCATGCACATGAGATGCCCCACACTATTGATATCCCCTCCATCTTGAAGCCAGGACAACACAGCAGACCATTAGTTTGTCATGTAAATACACTGCTAGTAGGTTTGGTGTGTCAAACACTCCAGAGGATGTGTAATGTGCACATTCTGTATACATACACACACACAAACGTGCATGCATGCACATACGCACACGCATGCATGCAGATACACACACGCACACAGTACCATATGGCAAGAAAAATGTTGTAGGGAATGTATTATGGCAGATTGGTGGCTATGAGTGCACCAATATTTTTCCACAAAATGTCAGCATATTTCCACAATCATATTATGGTTGGATGCATCAGGATAATTGTCGGCATTGAGTTCAGAACCAACAGCTGTGCATAAGGACACTATGTTTCCATAGAGATTTGGGCACCAGAGGAGGGAGAAAGCCGTTATGTACGCAGAAATTTATGGACAAGGCTGAGGGTTACTACGAAGGTATAGTCAAACAACAGCATGTTTCTCCGCAGCTAAATGTACTCCGCAGTCACATTTCACCATCATTACCTCATGCGCGATTGCGCAACAGGGGTTATGCATTTGGTTTGTGGGTCAGTTTGTCTGTCCACACTTTTTGGGCCATTTGTGGATTAAGGCACTTTCAAGGCATCGTGTAGCTCCTGAAAGATAGGTTTCGAAAAATGAACAGCCTGTATACGATCGACAACTGCAACAACCACACAAAAGCTATTAAAACGGCACTTTCTAGTCTTTTGTGGACGGTCCGTCCCCTTTCTCGCCTCTGGGCGCTTACGGGACGGTCTAGCAAGCCAGACTAGACAGCGGCCATAACCATTATGCGGAAAGAGTTTGTGAACGGCCCATGTCTGTATACGGATAGAGACATAAATAATACTAATTTTATATAGTTAGGTCTACACAGTATGGTCTCTATGAGGCCTTGTTTGCAATGTACCTCGGAGCATTCTAAATCAGTCATTTTTCAATGAATATCATTATGGCATAAGGCTTGCTTAAGGTGGTAGTAAAAGTATGGAATGCTTTTGAAAAGTAAAGGAATAATTTGAAAGGGGTCTAACTAGTCTACAAGTGGACCGAGAATGAATGCAATCAAAACAGGTCGCTTGAGCCACACCTATCACCTTAACTGCCAAAGTAAAATCTACCAAATGCAATCTGCCAAAATAAATTCCTGCCAAAAAGGGTATAAACCTGTGAAATACACACAGGGGCAGATTTGAACATTTGAAAGGGGGCGTGTACCATAGCAATATGTTCATGGATTAAGTAAGGGGGCCCGGGGTTGGAACCCTCTTGGTTATTTCAAAAATGGAGATGCTCTCAAGTGAATCGTGTACACTTTGGTGTAACTGACATTAAGACGGTTGGACGACAATGTACATGTACATATTGTTGGTTCTCCATGGATACTCTATTACTAATTGTAGCTAGGGCTTTGAACTCACAATAACTGGTGGAGAGGTATGCAGAACATTTTGCTTTAGTCTTTCCTTCAGTTCAGCAGTTCCCAGGCCACAGCTGAACTGTAGGAACAGCACTAGAGTCTAAAGTAGTACAGTCACTGAGCAAAATACTGTCTTATTGTGCAATGAGGCTGATGACATCACAATAAAATGGCATCCAAAAAGAAAGAAAGGCAAACAGATCCTTATTTATTCCAAAGGTTACATAGTCATAGTCGAATGTTTTAAGCTTAAACACGCTGCATTGTGATCACTTCTGAAGCACTACCTAATGAAGGTCTTGATTCTGTGATATTTGGCAGAAATACCTACATACAGTTACTGCAGTCTAGTGCAAAGGGGCAGCTCACCTGTTTAGCTACTGCTGGCTGCTTCTTCAACTGATTGATCTCGGCTTGCTGTGCTTGAATGGTATCTTGCTGCGCTTGAATGGTATCTTGCTGCCTTTGAATTGTAGTGCACTGAGCTTGATCTGAAGCTTGCTGCTCTTGAATCGTATCGTGCTGTGATTTGATAGTAGCGTCTTTCTCCCTCAATGCAATGTCATTCGCCTTCAAAGCCTTGTCTTTCTCCCTCAATGCAATGTCATTCACCTTCAAAGCCTTGTCTTTCTCCCTCAATGCCTCGTCCTTCTGTCTGCATTCTTCCTCTTTGGTCGACAACTGCTGTTGAAGTTGCTCAATGGGAGAAACAACATGACTGCCATTTGGGAGGGATGACTCGATACGTCTCAGCTCTTGCACCAGCACTGCACTGGAGGGACGCTTGTCTGGTCGGTTCTCCAGACACTGGCGGACTGTGGGGAGAAACAGCTGCTTCTCTTGTGGAGTGAACATTGCAACCAAATAGTCACGGCGTTGCAGCTCAGTGATGGCAACAAACACATCCCCTTCATATCGATTGGGGGGACCAGGGTTGGGCCACTCGTGGGTCAGAATGGAGAGGATGATGTTTCCAAATGAGAACACATCCAATGTCTCATTGTATCGAGGAGGATTGTGGAGAGCTTCAGGGGACATAAATGCTAAAGTACCTTTAACTGAGGACTTTCTACTAAGGGTGGATGGGTTGATGGCTCGGCTCATGCCAAAGTCAGTCAACTTGGTCACAAAAGACACCACGTTCAGCAACACGTTGTTAGGGCTGAGGTCGTGGTGTACTAGAGGTGGATTCTGGCCGTGGAGATAAGCGAGTGCTTGGCATATCTGTCGAAGTACGAACGCCTTGAGGTGGAGGGGGAACTCCTTCTTGCCGTGATCCTCTAAGTATCTCCGCAGACTGGTATCCATTTTCTCCATGACTAACACTGGTAGGCGAGAACCGCGTTCCAGATATACTCCAAGGAACTGCACTACACCGGGATGACGTAGTTTGGACCAGGTAATGCACTCCGCCTCAAAGTTGGCGATGAACTTGTCCGCTCCTCCGGGGGAGTCGTCTTCGAGGAGAATCTCGTGCAGGCGTTTGGCGGCACACGGAGTGCCATTCCAATCAACCTCGTACACCGTGGCGTCGGCACCTCTACCGAGTTTCGTGTCGGTAAATACTAAGTTTGTGATGAGAAGGCCGGGAAACCTTGAGGGGCGAATCCTCTCCGCCATTTTGATTGGGTGATAAGTGTCGTGTGATACAACTTGGGGACGTCCCCTACAACATGTGTGGAAGTTCTCCCGTGTACGTACATGTAGTCTATAATTGACAAACGTTTGTCTATGTCTGTAGGCAGTCAAAGTGTTCTATCACTGATCAGTGGATGATGTCTGTGATGATGAGTAAGCAGAGGCTGAGCACTCCACTCCTGGACGAAGCTAGTGAAGAATGAACATGCAGTACTAGTGAAAGTGAGTTAGCAGACTAGAATGAAATTGGGCATGGAACGTACTTAGCGGATGGAACGTACCTACGTAGCTACCTAGCTGCCTAGCTGGCTAATAGTGGACACATTTAAAGCCAGAAGCTTAAAGCTAGCTCTCAGAATAACTCAGCTAGTCTGTTAGCCAGAAGGGTAGCTAGTCTTCTAGTCATAGCTACACAAGTATTTCAGTGAGTCAGTTTGTCAATCTGTTCAGGCAGTGTGATGCTAGGAGGTGCTGTCACTTGTAAACTGCCATCAACTTCTTTCATTCACACATACCCCATGCATATGGCTACTATGTTATGGCAGATATATCATCAGAAGAATACACCAGACCTCAGTTGATGGTGTCTGAGCTTAGGCCAAGCATAATTACATGGTCTACAGATATTCCACAGTGTCTAATGCAGTCTATAGCTATGCCTCAGAATATCTCATCATTTTTACTTAACTGTTCTGTAGTGTGATATCATGGTCCACTTCTGCTACTGGTAGTGACGTATGGAGTGGGTGAATGTTTGATGGGAGAGTATTTTGATGGTGAGGGGCATGCAATTACAATGTAGTAATGATGGTGGCAGTGCGTTAATTGAGATGATAGGCACACACACACACAGTTTGTTGACTGTATGCCATATTACACATGTGTGTGACTTTCTTGTCACATGTTGACAGTCTGCTAGTCATATCTATCAATCGTGAAGTGGAGTGTCTTCCTTCAATCCTTCCAAACATTCTGTTATTATTTTACACTCTGTATCATTGGTACATAGCTTCCTCGTCTATGTCAACCTCTCCTTCCCCCACACTCACAGTGTGTCCACACATGCACATTTGACTCACTAGCCATGTTTTAAATGATTTACAAATGGACCCCTTATATAGGGCATTCTGAAAAACGGACACCTCTCTAATGAGGACAATGCCTACTGTCCCAGCTACATAGAGATGTGAACAAAGCTACCTATGAAATATGGACACCTCTCTAATGAGGACAATGCCTACTGTCCCAGATAGTACATAGAGATGTGAACAAAGCTACCTCTGAAATAGGGACACCTCTCCAATGAGGACAGTGCCTACTGTCCCAGATAGTACATAGAGATGCGCACAAACTACCTCTGAAATAAGGACACCTCTCTAATGAGGACAGTGCCTACTGTCCCAACTACATAGAGATGTGTACAAAACTACCTCTGAAATATGGACACCTCTCTAATGAGGACAATGCCTACTGTCCCAGCTACATAGAGATGGGAACAAAGCTACCTCTGAAATAGGGACACCTCTCCAATGAGGACAGTGCCTACTGTCCCAGATAGTACATAGAGATGCGCACAAACTACCTCTGAAATAAGGACATCTCTCTAATGAGGACAATGCCTACTGTCCCAGCTACATAGAGATGTGTACAAAACTACCTCTGAAATATGGACACCTCTCTAATGAGGACAGTGCCTACTGTCCCAGCTACATACTGAGCGACATTAAGGCCTGGGTCACGTGATTTTTACCAAAAAAAGGTGTACATTTTTGGTGTTGATTATTTCTTGACGCTGTCATCTATGGAGCTTAGATCAGATGGAAGTCCAGATACTGCTCTATCGCCTTGTGTCAAATGATATAGCGCTCTTAAAGAACTGGGTGCATACTAGCGACAGTCAACCAGAAGATGGTAGCCTACTTTGCGAGCAAAATGCAGAATAGTAGAAAACCATGTAGAAGTCCTAGAATAAAGTCACGCAGGCAGATGCAATGTGTACTAACATGTCACCCAGTAGATAGTTGAAATCTGCTCCAGAAGTGCAACAAACTGCCAATTCGCCGTCTTCGCATACAATTTTCAAGTGCGTTTCACCTCATATCTGCCTACTAGTTTAGTCTTTCAGTAATCAACTGGGGGGAGAACCGTAGCATGTCCTCTACTACGCATCTAGCTAGCCACAACTCTCCTACCACTAGTCCTGATATTTCGCATTTTCATAATGAAGACCTAAGGTACACCTTGCTGTATGTGCAAGAAGTATGGCTCATGCACACAAAGCCTGACTCAACTGATTTGGAATGCTGTTTTCAACACAACTCAAAGGTGATAAACAATGAATTTAGTTGACTTGGTAATATTTCAAGCACAACTTGAAGGTGATAAGCTATGAATTTAGTTACCTAAATGAACTCTTCCATAACAAACATGATTGAGCCTGTCCTAGTAGAGATGTGTACAAAGCTACCTCTGTAATAAGGGCACCTCTCTAATGAGGTCACTTGGGGCGGTTCCACACTGTCCACAACAGAGAGGTGTCACTGTATTCCATATCCCTCAGACCTACAGTAGGCTGACCTTTCTCCACCATTCCACCCCACATATTACCAGTCAGCCTTATACTGCTCCATTACACATGTACAGTATTGGTCATTGGATGTTGGTATGCTCATGTGCAGATACATACAAGTAGTGTCTTTATCCTTCCCTATCCTTATCCTATGTATGTAGAAAGTGTATGTTCCTGTCTGTTCTAGCATGCACACGGCCAGCCAATTGAGTGTTAGCATGTGCATACACATTTGGTGTGGTTAAGTAAAAGGAGTGGAAGGTCTACTGCTCTGTACATCTCAATGTACATGTGTAGTTTGTGGAGTGTTTGACTGTGTACCTATGTGTGTGCTTCTTGGACTGTGTGACTGACACTGACTGTCCCTCCCACTCTCCTCTCATCCAGGACCTGCCCCCATCACTGTCAGCCGAGGGCCCAGCAGGGCAGAGTCTTCCTGTAACTCCTCCTCCAACAGCCGCCCCTCCTCACTCTATGCAGCACCACTGACAACAGGCGGGGTTTCTGGCATCCCTCGGCCCAAGCCACCTCAGCAGAGCCGTTTGGTGAGGATTGCTTCTCATCTGGCTAGTCTGGTCAACTACCATGTGGGGGAGGGGGGCGGGGAATGAAGGAGGCTTGGAGAGGATCAGTGGGCACTACAGATATGCAGCCAATCTTGTGTATGTGAGTGCATTATGTCCATGTGAGTGTGTGCTTGACTGTGTTGTGTGTATGTAGTTGTATTACTGCATGTTTATTAGCTTGTATGTGTGTGTGTTGGCCATACTTGGCAGGCCAGTGAAGAGTGAGTGACTATTTGGTATGTACAGCTCTTTTTGAACCTACGTAATGCCAACCTCCTTCCCTCTCCGTGTAGCCTCCAAATCATATCGACTGCAGCAGGAATAGACAAAATTGTATCCCCGGTGTTTTATGGTACACACTAACTATCCCCCCAGGGTCCAAAATCCCCCTGGGTCACCTCCTCCCTTTCATCTTCCCACTGCTCATCAGCTGCCTCATCCACTGAACCACAGTTTGGTGTACAGTTGGAGGTGGGTGTGTACCTTATGTCACACAGTGTTTGTGAATTTCATGAATGGAGCACATTCACAAACATTTCTGAGGTAGGGTTTATACATAGGTGTTATGTCAGTGGATGTATCTAGGAGTCACATTACCTGAGGTTGAATGGGTTGTTTCGTGCACTTAGTGCCCGTGATGGGATTCGTACCCCCTTACTCCAACAAGGGTTTATACATTAGCCCACCCCTTCGTCACTCCTACACCTCACCCCACCCCGTGTGTGTGTGTGTGTGTGTGTGTGTGTGTGTGTGTGTGTGTGTGTGTGTGTGTGTGTGTGTGTGTGTGTGTGTGTGTGTGTGTGTGTGTGTGCATGTGTGTGCGCGCGCGCGCGCGTGTGTATATGCGTGCATGTGTGTGCATTGTGTATGCGTGGGTATGGGGGTTGTATGTATGCGTGTGCCCGTGTGTATACATGTATTGTGTATGCAGGGGTATTCGTGTGCACTCGTAAATTTAGCATGTTTTACTGCTACTCTTGTTAGGTGTGGTCCCTGATATCCTCACCATTGGGAAGCCGATGGGTAACGGGTTCCCAGTGTCAGGAGTGGTGACCACTCCTAGTGTTAATGACCTTCATGAGAAGGAGGCTCCTCCTCACTACAACACTGTGAGCACACAGTCTCAGTCCACACACAATGCCATACCACTTGTACATGCATGTATTGACATATACCTGCGTATACGTACATCACAGTTCTACTGAATGTTCATGTGTTAGCGTGTTTTGGGTGTTTCACTTAGGGTTAACCCTATGTGCACTACACACATTATACAATATAGTTGTGTGTATATAGTGTGGTGTGGTAGTGAGTGTTACGTCATTGGATGCACCTAGTGGTCTCATGACCTAAGGGTTGAATGGGGGTTTCCTGCGTGCATGCTTGGTAGGGGGCTTTGTACCCCGGCCCTAGCTTACTCCAACAAGCTTATGTATTACCCCACCCCCTCCCTCACTCCTACACCTCACCCCATCCCATCCCCTCCCTCACTCATACACCTCACCCCACCCCACCCCACCCCCTCCCTCACTCATACACCTCACCCCACCCCACCCCCTCCCTCACTCCTACACCTCACCCCATCCCATCCCCTCCCTCACTCATACACCTCACCTCACCCCACCCCACCCCCTCCCTCACTCATACACCTACACCCCACCCCACCCCTCCCTCACTCCTACACCTCACCCCCTCACACGTCCACACACCCCACCATCCCCCCATCCCTGTATTGTACACTGCAGGGTACAGTGGACAGTATGGTCCTCTCTGATGGAGGAAAAGGGGAGAACAGTGATCCGGAGAGTGAGGCTGTTAACATTTTTGCAAGAATAATAATTGACAAATCCCTTGACCCCACCCCCTTGACATATATTTCAGTAGATGTGTACACAAATCATACAGATTATATTAATTTAATAGTTTTTATACTGTAAATTTATTTAGGATACTGTGTGTAGTACAGTACACTTTCCATGTACTAATGTGCATGAAGTATTGCTCATGTTTTATGTGTACAGTCAGTCATTGGAATGCAGTGTACATCTATTAGAGTACATTATTGGATTTTAGCAGTGATTTATGTTACATTAATGATTTAATTATTGAGTTGCTGATCGATTTTGATGCATGGCTGATTGATGTGATTAATGTAACATTAATTTATTGAATTGCTGATCGACTTGCGATTGATGCATGGTTGATTGAAAGAGCAGTGATCCATCACTTAATTGTATACAGTGCAAGTGATGGAAATTTTGATGGAGGGCACTTAAAAGTGAAGAGTGCATGATTAACTGTTCAAATCAATTGATCATACTATGCTCCCAGGGGCCGGGATTATGTACTACACAGGAGCTGTTGAAGATCCAGCAGCTGTTCCATCCAGTCAGCATGCACGGCTCATGCACCCCTTTAGATACACTACATGTACAAAACATGACTCAGCATACTGTAACGTGACTCACAGAGGACGTGTGTGGCTGCACATTTCAAGGAAAATAGACGACAACAGTGTCACACTTTGGAGACACCTTCCTATTAAAGCACTGCATTTCTCTCATCCACACATCGTCCCATGTCTGGTGTGTGTGACTGTCTACATTATTGCTTTAATGTATTGTGTATCACTTTTGATTGTGTGTAGAGCTTTAATCACGGCCAGTTCAACCTCAATTAACTATCAATCATTCAATCTCAACTACATTGCTACATATCAATCGTCGTATATAGTCCGAGTGTCACTGACTGTAACATTACAAAAACAGGAATGATTGTTCACACTACGTTTGTTGTAGGTCAATACATCACATCAGTTCAATCAATGAATATCATTACAATACCTGTATACATCACATACAAAACACACAAGCACACACACATGCACTAGAATGTGTACATTACTATCATAAATTGGAAATGTACATCATTACACTATCATCACAAATTCAAACTAATATGTGAGTCAGTCCAAATGAAAAGTTCAGAAGACCTGCACACGCATGTTCCAATGATCAACTACATAAACTAGTTCCTTATTGTCATCAAAACATACACCCATAGGGTCATTGAACCTCCCTGGATCAGACCCTTTTGCTCCAAATAAGCGAATCAGTTCACCTTCCAATGTGTACACCATTACGGTGTTGGAGGAGAGTGCAGTGATCAACAAATGGCTGTCATTAGTAGCGGTAATGCAGAATGGGTCATACTTTGGCTTGAATTGTCTCTTAAAAGTACCTTCTTTAGACCACACGGAAACACGCTCATTCCACAAATCAACAACGTACACAAGGCCATCTGAACCAAATGCCATGTCACGAGGTATATCAAAACACCCTGGGCCACTTCCTTTTGAGCCAAAAGCAAACATAAACTTGCCCACTTCATCGTGAACAGTAATACAGTGGTTACCACTATCACAAATGTAAATCCGACCTTCTGCACTAACTGACACACCCCTAGGACTGCGGAAACAATCACTTTCACTACTTGCACGGTGAATGGTCTGAAGGAGTCGGCCATCTTGGGACATCTTGACTACTTTATTGTTGTCATGGTCTGTCACCCAAACATTCCCTTTGAGATCAAATGAAACACCATACAAAGTACCACCAAGCACTCCTTTCCCAATGGACCTTACCAGTGTACCATCATTGGTGAGAAGATGAACACATTTTTGCATACCTGCCACAGCTAGGAGGCCATCCTTGTTCACTGCTACTGCATAGTAATAACCACCCCCTGGACTGTGTCGGATGACTTTCTGACATTCTCCAAGCTTCCTCCAGTCCCTGGGATGGTGCTTCACCTGCAGGTGGAATTAGTCAACTGCAGGTAACACAGTAGGAGTGTACATGACAGACAGTTGGATGCATTCACTTGCAAACACATGGAATTACTTCCCTGTTGATGTGGTGGGTGGGGGAGGTGCACACAGGGAACAGAACAGAATCAGATAGTAAGGGCCCATGCACATGAGATGCCCCATACTATTGATATCCCCTCCATCTTGAAGCCAGGACAACACAGCAGACCATTAGTTTGTCATGTAAATACACTGCTAGTACAGTAGTTTGGTGTGTCAAACACTCCAGAGGATGTAGAATGTGCACACTCTGTACACACATGTATGCATGAATGCACGCGCACGTGCACACATCCACACACAGTACCATAAGGTGAAAAATTTTGGTGGGGAATCTAGTTTAGCGGATTGATGGTTATGAGTGCAATCCACCAATATCTTTTTCACAAAACGTCTTTAATGCACAATCATATTATAGATGGATACGCCAGGCATATTGTCGGCATTGAGTTCAGAACCAACAGCTGTGCACGAGGACACCATGTTTCCAAAGAGATTTTCCACCAATATCATTATGGCATAAGGCTTGCCTAGCCGCCAAACTAAATTCTGCCAAATGCAACAATTTTCGCAATCTGCATAATAAATTCCTGCCAAAAATCCGGCTTTACTGTATTTCAACACCACAAATTGTGAATTGAATAAGTGAAAGCTGTGACATAAATGTGTATAAATCTGTGAAAGGGATAGATTCAGGCATTTGAAAGGTGCACCATAGAAATATATGTGGATTAGCAGAGTGCCTGCCTTCGGCGGACACCCTGCTTCGGCGAGTCGCACGACAGCGAGTCGGGCCCAGGCTAATTCGAAGAATCTGTACTGTTAGCAACAGAGGGTAGCTGCTATAATTCAATTGTTGGATGACAGCGAATCACACCACCCGATAACCAGAAGTCAAGGAGCAATAATTAACAAAATGGCCGCCAACCGTGAACGAATAACCAGAAATTGAAGGATATCTCTTCAAGAACTGCAAGATGGGTGATTTCAACCCGTGGAGGACACTTCTGGAGCCCCACTTTATAATCCCCGAGAGTTTGGTGGCGTCCTGTGCAGTAGTTTTTGCCCGAATCGTGAACGAACAAACAAACAATGAACAAACAAACAAACTGAATTATATATATAGATTAAGTAAGGGGGACCGGGGTTGGAACCCCTGGGATATTATTGAAATGGAGGTACCCTCAAGTGAATTGAGGACACTTTGATATAACTGACATGAAGATGCATGGTTGGACGACAATGTACATTCACATATTGCTGGTTCTACTAATTGTAACTAGCTAGGGCTTTAAACAATCACCAAAACTGGTGGAGAGGTATGCAGTACACTTTGCTTCAGTTCTTTCCTTCAGTTCAGCAGTTCCCAGGCCACAGCTGAACTGTAGGAACAGCACTAGAGTCTAAAGTAGTACAGCCACTGAGCAATATACTGTCTTATTGATTGCGCAATGAGGGCTGATGACATCACAATAAAATGGTGTCCAAAATGAAATTGATTCCAAAGTCATAGTCATAGACATAGTCATAGTTGAGTGTTTTAAGTTTGAACACACTGCTTTGTGATCACTTCTGAAGCACTACCAAATGAAGGTCTTGATTCTGTGATACATTGGCAGAATACTGCACATACAGTTACTGCAGCCTAGTGCAAAGGGGCAGCTCACCTGTTTAGCTACTGCCGACTGCTTCTTCAACTGATCGATCTCGGCTTGCTGGGCTCGAATGGTATCTTGCTGGGCTCGAATGGTATCTTGCTGCTTTTGAATTGTAGTGCGCTGAGCTTGATCTGAAGCTTGCTGCTCTCGGATCGTATCATGCTGTGACTTGATAGTAGCGCCTTTCTCCTTCAAGGCCTCATCTTTCTCCCTCAATGCAATGTCATTCGCCTTCAAAGCCTTGTCTTTCTCCCTCAATGCCTCGTCCTTCTGTCTGCACTCTTCATCTTTGGCCGACAACTGCTGGTGAAGTTGTTCAATAGAAGCAGCAACATGGCTGCTGCTTGGGAGGGATGACTCAATATGTCTCAGCTTTTGCACCAGCACTGCACTGGAGGGACGCTTGTCTGGTCGGTTCTCCAGACACTGGCTGACTGTGGGGAGAAACAGCTGCTTCTCTTGTGGATTGAACATTTCAACCAAATACTCACGACGCTGGAGCTCACTCAGACCAACAATCTGGTCTCCTTGCACTAGGGTGGGGGGACCAGGGTTGGGCCACTCGTGGGTCAGAATGGAGAGAATGACATTGGCAAATGAGAACACGTCCAATGTCTCATTGTATCGAGGAGGATTGTGGAGAGTTTCAGGAGACATGAACGCTGGAGTACCTTTTACTGACGATTTGCGACTCCAGGTGGATGGGTTGATGGCACGGCTCATGCCAAAGTCAGTCAACTTGGTCACAAAAGACACCACGTTCAGTAACACGTTGTTAGGGCTGAGGTCGTGGTGTACTAGAGGTGGATTCTGACCGTGGAGATAAGCGAGCGCTTGGCATATCTGGCGAAGTACGAACGCCTTGAGGTGGAGGGGGAACTCCTTCTTGCTGTGACTTTCGCAGTACTTTCGCAGACTGGTATCCATTTTCTCAATTACGAGAACCGGCATACGAGAGTTGCGTTCCAGATGCACCCCGAGGAACTGCACTACACCGGGATGACGCAGTTTGGACCAAGTTAGACATTCAGCCTCAAAGTTGCTGATGAGTTTCTCCGCTCCTCCGGGCGACTGATCTTGGAGCAGAATGTCGTGAAGGCGTTTTGCAGCGCACACGGTACCTCTCCAAATCACCTCGTACACTGTGGCGTCAGATCCTACACCGAGTTGGGTGTCGGTGAACACCAGGTCGGATATAAGCAAGTCGGAGAGTCTGGACGTAGGGCGTCTACTCTCGGCCATTTTGATTACATTTGATTGTAGCGTGCGCGTGTCCATGGCGTGCACGTGACTGATGCGACAGATTGGTCCACTGATCAGTGGATGACGCATGTGCGTGGGATGAGCAGAGGCTGAGCACTCCACACTAGGCGGAGCGGACAGCTAGTGAACATGCAGTGAAAGTGAGTTAGCAGCTGCACATTTTAAGCCAGAAGCTTAAGGCTAGGCTACCGGGTATCTCTAGAATACGTCAGCTAGTCTATGCAATTACAATGTAGTAATGATGGTGGCAGTATGGTAATTGAGATCAATTGTGAAGTGGAGTGTCTTCCTTCAATCTATCCATCCAAACATTCTGTTATTATTCTACACTCTGTATCATTGGTACATAGCTTCCTTGTCTATGTCAACCTCTCCTTCCCCCACACTCAGTGTGTCCACACATGCACATTTGACTCACTAGCCATGTTTAAATGATTTACAAATGGACCCCTTATAGAGGGCATTCTGAAATGTGGACACCTCTCTAATGAAGGCAGTGCCTACTGTCCCAGCTACATAGAGATGTGCACAAAGCTACCTCTGTAATAAGGGCACCTCTCTAATGAGGGCAGTGCCTACTGTCCCAGCTACATAGAGATGTGTACAGAACTACCTCTGTAATAAGGACACCTCTCTAATGAGGACAGTGCCTACTGTCCCAGCTACATAGAGATGTGTACAAAGCTACCTCTGTAATAAGGGCACCTCTCTAATGAGGGCAGTGCCTACTGTCCCAGCTACACAGAGATGTGTACAAAGGTACCTCTGTAATAAGGGCACCTCTCTAATGAGGTCACTTGGGCCTGTTCCACACTGTCCACAACAGAGAGGTGTCACTGTATTCCATACCCCTCAGACCTACAGTAGGCTGACCTTTCTCCACCATTCCACCGGCCCCCACATATTACCAGTCAGCCTTATGCTGCTCCATTACACGTGTACAGTATTGGTCATTGGATGTTGGTATGCTCATGTGCAGATACATCCAAGTAGTGTCTTTATCCTTCCCTATCCTTATCCTATGTATGTAGAAAGTGTATGTTCCTGTCTGTTCTAGCATGCACACGGCCAGCCAATTGAGTGTTAGCATGTGCACACACATTTGGTGTGGTTAAGTAAAAGGAGTGGAAGGTCTACTGCTCTGTACATCTCAATGTAAATGTGTATTTTGTGGAGTGTTTGACTGTGTACCTACGTGTGTGCTTCTTGGACTGTGTGACTGACACTGACTGTCCCTCCCACTCTCCTCTCATCCAGGACCTGCCCCCATCGCTGTCAGCCGAGGGCCCAGCAGGGCAGAGTCTTCCTGTAACTTCCCCTCCAACAGCCGCCCCTCCTCACTCTATGCAGCACCACTGACAACAGTCAGGGTTTCTGGCATCCCTCGGCCCAAGCCACCTCAGCAGAGCCATTTGGTGAGGATTGCTCTCCTCTGGCTAGTCTGGTGAACTACCATGTGGGGTGGGAGGGGTAAGGGAGGGGATGGGAGTGGGGCTCAGAGCGGACCAGTCCATGGCCACTATAGAGAGATGCAGTCGCTAGTACGTATGTAAGTAGTACCTGTCTGTCTGTGTGGTGCATGTGTTGTGTGTATGATGTGTGCAGGTGGTTGTATGTGCTGTATTCTTATTAGCTTGTTCATGTGTGTGTATCCCAAGCAACTTCATCACCAAAAATGCTGCAACGGTCGCACTCAGACTCGTCAGGTTAATACAGCATTCAATGGAACAACTGCAAGTACAATAACTCATTTCAAGAATACAGCAACAACAATTATAACCACATCAACGACTCAATACAGCAGTCAGACAGTGACTGTTAACAGGACTAGTACAGCTGCAAGGTTATACAGTGCTACATAGAACAGTACATGAAATAGTTATGCTGTCACAAATATAATTGACAGGTCTCTTGTGCGTATGTACAACTAAATTAATGTTAATATGAATCACTTATGGGGGGAGGGGGAGGGGCAGGGGTGGGGGGAGGAGGAGGGGGAGGGGCAGGGGTGGGGGGAGGAGGAGGGGGGAGGGGCAGGGGTGGGGGGAGGGAACTTCAAGTACTGGCAATTGCAGAAAAGTTGGTCGACATTCGTACACTAATGTGTGTGTGTGTGTGTCTGTTTGGCTGTGTGTGTTAAGTGTATGACAATGATGTGGTTGTGTTACTGACTGTCTGCATGTACATTACTGTGACATGTGATGTGTATGGTCGTGTAGCTGTACATGATGGGAGGAGTGGGTGAGAATATGGTACATGCATACAACTAATGCTGAGTGTCTGTCTCCTTCCCTCTCCATGTAGCCTCCAACTCCTCTACTTCCAGTAGACCTGTTTTGCCCGCTCACAAGTGCCAGCTGCAACAACATAGAAAAGTATGTCCCCGGTGTCTTAAGACACACACTAACTAGCCCCCAGGGTCCAAAATCCCCAGCCCACCTCATGAATGGAGCACATTCACAAACATTTCTGGGGTAGGGTTTATACAGTGGTGTTATGTCGGTGGATGTACCTAGGGGTCACATTACCTGAGGTTGAATGGGTTGTTTTGTGCACTTAGTGCATGTGATGGGATTCATACCTCCTTACTCCAACAAGGGTTTATATATTAGCCCAACCCCTTCGTCAGTCCTACACCCCACCCCGTGTGTGTGTGTGTGTGTGTGTGTGTGTGTGCATTGTGTATGCAGGGCTGGGGTGGTTGTACGTATGCGTGTGTACTTGTAAATTTAGCATGTTTTACTGCTACTCTTGTTAGGTGTGGTCCCTGATATCCTCACCATTGGGAAGCTGATGGGTAACGGGTTCCCAGTGTCAGGAGTGGTGGCCACTCCTAGTGTTAATGACCTTCATGAGAAGAAGGCTCCTCCTCACTACAACACTGTGAGCACACAGTCTCAGTCCACACACAATGCCATACCACTTGTACATGCATGTATTGACATATACCTGCGTATACATACATCACAGTTCTACTGAATGTTCATGTGTTAAGGTGTTTTGGTGTTTCACTCTATGCGCACTACACACATTATACAATATTTAGTTGTGTGTATATAGCCACATATGTGGGTGGGGTTTTGTACACGTGGTGTTACGTCATTGGATGCACCTAGTGGTCACATGACATAAAGTTGAAGGGGGTTTCCCGTATGCTTGGTGGTGGGCTTTGCACCCCTTACTCCAACAAGTGTTAATACCTCACCCCACCCCACCCCCTCCCTCACTCCTACACCTCACCCCCCTCCATCCCCCCATCCCTGTATTGTACACTGCAGGGTACAGTGGACAGTATGGTCCTCTCTGATGGAGGAAAAGGGGAGAACAGTGATCCGGAGAGTGAGGCAGCAACAACAATTATAACCACATCAACGACTCAATACAGCAGTCAGACAGTGACTGTTAACAGGACTAGTACAGCTGCAAGGTTATACAGTGCTACATAGAACAGTACATGAAATAGTTATGCTGTCACAAATATAATTGAAAGGTCTGTTGTGTGTATGTACAACTAATGTTAATATGAATCACTTATGGGGGGAGGGGGAGGGGCGGGGAGAGGAGGAGGGAGGAGGGGCAGGGGTGGGGGGAGGAGGAGGGAGGAGGGGCAGGGGTGGGGGGAGGAAGCTTCAAGTAATGTCAGTTACAGAAAAGGTGGTCGACATTCGTACACTAATGTGTGTGTGTGTGTCTGTTTGGCTGTGTGTGTTAAGTGTATGCTAATAATGTGGTTGTGTTACTGCCTGTCAGCATGTACATTACTGTGACATGTGATGTGTATGGTCGTGTAGCTGTACATGATGGGAGGAGTGGGTGAGAATATGGTACATGCATACAACTAATGTTGAGTGTCTGTCTCCTTCCCTCTCCATGTAGCCTCCAACTCCTCCACTTCCAGTAGACCTGTTTTGCCCAGCTCACAAATGCCAGCTGAATCAACATAGAAAAGTGTGCCCCCGGTGTTTTATGACACACACTAACTAGCCCCCCAGGGTCCAAAATCCCCCAGCCCACCTCCTCCCTTTCATCTTCCCACTGCTCATCAGCTGCCTCGTCCACTGAACCACAGTTTGGTGTACAGTTGGAGGTGGGTGTGTACCTTATGTCACACAGTGTTTGTGAATTTCATGAATGGAGGACATTCACAAACATTTCTGGGGTAGGGTTTATACAGTGGTGTTATGTCAGTGGATGTACCTAGGAGTCACATTACCTGAGGTTGAATGGGTTGTTTTGTGCACTTAGTGCACGTGATGGGATTTATACCCCCTTACTCCAACATGGGTTTATATATTAGCCCAACCCCTCCGTCACTCCTACACCTCACCCCACAACGTACGCGTGTGTGTGTGCGTGCATGTGCGATTGTGTGTGTGTGTGTGTGTGTGTACGTGTGTGTGTGTGTGTGCATGTGCGATTGTGTATGTGTGTGTGTACGTGTGTGTGTGTGTGCATGTGTGTTTGTGTGTGTGTGTGCATGTGCGTGTGCGTGTGTGTGTACTTGTAAATTTAGGATGTTTTGCTGCTACTCTTGTTAGGTGTGGTCCCTGATATCCTCACCATTGGGAAGCCGATGGGTAACGGGTTCCCAGTGTCAGGAGTGGTGACCACTCCTAGTGTTAATGACCTTCATGAGAAGAAGGCTCCTCCTCACTACAACACTGTGAGCACACAGTCTCAGTCCACACACACAATGCCATACCACTTGTACATGCATGTATTGACATACACCTGCGTATACATACATCACAGTTGTACTGAATGTTCATGTGTTAGCGCGTTTTTGGTGTTTCACTTAGGGTTAACCCTATGTGCACTACACACATTATACAATATTTAGTTGTGTGTATATAGTCACATATGTGGGTGGGGTTTTGTGCACGTGGTGTTACGTCATTGGATGCACCTAGTGGTCACATGACATAAGGTTGAAGGGGGTTTCCCGCATGCTTGGTGGTGGGCTTTGCACCCCTTACTCCAACAAGTGTTAATACCTTACCACTCCCTCCTACACCTCACTCCATCCCCTCCCTCACTCCTACACCTCACCCCTCCACCCCCCATCCCTGTATTGTACACTGCAGGGTACAGTGGACAGTATGGTCCTCTCTGAGGAGGAAAAGGGGAGAACAGTGATCCGGAGAGTGAGGCTGTTAACATTTTGCAAGAATAATAATTGACAAATCCCTTGACCCCGCCCCCTTGACATATATTTCAGTAGATGTGTACACAAATCATACAGAACAGATTATATTAATTTAATAGTTTTATACTGTAAATTTATTTAGGATACTGTGTGTAGTACAGTACACTTTTCATGTACTAATGTGCATGTAGTATTGCTCATGTTTTATGTGTACAGTCAACATTGGAACTGCAGTGTACATAGAGTACATTATTGGAAAGGGTTGGTTCTCTAATACCAGCTTCACAACAGGGTTGAAAACCTTGCCGACGTTTCGACCAGATGCTCTGGTCTTCTTCGCCCTTCCCCCTTTTCAACCCTGTTGTGAAGCTGGTATTAGAGAACCAACCCTTTCTGATGCCTGAGCCGGCTGAGAAGCCCTCACTTCACTGTCTGACATATTTGTTCACTGTTTATTCTTCACTGTCATACATTATTGGATTTTAGCAGTGATTTATGTAACAATTCATTGAATTGCTGATCGAATTGATTGATGCATGGCTAATTGAAAGAGCAGTGATCCATTACTTAATTGTATACAGAGCAAGTGACGGAATTTAAAGTTTGATGGAGGGCACTTGAAGTAAAGGGCCGGGTGCATGCATGATCAACTGTTCATCATACAATGCTGCAGGGGGATTATGTAGTACATGCACAGAAGCTGTTAATTGAAGATCCTGCAGCCGTTCCATCCAGTCAGCATGCAGGGCTCATGCACCCCTTTAGATACACTACATGTACAAAACATGACTCAGCATACTGTAACGTGACTCACAGAGGACGTGTGTGGCTGCACATTTCAAGGAAAATGGACGACCACAGTGTCGCACTTTGGAGACACCTTCTTATCAAAGCACTGCATTTCTCTCATCCACACATCGTTCCATGTCTGGTGTGTGCGACTGTCTACATTATTGCTTTAATGTATTGTGTATCACTTTTGATTGTGTGTACAGTTTTAATCACAGCCAGTTCAATCTCAATTAACTATCAATCATTCAATCTCAGCTACATTGCTGCATATCAATCGTCGTATATAGTCCGAGTGTCACTGACTGTAACATTCCAAAAACAGGAATGATTGTTCACACTGCGTTAATTGTGGGTCAATACATCACATCAGTTCAATCAATGAATATCATTACAATACCTGTATACATCACATACAAAACACACAAGCACACACACATGCACTAGAATGTGTACATTACTATCATAAATTGGAAATGTACATCATTACACTATCATCACAAATTCAAACTATAATGTGAGTCAGTACAAATGAAAAGTTCAGAAGACCTGCACACGGTTGTTCCCAAAATCAACTACATAAACTAGTTCACTGTCATCAACACATATACCCCAAAGGTCGTAGAACCTCCCTGGATCAGACCCTTGTGCTCCAAATTGGTGAATCAGTTTTCCTTCCAACGTGTACACCATTACGGTGTGGGAGGAGTATGAAGTGATCAACAAATGGTTGTCATTAGTAGCGGTAATGCAGAATGGGTAATACTTTGGCTTAAATTGTTGCTTAAAAGTACCTTCCTTAGACCACACGGAAACACGCTTATTCTCCAAATCAACAACATACACGAAGCCATTGGAACCAAATGCTATGTCACGAGGTCTATCAAAACACCCTGGGCCACTTCCTTTTGAGCCAAAAGCAAACAGAAAATTGCCCTCTTCATCGTGAACAGTGATACGGTTGTTACCGAAGTCACAGATATAAATCAGACCTTCTGCACTAACAGACACACCTATAGGATTGCTGAAACAATCACTTTCACTACTTGCATGGTGTATGGTCTGAAGGAGTCGGCCATCTTGGGACAGCTTGACTACTTTATTGTTGTTATACTCTGTCACCCAAACATTCCCCTTGAGGTCAAATGAAACACCATACAAAGCACGACTAAGCACTCCTTTCCCAATGGACCTCACCAATGCACCATTATTAGTGAGAAGATGAACACACCTGTTCACCACATCTGTCACAGCTAGGAGGTCGTCACTGTTCACTGATACTGTACAATACACACCACCCCCTGGACTGTGTTGGATGACCTTCTGACACTCTCTAAGCTTCCTCCAGTTCCTGGGAGGGTGTTTCACCTGCAGGTGGAATTAGTCAACTGCAGGTAACACAGTAGGAGTGTACATGACAGACAGTTGGATGCATTCACTTGCAAACACATGGAATTACTTCTCTGTTGATGTGGTGGGTGGGGGAGGTACACACAGGGAACAGAACAGAATCAGATAGCAAGGGCCCATGCACATGAGATGCCCCACACTAGATTGATATCCCCTCCATCTTGAAGCCAGGACAACACAGCAGACCATTAATTTGTCATGTAAATACACTGCTAGTAGGTTTGGTGTGTCAAACACTCCAGAGGATGTGGAATGTGCACACTCTGTACACACACGCACACGCATACACACACACGTGCGCACATACACACACGCACACGCACACACACGCATGCATACACACATGCACACACACACACACACACACACACATACACACACACATACACACACACACACACACACACACACACACACACACACACACACACACACACACACACACACACACACACACACACACACACACACACACACTTGTTAAATTAACCATAGACCTTGCTGAAATGTTCAGTCTCAAGTGAGATTATACATGACTCCACTGCTGATGAACAGTATAGTGTACATGATGTAATGGGAGGTGACTGAGGTATACAGAACTAGTGCATGCACTGAGTTGTACGTACTTACACTGTGTGTGTGTGTGTGTGTGTATATGTGTGTGTGCGTGCATGCGTGCGTGTGTGTGTGTGTGTGTGTGTGTGTGTGTGTGTGTGTGTGTGCGTGCGTGCGTGCATGCGTACGTGCATGAGTGTGTGTGAAGTAGCAGTTACTGTAGCAGTGGGCTAGGGCTAGGGCAGTGGTGGATGTACACTACTTCCCTTTACAGGTCACAATGAGTGGCAAAACATGTGTGTGTACGGCAAACCGGTGTGTGAATGAAGGGGCTGGTGTGTGAGTGCAGCATCTACATGTGGGGCAGTTCTGTATTAGTCTGTGGCCTCATCCTTTCCACCCATATTCAACATCACCTTCAGATGCTCACAGAGAGGATCACTGTCCTTCAACATTTCATAGACCATAGCACTCTGATTGGCTTATGGTCATGTGACTAACACTATAATAGGCTAGAACACAATTCTGACAAAACTGTAGAATGCCTATAAGGAAACAGTGAATCCCTACAGTTATGGGGTAGTGAATATAAAGTGCAAACATGAAATCATTTTGCCCCTTAACGCTATAGCAATGAAACATGTTGCCTCTGATGGAGCAGACATGAGGATAGTTTCATGAGACAATCAGCTACGGACATGCACTAAAATAGAAGTTACATATATGTTAGCGAGTGTACATGTATAAAACAGAAATGTGCAAACTTGCTACTATACCAAATAAGGGAACACTCCAAAAATACAGTAGTGCATGCATTGTTTGCAGGGATTACAGTAAATATTCATGGTTTTCACAGATCATTAGGTATCCATGAAAACTTTGTCTACAAACATTTAGATGCACACTGGACAGAAGGCCACCACATCAATCAGGGTGTGCACACTAAAACCAGATCCAAACTGGTTTACCTAATTCAGTTCAACAAGATCGGGTTCAACACTGTCAGGACCACTGATTGTCTAAATGGAATTCATCCTATTGCCCATCCTGCCTCAATGTTTTAGTGTTTGCTCAAGAGCCAAAACAGTTTCAAGTGGTTACGTAGTGTTTCACTAACAAGAGGTTGGTTTGTTGAGTTGCACTGGTGAACTCTACAAATTCACATAAACCTTCAGAGGATACTTCTCTGATACACTTCCCATTACTGTAAAATGTCTACCAGCCATGTTGACATTGTCCAGGTGTAAGCAATGGTTACAGACAAGTTACAGGTGTACAGACACAACCATAGGGAGTAAGAGGGAGTGTGCACTAACTAGAGATGTGGCAGCTCACCTGTTTAGCTACTGCTGGCTGCTTTCTCAACCGCTCAATCTTGGCTTGCTGCACTTGAATGGTATCTTGCTGCTTTCTCAACTGATTGATGTCGGCTTGCTGCACTTGAATGGTATCTTGCTGCTTTCTCAACTGATCGATCTCGGCTTGCTGCATTTGAATGGTATCTTGCTGGTTTTGAATTGCAGTGCGCTGCTCTTGATTTGAAGCTTGCAACGCTTGAATGGTATCTTGCTGCTTTCTCAACTGCTCGATCTCGGCTTGCTGCATTTGAATGGTATCTTGCTGGTTTTGAATTGCAGTGCGCTGCTCTTGATTTGAAGCTTGCAACGCTTGAATGGTATCATGCTGCTTACTCAATGCTGTATTCTTCTCTGTCAATGCCTCATCCTGTTCACGTATTATCATGTCAAGGTGCTGGAGGGCATCATCCTTCCCTTTAATTACATTGTCCTTTTCCAGAATCACCTCGTCTTTCTCGTCCTTCTCGTTCAAAGCCACCTGCAATGCATCGTCTTTTTTCTTCAGTGCCTCGTCTTTCTGTCTGCATTCTTCCTCTTTGACCAACAATTGCTGGTGAAGTTGCTCAATAGGAGCAACAAGATGGCCGCCACTTGGGAGGGATGACTCAATACGTCTCAGCTCTCGCACCAGCACTGCACTGGAGGGACGCTTGTCTGGTCGGTTCTCCAGACACTGGCAGACTGTGGGGAGAAACAGCTCCTTCTCTTGTGGAGTGAACATTGCAACCAAATAGTCACGGCGCTGCAGCTCAGTGATGCCAACAAACACATCCCCTTCATACTGATTGGGGGAACCAGGATTGGGCCACTCGTGGGTCAGAGTGGAGAGGATGATGTTTCCAAATGAAAACACGTCCAATGTCTCATTGTATCGAGGAGGATTGTGAAGTGCTTCAGGAGCCATGAATGCTACTGTACCTTTAACTGAAGACTTTCTACTGAGGGCAGAAGGGTTGATGGCTCGGCTCATGCCAAAGTCAGTCAACTTGGTCACAAAGACACCATGTTCAGTAACACGTTGTTAGGGCTGAGGTCGTGGTGTACTAGAGGTGGATTCTGGCCGTGGAGATAAGCGAGTGCTTGGCATATCTGTCGAAGTACGAACGCCTTGAGGTGGAGGGGGAACTCCTTCTTGCTGTGATCCTCCAAATATCTCCGCAAACTGGTATCCATTTTCTCCATGACAAGGACTGGCAGACGTGAACCGCGTTCCAGATACACTCCAAAGAATTGCACTACACCGGGATGGCGTAGTTTGGACCAAGTAATACACTCTGCCTCAAAGTTGGCGATCAGCTTCTCCGCTCCTCCGGGCGACTGGTCTTGGAGCAGAATCGTGTGAAGGCGCTTGGCTGCGCACATGGTTCCATTCCAGTTCACTTCAAACACAGTAGCGTCAGAGCCTACACCGAGTTGGGTGTCCGTCAACGCAAGGTCGGATATACGTAAGCTGGAGAACCTCGAGGATGGGACACTCTCCGCCATTTTGATTGGGTGATAAGTCTCAGGTGAAGTAACTTGGGGACGTCCCCTACAACATGTGTAGCAGCTCTCCCGTGTAGTCTATAGGCAGTGAAGGTGAGCTGACAGCCTATTTGTGTCTATAGCTAGCTAGCCATGGGGCCAGGTGTGTGTATGCATGTAGAATGTACACGACTGTGCATTGTGTCTGTGTGTATATATACATGTGTGTAGCTAGCTACTTGTTAACTTCATCCTACAGATGTTAGCTAGCTAGTGTGTGTGGAAACGAGTACATTATATTGCACACACTACATATATAGGGGTATGGGCTCGGAGTAGACCAGCTGCCAACTATAGTTACCCAATGGGTTGTCCGGTTGTTAGTCCCATCCCCTCTACTGGTGTCAGGTCACTGAGGCTTTGTGTAGCAGATACGTATACCATTGACAGTGTGTGCTTGGGTCAGTTTGCACTGCACTACACTGTGTGTGGTACAATGATGTGATTCAAGCTCCTCCTCTAACAGCCGCCCCTCCTCACTCTATGCAGCACCACTGACAACAGCCGTGGTTTCTGGCATCCCTTGGTACAAGCCACCTCAGCAGAGCCATTTGGCAAGGATTGCATCTCATCTGGCTAGTCTGGTCAACTACCATGTGGGGGAGGGGGAAGTGGAGAAGACGGAGGGGGACTCGTAGTGGACTGGTGACCACTACAGAGAAGTGGTCACTTGTGTGTGAGTGCATGTTTGTCTGTGTTGTGTGTATATGGTTGTGTTAGTGCATATCAGCTTGTATGTGTGCATGTTACATACATGTGTGTGGCCATGTACAGTATATACATATAAATGAGTGCTGGGAGGAGTGAGTCACTGTCTGTTACATACATACAACAAATGTTAATCTCTTGCCTCCTTCCCGCTCCCTGTAGGACAGAGTGATGACAGTGTGTTGCTTGGCAACAACTTGGAAGGTCAGGTACAATTGATCCTGATGAGTACTGCCGCCTGCAGCAGGAGGTGAAGATGGTAAAGACTGTGCTACTGAAGCTGAGGAGGGAGCTGCAAGGGGACCAGTCACCATCTTCACCTCTTGGTCTTATTAGACAGGTGAGGGGTGTGTGTGTGTATGAATGTGTTGTGAGGTGTGAGGGTAAGGCTGTGGTCATACTACATCAAAATGACATCAACTTTACTAGACATCGACTTTATTGGTTAAGTTTGGTAATGTGAACATCAAACAAGTAGGTTACACTTAAGTAAGGGAAGTGTTGGATTTTGCTTATGTTGATCCGTCTTATTTCACATTGTCAGCCTCACAGTGACTTCATTGAGCAAAAGTATGAACATTGGAGCCTTAGAAAGCTTCTTCTCCATCAATGGAAGAGCTGCACATCACTGAGTACATTGCTTCTGTAGTCCTGGATGTCACAAACACTCCCATCTGCTTCGCCATCATTGATATTGTAGCTTGTTTTGTTTGTTTCATTTACTAGCCAAAGAAGAGTCTTCTTTGCACATTGTCAAACGTGGCTTCTTCTGTTGATGGGAACATTGACATTAGCAGCCGTTGTCATGGCAATGTTTATGTCACATTTGGCTCATGCCAACGTTAGCCTGTTGTAATGTGTAGTGTGACTGGCGAACTGTGACAGTAACACTACACTGGAGTCATTTTCACCATAGTGTGACTGCTGCCTAAGGGTGGTTGGTACTAGTGTGTACAGGGGTGCAGTTGGTGAGGGTGAGTGTGCTATTGTGTAGGAGTCTCATACAGACACATTTCAGATATAATATTATAGGTGTAGTGTTCACCTGGTCTCTATTCTTTCCTCGTACACACAGTCCAGCGTAGATGACTCCCCACCCACCCAACTGGATGCAGTGTGCAAGGTTTGTATAATGTGTGTTCACCAGATCACTCTCAGGTGCAATGCAATGTGTTGAGGCATACTATTTAGCTGAGGGTAGGCTGACTGCTTCAGACAGGTGGCTGCCTTATACAGAGACCACAGTAGACAGGCTCCACTGTAGCAATTGACTGATGTAGCAATACACCAGTCTCAGTTCCTCCAATGAATGCACTCCTTGCTCTGCTGCTATGCTCAGGAACGTGACAAGGCCCTTGCTGCTCTGGAGTGTGTTCGTGCTGACCTGAGGAGAAGAGACGACACCATTAGTCAGCTTTCCACTGAGCTGGAGGCAGCTCACTCTCAAAGCATTTCCCTCCGTGAGCAGGTGGAGGAGCTAGGGAGGTCGAGGGAGGAGCTAATTGACCGAGTTGAGAGGCTGTATGCAGAGAAACACAAGTTGGAGGACAGAGTGGCTCATGCAGGTAGATAAACATGCACAGGTCCTTCAATGCTGCTCTGGAGTGTGTCATTTTCTATATGGATGTTGTTAGCAACAGATGTCTCCCCCGTCTATGTCATGTCACGTCACTGTCTACCCGAAACGTCCACACCCCACCCTACCCCCTCCTTCACTCGTACACCTCACCCCACCCTACCCCCTCCTTCACTCCTACACCTCACCTCGCCTCACCCCCTGCCTCACTTTTACACCCTCACTTCTACACCTCACCCCACCCCACACGTCCACACATCCCTCCACCCCCTATCCCTGTGGGAATGGGAGTATGCGGAGGGAGGGTGATGGGGAGGGGAGGAGAGGCAGTGCGATAGAAGGAACAGCACACAACCTTGCTGGACTCCAGTGTTTATCTTGATGTCCTCAGAAGTGCCTCTTGCTGTTTCTACTTGGCATTGAGTCCCAATGTTCAGCACCTCAATGATGTGTACCAGTTGTTGGGGTACTCTGTACTCTTTCAGAATAGCTGTCCAGGCCTGCCAGTTGCAGGAGTCATATACGTTATAGCTATACACTTTATGTGAGGTCCACAGCTACACATACGTAGAGTGGGGTCCTGTATTATGTGGCTCTCTCCACCACCTGCCATACCACACACAGCTGATCCCTCATTGGCCTCCATTAGTTGAGGACCAATGATGGTCTGTAGCCTCTCAAGCTGGATTAGTAGCGGGACTTTCCCTGAAGCACTGAGCAGGGATGTGCAACTGTGTGTGTGGGGGGGGGGGGAGGGGGGGGAGAGGGGAGAGCCTCATTGCTCTCCAAATCAAAGACAATTACACAAAGCCTAAGGTAGCATGTAGGGTCCTAATTCATTAATATGCAACAAATTGGTGTTAGCACCTCATTAACACCTAGTTACTTCAAGGGTATCAGGTTACACACCAGCTACATGAAGGAGATAGTGTTTCACAGTGAGGTAAGGGCTCACAACTGGTGTATCCCTGGGCAGCAGTTTGAGACCTCATCCCTGGCACAACCTCCCTGGGTCTCCAACCTTGAACCTCTCCATCCCTTGCTAAACTTGCCCTGTGAAATGGAAACCATTCAACACTGCCCATCTAGATAATGGGATTGGGCACAATATGTGTACTTGTTGCTGTACATAGACTGGTGTGTTGTACATGTATGTGAGTCTCCTCCATGTGTCTGTTGTAGGTCTGAAGCCAACGACCTGTCTCTTCACATGCAAAGGAAGTGACTGGAGGATCTGTTGTCATTGCACTCAGAAAGTAAATGTATTTGCTGATGTTTTACCACAAGTGCAATTGTCCCGACATCATCCAATTTCCACCCCTCTAGCTAGACCACCTCTCTTGTTTCTTTCCTGACTTTCCTTCCCATTCAAACTGTTGCCCTCTTCTGATCCTGCCTTACTCACCTTGTCCTTATGCAGTGCCTACCATGGACACATTGGCTCACTCCTTGCCATCAGCTCCTTGAAGAAGTACACTGCACCTCAGGAAGATGTGCTCATTGTGAGTACAATCAAATGTTACTATGAATAACGTATAGCTGAGTGCTGTACAATTCCCTCTTAGAATATCTCCCCCCACGTCCACCCCCTCCCCAGCCCCCCCGTCCTGATGTCTATTGTGGAGAGCATCATGATCCAGAGACTGCTGGTCACCTGTATGTCTTGTAGGTGAAGAGGATGATTGAGGAGGCACAGAGCAAAGGGAAGAAGGTAGGAGGAAGTATAGAATGTATTGTGATACATTTCACATGCTTAAAGTCAGAACACCTCGGCAGTGTTGGCTGGTGCCATAGTGCATCTGCTGTAGACAGTGGATACCTAAACTGCACTGCGTCTGTGTTCCCCTCAATCTTGTACTAGCTGTAACCCCGCCCCTTTGAGTGGCTTAAGGTTCCCAGTCGCATGTTGTTGCCACAATTTGAGAATTTAGTTACAGTGGAACCTCTGAAATAAGACCAATATCTGGGGCTTGAAAAGTGGTCTTATTTTGAAGGTGGTCCTAATTCTGAGAACCATAATTCACGTGTTCATGGATTTGGGACTAAACCAAAGCGGTCTTGTTTCTAAGGTGGTCGTTTTATAGAGGTGGCCGTTTAACGGGGTTCCACTGTAATCAAAGTGTCGGTGAGTGTACAGTGTTGCATGATACTGTAATTTTTGTGGACACAGAGCTTTTGGTCTGAGGCATTGACAAAAACCACCTTAGGTCCCTCAACAAACTGACTGTATGTTCACGTACAACTCCTTCATCAATCTATCCACCCTCCTCCCTCACCAGATTGCTGCCTCCATCTGTGAGGTTGCCATGTGCTGTGGAGAGATGCTATTCGAACCAAATGGCTACCTGAAGGAGGTCTACCAGTGAGTGTACCTCAGTTGGGAGTGAAGAGGCACTATTGCACAGTACACTTGCTCCCTGTCATTACATGTGTGCACATTGTATGCCTATGTCCCATACATGGTGGGCTAGTTCACACTTTGTGGGTGTCTATAGCCGGGATTCACCGTCAGCATGTTCATGTGTGTAGGTATGTCCGTGAGGCAGGTGGTCTGTGTATTGCTGATGAGGTACAGGTTGGGTTTGGGAGAGCAGGCAAGCAATTCTGGATGTTGAGGAACATGGTGAGTGTGTGAGAATGTGTGTGTGTGTGTGTGTGTGTGTGTGTGTGTGTGTGTGTGTGTGTGTGTGTGTGTGTGTGTGTGTGTGTATGTGTGTGTGTGTACATGTATTGTGTATGCAGGGGTGGTTGTACGTATGTGTGGTTGTAAATTTAGCATGTTTTACTGCTACTCTTGTTAGGTGTGGTCCCTGATATCCTCACCATTGGGAAGCCGATGGGTAACAGGTTCCCAGTGTCAGGAGTGGTGACCACTCCTAGTGTTAATGACCTTCATGAGGAGAAGGCTCCTCCTCACTACAACACTGTGAGCACACAGTCTCAGTCCACACACAACGCCACACCACTACCTACGTGTTTTGGGTGTTTCACTTAGGATGCTCTACACGCATTATACAATACTTAGTTGCGTGTAGTCACACATGTACGTATATAGGTGGGGTTTTGTTGCAACTAGTGGTCACATGACCTAAGGGTTCAATGGGGGTTTCCTGCATGCATGCTTGGTTAACGTTACTCCAAGTGTTAATACCTCACCCCATCCCACCTCCTCCCTCACTCCTACACCTCACTCCACCCCACCCCCTCCCTCACTCCTACACCTCACCCCATCCCACCCCCTACCTCACTCCTACACCTGACCCCTCCCCACCCTCTCCCTCACTCCTACACCTCACCCCACCCCTCCCCCACCCTCACACCTACACCCCACTCCACCCCACAAGTCCACACACCCCTCCATCCCCCCATCCCTGTATTGTACACTGCAGGGTACAGTGGACAGTATGGTCCTCTCTGATGGAGGAAAGGGGAGAACAGTGATCCGGAGAGTGAGGCTGCTAACGTTTTTGCAAGAATGATAATTGACAAATCCCTTGACATATTTCAGTAGATGTGTCCGCAAATTATACAGAACAGATTATATTTATAGTTTTTGTACTGTACATTTAATTTATTTACGATACTGTGTGTAGTATAGTACACTTTCCATGTACTAATGTGCATGTAGTATTGCTCATGTTTTATGTGTACAGTCAACATTGGACCTGTAGTGTACATAGAGTACATTATTGGATTTTAGCAGTGATTTCTGTAACATTATTTTTTTTTCAATTGCTGATGGTTGATTGACAAAGCAGCAATCAATCACTTGTATAGTGTGTGCTATTTTGATGTATGGCAAAGTATATAGAAATTCAATTCCCATCCAAAATGTCTCTCCACTTGACTTGCTCCTAGGGACTAAAATTGCTCCAGCTATAGTGGTCCCATGACACAGAACTATCACACATTAGAAGACCCATGCCTGTTCCATCCAGTCAGCATGCAGGGCTCATGCACCCCTTTAGATACACTACATGTACAAAACATGACTCAGCATACTGTAACGTGACTCACAGAGGACGTGTGTGGCTGCACATTTCAAGGAAAATGGACGACAACAGTGTCACACTTTGGAGACACCTTCTATCAAAGCATTGCATTTCTCTCATCCACACATTGTCCCATGTCTGGTGTGTGTCTACATTATTGCTTTAATGTATTGTGCATCATTTTTGATTGCATGTAGAGATTTAAGCCCCATTTACAATAAAACGTTTTCATTTGTATATGGAGCAATATTGTTCCGTATTCGCAACGTTTACACTAATACAAATAGAAAGTGTAGGAAAATGTTGGAAGTAAGGCCTAAGCCCACTGAAATAGTCTTTCTCGTTTCAGTTAGCAAGATTTTGGTAAGCCTTGAACTCGAAGACAACCGAAGCCAAAAAGGAACGTTTTCACCTGTTTACACACATACAGCACAACAACGTTTTCAAACAGCTCCATTTACGTCTCAGTTTTTAAAAACCTCTGTTTAGCAAGTACGTTTCATCGGAATTGCTAAGGATACGAGCGAAAACTTTTTAATGTAAAGGGGGTCTTAATCATGTCCAGTTCAATCTCAATTATAACTATCAATCATTCAATCTCAACTACATTGCTGCATATCAATCGTCGTATATAGTCCGAGTGTCACTGACTGTAACATTCCAAAAACAGGAATGATTGTTCACACTACATTTGTTGTAGGTCAATACATCACATCAGTTCAATCAATGAATATCATTACAATACCTGTATACATCACATACAAAACACACAAGCACACACACATGCACTAGAATGTGTACATTACTATCATAAAATTAATATAAATGTAAATGATTACACATCATCACAAATTCAAACTAATATGTGAGTCAGTCCAAATCAAAAGTTCAGAAGACCTGCACACGCTTGTTCCCACAATCAGCGACATAAACCAATTCATTGTCATCAACACATACACCACAAGGGTAATCGAACCTCCCTGGATCAGACCCTTGTGCTCCAAATTGGTGAATCAGTTCACCTTCCAACGTGTACACCATTACGGAGTGGGAGGAGCATGAAGTGATCAACAAATGGTTGTCATTAGTAGCGGCAATGCAGGTTGGGTCATACTTTGGCTTGAATTGTCGCTTAAAAGTGCCTTCTTTAGACCACACGGAAACACGCTTATTCCCCAACTCAACAACATACACAAGGCCATCTGAAGCAAATGCTATGTCACGAGGTGTATTAAAACACCCCGGGCCACTTACTTTTGAGCCAAATGCAAACAAAAATTTGCCCACTTCATCATGAACACTAATACGGTGGTTACCATCATCACAAATGTAAGTCAGGCCTTCAGCACAAACAGTCACACCACAAGGATGGTTGAAACAGTCACTTTCACTACTTGCATGGTGTATGGTCTGAAGGAGTTGGCCATCTTGGGACAGCTTGACTACTTTATTGTTGTAATAGTCTGTCACCCAAACATTCCCTTTGAGATCAAATGAAACACCATACAACCAAACACCAAATAAACCACCACCATGCACTCTTTTCCCAATGGACCTCACCAATGTACCATCATTGGTGAGAAGATGAACACACCTGTTCACCCCATCTGTCACAGCTAGGAGGCCATCACTGTTCACAGCTATTGCACAATACCTACCACACTCTAGACTGTGTTGGATGACCTTCTGACACTCTCCAAGCTTCCTCCAGTCCCTGGGAGGGTGCTTCACCTGCAGGTGGAATTAGTCAACTGCAGGTAACACAGTAGGAGTGTACATGACAGACAGTTGGATGCATTCACTTGCAAACACATGGAATTACTTCCCTGTTGATGCGGTGGGTGGGGGAGGTACACACAGGGAACAGAACAGAATCAGATAGTAAGGGCCCATGCACATGAAATGCCCCACACTATTGATATCCCCTCCATCTTGAAGCCAGGACAACACAGCTGACCATTAGTTTGTCATGTAAATACACTGCTAGTAGGTTTGGTGTGTCAAACACTCCAGAGGATGTGGAATGTGCACACTCTGTACACACACATGCACACACACACACACACACACACACACACACACACACACACACACACACACACACACACACACACACACACACACACACACACACACACACACACACATGCACACACACACACACACACACACACATGCACACACACACACACACACACACACACACACACACACACACACACACACACACACACACACACACACACACACACACACAGTGGAGTCATGTATAATCTCACATGAGACTGAACATTTCAGCAAGGACTATGGTTAGTTTAACAATTGAAGTAGCAGTAGCAGTGGGCTAGGGCTAGGGCAGTGGTGGATGTACACTACTTCCCTTTACAGGTCACAATGAGTGGCAAAACACGTGTGTGTCTGGCAGACTGGTGTGTGAATGAAGGGGCTGGTGTGTGAGTGCTGCATCTACATGTGGGGCAGTTCCTTATTAGTCTGTGGCCTCCTCCTTTCCACTCATATTCAACATCACCTTCAGATGCTCACAGAGAGGATCACTGTCCTTCAACATTTCATAGACCATAGCACTCTGATTGGCTTATGGTCATGTGACTAACAGTAATTGGGTCAAACACAATTCTGAGAAATACGTAGCAGTATGAAGTTGTAGAGGCTCATTGCTACGTTCGTCGAATCCAGAGAAGGAATTGTGACCATCAGATGTAGCAGAAAAGTAATTGTGAGCATCAGACATAGCTGAAGGGTGATAGACAATCGTGACAGGATGTTTTGGCCACGTAGGCCATCGTCAGCTGTAGAAAAACAGTTTTTGTACAGCTGACGAAGGTCTACGCAGCCGAAACATCCTGTCACGATTGTCTATCCTCCTTCAGCTATGTCTGATGCTCACAATTACTTTACTCAAATAGCAGAGGACAGTGAATCCCTAAAGTAAAGTCATGGGACAGTGAGTAAAGTATGAAGATTACTGCAAACATGAAATAAATCGCCTACTCTTAAAGCTATAGAAATGAAACATGTTGTCTCTGATGATGATGGTTTTGTGAGATCAGGTACGGATGCTAAAATGGAAGCCATGGTAGCAGGGCTATGTTGGTAAAACCATAAAAATTAATGTATGTAAAAGGGAATGTTGCAGAAACATGATACTACATACATTAGAAGATGTAGGCCAACCTGCTATAGTGATGGATGGGTGATTATTGCATGCACTACTGCTATTCGTCTTCATCTACTCAAGAAATGCCCTGCATGCATACAACGTATAGTCTGCACTATTGCTGACATCCAATATAATGCACTGTATGTTGCTTTTGCAGGGGGTCAATATTTTACGGTTTTCACAGATCATTAGACATCTGCTGTCTGGCGTAGCCAGATCACTTTCAGGGAAGGCTGCTGCATTGCCTATGTGTGCACTGCCACCGCCCCCAAAGAGGAGGTAAAAATCACATTCATATCTTGTGTCACACTACCAGTGTTGTGCAAACAAGGTGAACGCAGGCTGGTTAGCTACAAGACAACTTGCATTGTATTGTGACAGGCATTGTGTGCAGTGGAATCAATAAATTATTAGTGCGAAACAACATCGCGGTCTATTGAATCTGCCTTATTGTCTATCTTGTAGCAAATCTGCATTCGTTCTACTTGTTTGCACTGCAACGGTAGTTTGGTTGCAAAACTGGTGGCAACTAATTTACCCTCCATTTTCTTTGTAATTAATACAAGGTGGCAATTACCCCACCATCCACTAGTGGTAGTGTTAGGTTGGTTTGTTGAGTTGCACTGGTGAACTCTACAAATTCACATAAACCTTCAGAGGATACTTCTCTGATATACTTCCCATTACTGTAAAATGTCTACCAGCCATGTTGACATTGTCCAGGTGTCAGCAATGGTTACAGACAAGTTACAGGTGTACAGACACAACCATAGGGAGTAAGAGGGAGTGTGTACTAACTAGAGATGTGGCAGCTCACCTGTTTAGCTACTGCTGGCTGCTTTCTCAACTGCTCAATCTCTGCTTGCTGCTCTTGAATGGTATCTTGCAGTCTTTGAATTGCAGTGCGCTGAGCTTGATTCGAAGCTTGCTGCTCTTGAATTGCAGCATCCCTCTCCGCCAATGCCTCATCCCTGTTGTGCAATGCCTCGTCTTTCTCCAGCAATGCTGTCTGCAATGCCTCATCCCATTGTTGCAACGCCTCGTCTTTCTCCCTCAATGCCTCTTCTTTCTGTCTGCATTCTTCCTCTTTGGCTGACAATTGCTGTCGAATTTGTTCAATAGGAACAACAACATTTGGGAGATATGACTCAATATGTCTAAGCTCTCGCACCAGCACTGCACTGGAGGGACGCTTGTCTGGTCGGTTCTCCAGACACTGCCGGACTGTGGGGAGAATCAGCTGCTTCTCTTGTGGGGTAAACAGCACAACGTAACGCTCACGACGCTGGAGCTCGGTCAAACCAACAATCTTGTCTCCTTCACATTTCGTAGGAGGATCGGGCTCTGGCCACTCGTGGGTCAGAATGGAGAGGATGATGTTACCAAAGGAGAACACATCTAGCTTCTCATTGTATCGTGGTGGGTTTTGCAGAGCCTCAGGAGACATGAACGCTGGTGTGCCTTTTATCGATGACTTACGATTGATGCTTGATGGGTTGATGGCTCGGCTCATGCCAAAGTCAGTCAACTTAGTCACAAAAGACACCACGTTCAGTAACACGTTGTTAGGGCTGAGGTCGTGGTGTACTAGAGGTGGATTCTGGCTGTGGAGATAAGCGATCGCTTGGCATATCTGGCGAAGTACGAACGCTTTGAGTTGGAGGGGGAACTCCTTCTTGCCGTGATCCTCTAAGTATCTCCGCAGACTGGTATCCATTTTCACCATAACCAGGACTGGCAGGCGAGAACCGCGTTCCAGATACACTCCAAGGAACTGCACTACACCAGGATGTCGTAGTTTGGACCATGTTATACACTCCGCCTCAAAGTTGGCAATGAACTTGTCCGCTCCTCCGGGCGAGTCGTCTTCGAGAAGAATCTCGTGCAGGCGCTTGGCGGCACACGGAGTGCCACTCCAATCAACCTCGTACACCGTGGCGTCGGCACCTCTACCAAGTTTCTTGTCGGTAAATGTAAGCTGTGCTATGAGAAGGCCGGGAAACCTTGAATGGCGTATCCTCTCCGCCATTTTGAATTGGGTAACAATGTGCCTATCTAATTGGGGCGAGCCTGAGCGAGCCCACAATTAGGAGATCAACGGTGATTTTGTCTGTTTGTAACTGTACGTCTTACCGTATTGTTCTATTTACAAATCGGCTTTGTACTAGTCGCTTTTGGATTCACGAACATTGTGGTTGCACTATCGTGCATGTACAAACAATTATACATACCCTACGTATTGCACAGTGTACAGTGTTTCAGGGACATGGATCCGGCCCACGCGGAGCGCCTACGGCGGAGGCGAGAGCGGGAGAGAGACAAACGTGCCCCCGAAACACCTAAAAGCAGAGAAGAAAGGTTGAGAGTGCGAAGAGAACGGGACAGGGCCAGGCGCGCTATCCGAGTGGCCATGAAACGACACATGCCCGCCTGCAGCAGTTAAGTGCTGCCCAGAGGGCACGACGCTCCGCAGAAAGTGCAGACCAGAGACTGCTGCAGATAAGTGCTGCCCAGATCGAACGACGTGCTGCCGAAACTGTTGCAAAGACAAAGGACGATTAGACCGTGACAGAGAAAGGCATAGAACACAACGTCGCGTGCAGCCGCAACCTTCACTGCTTGTTCGTCATAAAATGGGTGCCTTCCATAGACACCTATCTAAACTGGAGGTGGCGCAATGTTCCACTTGCTGTGATGCATTTCCTGGCCTGCAGCTACAATCTCTGCAATCTGCTGAGTGTGTGCAATGTTATTGCTTTATTCCTTGCTCAGGCTCGCCCACTGATGATTATCATCTGCCTAGTGTATTTGGTCCGTTCTGGTCAGAAAATTATACACGGCCAACAATGTCATGTGATGCAACTGGGGACGTCCCCTACAATAGAGAATTTAGATTTTTTGCCGAGCCGAAAGGCGAGGCAAGTAATCGTGATACCGTCACCATCCAATTACCACCCCTCTAGCTAGTCCACCTCCAACATGGAGGAGGAGAGAGAACAGGCAGTGAGTGCTGGGTAGGGGAAAGGGAGGGGAAGGGGAGACAGTGCGGTAGAAGGAATAGCACAACCTTGCTGGACTTCATGCAGTGTTTATCTTGAAGTCCTCAGAAGTGCCTCTTGCTGTTTCTACTTGGCATTGGGTCCCAATGTTCAGCACTTCAATGGTGTGTACCAGTTGTTGGGGCACTCTGTACTCTTTCAGAATAGCTGTCCAGGCCTGCCAGTTGCAGGAGTCATATACGTTATAGCTATACACTTTATGTGAGGTCCACAGCTACACATACGTAGAGTGGGGTCCTGTATTATGTGGCTCTCTCCACCACCTGCCATACCACACACAGCTGATCCCTCATTGGCCTCCATTAGTTGAGGACCAATGATGGCCTGTAGCCTCTCCAGCTGGATTAGTAGCGGGACTTTCCCTGAAGCACTGAACAGGGTTGTGCAACTGTGTGTGTGTGGGGGGGGGGGGGGGGGAGAGCCTCATTGCTCCCCAAATCAAAGACAATTGCACAAAGCCTAAGGTAGCATGTAGGGTCCTAATTCATTAATATGCAACAACTTGGTGTTAGCACCTCATTAACACCTAGTTACTTCAAGGGTATCAGGTTACACACCAGCTACATCAAGGAGATAGTGTTTCACAGTGTGGTAAGGGCTCACAACTGGTGTATCCCTGGTCTGCAGTTTGAGACCTCATCCCTGGCACAACCTCCCTGCATGGGTCTCCAACCTTGAACCTCTCCATCCCTTGCTAAACTTGCCCTGTGAAATGGAAGCCATTCATCACAGCCCATCTAGATAATGGGATTGGGCACAATATGTGTACTTGTTGCTGTACATAGACTGGTGTGTTGTACATGTATGTGAGTCTCCTCCATGTGTCTGTTGTAGGTCTGAAGCCAACGACCTGTCTCTTCACATTGCAAAGGAAGTGACTGGAGGATCTGTTGTCATTGCACTCAGAAAGTAAATGTATTTGCTGATGTTTTACCACAAGTGCAATTGCCCCGACATCATCCAATTTCCACTCCTCTAGCTAGACCACCTCTCTTGTTTCTTTCCTGACTTTCCTTCCCATTGAAATTGTTGCCCTCTCCTGATCCTGCCTTACTCACCTTGTCCTTATGCAGTGCCTACCATGGACACATTGGCTACCTCCTTGCCATCAGCTCCTTGAAGAAGTACACTGCACCTCAGGAAGTTGTGCTCACTGTGAGTACAATCAAATGTTACTTTGAATAACGTATAGCTGAGTGCTGTACAATTCCCTCTTAGAACATCTCCCCCCATGCATATGCGTACCCTCCCCCCCACATACCCCCTCCCCAGGCCCCCTGTCCTGATGTCTACCGTGGGGAGCATTGTGATCCAGAGACTGCTGGTCACCTGTATGCCTTGGAGGTGAAGAGGATGATTGAGGAGGCACAGAGCAAAGGGAAGAAGGTAGGAGGAAGTATAGAATGTATTGTGATACATTTCACATGCTTAAAGTCAGAACACCTCGGCAGTGTTGGCTGGTGCCATAGTGCATCTGCTGTAGACAGTGGGTACCTAAACTGCACTGTGTCTGTGTTCCCCTCAATCTTGTACTAGCTGTAACCCCGCCCCTTTGAGTGGCTTAAAGTTCCCAGTCGCATGTTGTAGCTGCAATTTGAGAATTTAGTTACAGTGGAACCTAAGAAATAAGACTGCCATCTGGGCCATAAAAAGGCCAAGGGCCTTGAAAAGTGGTCTTATTTTTGAGGTGGTCCTAATTCATGTGTACATGGATTTGGGACTAAACCAAAGTGGTCTTATTTCTAAGGTGGTCGTTTTATAGAGGTGGCCATTTAGCAGGGTTCCACTGTTACATGTCAATGAGCCTAATTGGTACAATGTGGCATGATACTGTAAATTTTGTGGACACAGAGCTTTGACAGAGACTGCGGCAATGACAAAAACTATCTTAGGTCACTCAACAAACTGTCTGTGAGTATTCATGTACAACTCCTTCATCAATCTATCCACCTCTTCCCTCACCAGTTTGCTGCCTTCATCTGTGAGGTTGCCATGTGCTGTGGAGGGATGCTATTCATGCCAAACGTCTACCTGAAGGAGGTCTACCAGTGAGTGTAACTCAGTTGGGAGTGAAGAGGCACTATTGCACAGTACACTTAATTGCTCCCTGTCAATACATGTGTGTGCACATTGTATGCCTATGTCCCATACATGGTGGGCTAGTTCACACTTTGTGGGTGTCTATAGCCGGGATTCACCGTCAGCATGTTCATGTGTGTAGGTATGTCCGTGAGGCAGGTGGTCTGTGTATTGCTGATGAGGTACAGGTTGGGTTTGGGAGAGCAGGCAAGCACTTCTGGATGTTTGAGGAACATGGTGAGCTAGTGTGTGTGTGTGTGTGTGTGTGTGTGTACGTGTGTGTGCATGCGTGTGTGTGCATGCATGTGTGCATGTGTGTTTGTGTGTGTGTGTGTGTGTGTGTGTGTGTGTGTGTGTGTGTGTGTGCGTGTGAGGAAATGAATATTTATTTAGTGCAGCCACATGTGGGGGCGAGGTTTAGTGGTGTTACAGGACCTGAGGTTGAAGGGGTTTCCTGTGCACTTGAGTGTGGGCTTGTGTACGCCCTCACTCCCTCACCTCACCCCATCCCACCCCCTCCCTCACTCCTACACCTCACCCCACCCCACCCCTCCCTCACTCCTACACCCCACCCCACCCCACACATCCACACACCCCTTCATCCCCCATCCCTGTATTGTACACTGCAGGGTACAGTGGACAGTATGGTCCTCTCTGATGGAGGAAAAGGGGAGAACAGTGATCCGGAGAGTGAGGCTGTTGTTACAAGTTCTGCATGATGTGATAAATTGATGAATCCCCCATGACCCCATCCCCTGGACCTTAGAGGCTATTTGTATGTGTATACACAACACTACAGAACAGATGAGTTTGTATACTGTACATTTATTTATGATACTGTGTGCAGCACAGTACACTTTCCATGTACTAATGTGCATGTAGTATTGCTCATGTCTTATGTGTACAGTCAACATTGGAACTGCAGTGTACATAGAGTACATTATTGGATTTTAGCAGTGATTTATGTAATGTACATTAAATTTATATTGAAATTGCTGATCGATTGCGTTTGATGGATAGTTGATTGAAAGAGCAGTGATCCATCTTGTATACAGTGCAAGTGATGGAAATTTTGATAGAGGGCACTTAAAGTAAAGGGCCGGCTGGGTCCATGCATGATCAACTGTTCAAATCAATGCTCCCAGGGGGATTATGTAGTACACAGGAGCTGTTGAAGATCCAGCAGCTGTTTCATCCAGTCAGCATGCAGGGCTCGTGCACCCCTTTAGATACACTACATGTACAAAACATGACTCAGCATACTGTAATGTGACTCACAGAGGACGTGTGTGGCCGCACATTTCAAGGAAAATGGACGACAACAGTGTCACACTTTGGAGACACCTTCCTATCAAAGCATTGCATTTCTCTCATCCACACATCGTCCCATGTCTGGTGTGTGTGACTGTCTACATTATTGCTTTAATGTGTTGCGTATCACTTTTGATTGTGTGTAGATTTTTAATCACAGCCAGTTCAATCTCAATCAACTATCAATCATTCAATCTCAACTACATTGCTGCATATCAATCGTCGTATATAGTCCGAGTGTCACTGACTGTAACATTACAAAAACAGGAATGATTGTTCACACTACAATTTTGTTGTGGGTCAATACATCACATCAGTTCAATCAATGAATATCATTACAATACCTGTATACATCACATACAAAACACACATGCACTAGAATGTGTACATTACTATCATAAATTGAAAATGTACATCATTACACTATCGTCACAAATTCAAACTAATATGTGAGTCAGTTCAAATGAAAAGTTCAGAAGACCTGCACACGTTTGTTCCCATTATCAACTACATACACTAGTTCATTGTCATCAACACAAATACCCCAAGGGTGACTGAATCTCCCTGGATCAGACCCTTGTGCTCCAAATTGGTGAATCAGTTCACCTTCCAACGTGTACACCATTACGGTGTGTGAGGAAGGTGAAGTGATCAACAAATGGTTGTCATTAGTAGCGGCAATGTAGTATGGGTCATACTTTAGCTTGAATTGTCGCTTAAAAGAGCCTTCTTTAGACCACATGGAAACACGCCTATTCCCCCAATCAACAACATACACACGGCCATCTGAACCAAATGCTATGTCACCAGGTCCATCAAAACACCCTGGACCGCTTCCTTTTGAGCCAAAAGTAAACAGAAATTTGCCTTCTTCATCGTGAACAGAAATACGGTGGTTACCTCGATCACAAATGTAAATCAGACCTTCTGCACTAACAGCCACTCCATAAGGATGGCTGAAACGGTCACTTTCACTACTTGAATGGTGTATGGTCTGAAGGAGTCGGCCATCTTGGGACAGCTTTACTACTTTATTGTTGTGATAGTCTGTCACCCAAACATTCCCTTTGAGGTCAAATGAAACACCAAACAACCGACCACCAAGAATTCCTTCCCCAATGGACCTCATGAATGTACCATCATTGGTGAGAAGATGAACACACCTGTTCACATCTGTCACAGCTAGGAGGCCATCATTGTTCACTGCTACTGCATAGTAATAATCACCACCTGGACTACCATCCGGACTGTGTCGGATGACCTTCTGACATTTTCCAAGCTTCCTCCAGTCCCTGGGAGGCTGCTTCACCTGCAGGTGGAATTAGTCAACTGCAGGTAACACAGTAGGAGTGTACATGACAGACAGTTGGATGCATTCACTTGCAAACACATGGAATTACTTCCCTGTTGATGTGGTGGGTGGGGGAGGTACACACAGGGAACAGAACAGAATCAGATAGTAAGGGCCCATGCACATGAGATGCCCCACACTATTGATATCCCCTCCATCTTGAAGCCAGGACAACACAGCAGACCATTAGTTTGCCATGTAAATACACTGCTAGTAGGTTTGGTGTGTCAAATACTACAGAGGATGTGGAATGTGCACACTCTGTATACACACACACACACGCATGCATGCACGCACGCGTGCACACATCCACACACACCATATGGTGAGAAAGTTTGGTGAGGAACCTATTATGGCGGATTGGCACGTAGGTATGAGTGCAATCCACCAATATCTTTTCAACAAAAAGTCAGCATTATTGCACATTGTAGCTGGATGCGCCAAATTGTCAGCATTGAGTTCAGAACCAACAGCTATGTTTATTACGTTACGTTACACACTATGTTTCCATAAAGATTTGGGCAGAGGGAGAGAGCTGTTATGTACACAGAAATTCATGGACAAGGCTGAGGGTTACTACAAAGCTAAAGTCATACAACAGCGTGTATACTCCACAGTCACATTTCACTGTCATTTGCAATGTACCTCAGAGCATTCAGGATCAGCCATTTTTCAATGAATATCATTACGGCATAAGACTTGCCTAGCCACCAAAATAAATTCTGCCAAAATAAATTCCTGCCAAAAAGGGTATAAATTTGTGAATTACATGCAGGGGCAGATCCAGACATTCGAAAGGGGGCGTGTACCATAGCAATATGCTCATGGATTAAGTAAGGGGACCAGGGTTGGAACCCTCTTGGTTATTTCGGAAATGGAGATGCTCTCAAGTGAATCGAGGACACTTTGGTGTAACTGACATTAAGACGGTTGGACGACAATGTACATGTACATATTGTTGGTTCTCCATACTCTGTTACTAACTGTAGCTAGGGCTTTAAAACCTCACAATAACTGGTAGAGAGGTATGCAGAACACTTTGCTCTAGTCTTTCCTCCAATTCAGCAGTTCCCAGGCCACAGCTGAACTGTAGGAACAGCACTAGAGTCTAAAGTAGTACAGCCATTGAGCAAAATACTGTCTTATTGTGCAATGAGGGCTGATGACATCACAATAAAATGGCGTCCAAGAAGAAAGAAAGGCAAACAGATCCTTATTTATTCCAAAGGTTACATAGTCATAGTCGAATGTTTTAAGCTTGAACACACTGCTTTGTGATCACTTCTGAAGCACTACCTAATGAAGGTCTTGATTCTGTGATATTTGGCAGAAATACTGTACACACTCAGTGACTGTTACTGCAGTCTAGTGCAAAGGGGGCAGCTCACCTGTTTAGCTACTGCTGGCTGCTTCTTCAACTGATCGATCTCGGCTTGCTGCGCTTGAATGGTATCTTGCTGTGCTCGAATGGTATCTTGCAGCTTTTGAATTGTAGTGCGCTGAGCTTGATCTGAAACTTGCTGCTCTCGAATGGTATCATGCTGTGACTTGATAGTAGCGTCTTTCTCCCTCAATGCCTCGTCTTTCTGTCTGCATTCTTCCTCTTTGGTCGACAACTGCTGTTGAAGTTGCTCAATGGGAGAAACAACATGGCTGGCACTTGGGAGGGATGACTCAATACGTCTCAGCTCTCGCACCAGCACTGCACTGGAGAGACGCTTGACTGGACGGTTCTCCAGACACTGCCGGACTGTGGGGAGAAACAGCTGCTTCTCTTGTGGAGTGAGCATTGCAACATAACGCTCACGACGCTGGAGTTCGGTGAGACCAACAATCTTGTCTCCTTTATATTTTGTGGGGGGACCAGGGTTGGGCCACTCGTGGGTCAGAATAGAGATGATGATGTTGCCAAACGAGAACGCGTCCAATGTCTCATCGTATCGAGGAGGATCATGGAGAGCTTCAGGAGACATGAAGGCTGGAGTGCCTTTCACTGACGATTTGCGACTCAAGGTGGATGGGTTGATGGCTCGGCTCATGCCAAAGTCAGTCAACTTGGTCACAAAAGCCACCACGTTCAGTAACACGTAGTTAGGGCTGAGGTCGTGGTGTACTAGAGGTGGATTCTGGCCGTGGAGATAAGCGAGCGCTTGACATATCTGCCGAAGTACGAACGCCTTGAGGTGGATGGGGAACTCCTTCTTGCTGTGACTTTCGCAGTACTTTCGCAGACTGGTGTCCATTTTCTCAATTACGAGAACTGGCAAACGAGAGTTGCGTTCCAGATGTACCCCGAGGAACTGCACTACACCGGGATGACGCAGTTTGGACCAAGTCAGACATTCCGCCTCAAAGTTGCTGATGAGTTTCTCCGCTCCTCCGGGCGACTGGTCTTGGAGCAGAATGTCGTGAAGGCGTTTTGCAGCGCACACGGTACCTCTCCAATTCACCTCGTACACTGTGGCATCAGAGCCTACACCGAGTTGGGTGTCGGTGAACGCAAGGTCGGATATAAGCAAGTTGGGGAATCTGGTCACAGTAGGGCGTATCCTCTCCGCCATTTTGATTAGCACGTGCGGGTGACTGCCGCATGCAGAGTACGTAGTCTCCATCACTGATCACTGGATGATGCATGCGGCGATGAGTAAGCAGAGGCTGAGCACTCCACACTGGGCGGAGTGTACAGCTAGTGAACAGTGAACATGCAGTGAAAGTGAGTTAGCAGACGAGAATGAAATTGGACATGGAAATACTTAGCTAGCTATCGAGCTGATATTGGACACATTTTAAGCCAAAAGCTTAAGGCTAGCTCTCAGAATAACTCAGCTAGTCTGTTATCCAGAAGGGTAGCTAGTCTTCTAGTCATAGTTACACAAGTATTTCAGTGAGTCAGTTTGTCAATCTGTTCAGGCAGTGTGATGCTAGGAGGTGCTGTCACTTGTAAACTGCCATCGACTTCTTTCATTCACACATACCCCATGCATATGGCTACTATGTTATGGCAGATATATCATCAGAAGAATACACCAGACCTCAGTTGATGGTGTCTGACCTTAGGCCAAGCATAATTACATGATCTACAGATATTCCACAGTGTCTAATGCAGTCTATAGCTATGCCTCAGCTGGCAGTCTTCTTTGATAGTTTTGAACTCATTCCATATACACTAATACCTGTTTACACTAGAGCAGTATTCCGGAGTGGTCCGGTTCATTTGAGTGTCGTCTGGAAAGTGGCATATGTGAACGAGTAATTCATCATTTTTACTTAACTGTTCTGCAGTGTGATATCACGGTCCACTTCTGCTACTGGTAGTGACGTATGGAGTGGGTGAATGTTTGATGGGAGAGTATTTTGATGGTGAAGGGCATGCAATTCTAATCTAGTAATGATGGTGGCAGTACGTTCACTCGCTAACATGTCACCCAGTAGATAGTTGAAATCTGTTCCAGAAGTGCAACAAACTGCCAATTCACCGTCTTGGCATACAATTTTCAAGTACGTTTCACCTCGTATCTGCCTACTAGTTTAGTCTTACAGTAATCGACTGGGGGGGGGAAGCCGTAGCATGTCCTCTACTGCGCATCTAGCTAGCCACAACTCTCCTACCACTAGTCCTGATATTCCGCATTTTCAAATGAAGACTTAAGGTACACCTTGCTGTATGTGCAAGAAGTATGGCTCATGCACACAAAGCCTGACTCAACTGACTTGGAATGCTGTTTTCAACACAACTCAAAGGTGATAAACAATAAATTTAGTTGACTTGGTAAGATTTCAAGCACAACTTGAAGGTGATAAGCTATGAATTTAGTTACGCAAATGAAATGACCTCTTCCATAACAAACATGATTGACCTGTCCTGGTAGAGATACAGTCCCAGCTACATAGAGATGTGTACAAAGCTACCTCTGTAATAAGGGCACCTCTCTAATGAGGTCACTTGGGCCTGTTCCACACTGCCCACATCAGAGAGGTGTCACTGTATTCCATATCCCTCAGACCTACAGTAGGCTGACCTTTCTCCACCATTCCACCCCCACATATTACCAGTCAGCCTTATACTGCTCCATTACACATGTACAGTATTGGTCATTGGATGTTGGTATGCTCATGTGCAGATACATACAAGTAGTGTCTTTATCCTTCCCTATCCTTATCCTATGTATGTAGAAAGTGTATGTTCCTGTCTGTTCTAGCATGCACACGGTCAGCCAATTGAGTGTTAGCATGTGCATACACATTTGGTGTGGTTAAGTAAAAGGAGTGGAAGGTCTATTGCTCTGCACATCTCAATGTACATGTGTAGTTTGCGGAGTGTTTGACTGTGTACCTACGTGTGTGCTTCTTGGACTGTGTGACTGACACTGACTGTCCCTCCCATTCTCTTCTCATCCAGGACCTGCCCCCATCACTGTCAGCCGAGGGCCTAGCAGGTCAGAGTCTTCCTATAACTCCCCCTCCAACAGCCACCCCTCCTCACTCTATGCAGCATCACTGACAACAGCTGGGGTTTCTGGCATCCCTCGGCCCAAGCCACCTTAGCAGAGCCATTTGGTGAGGATTGCTTCTCATCTGGCTAGTCTGGTCAACTACCATGTGGGGTGGGAGGGGGGGAGGGGAATGAAGGAGGCTTGGAGTGGACCAGTGGGCACTACAGATATGCAGCCAATTTTGTGTATGTGAGTGCATTATGTCCATGTGAGTGTGTGTTTGACTGTGTGCTGTGTGTATGTAGTTGTATTACTGCATGTTTGTTAGCTTGTGTGTGTGTGTTGGCCATACTTGGCAGGCCAGTGAAGAGTGAGTGACTATTTGGTATGCATAGCTCTTTTTGAACCTACGTAATGCCAACCTCCTTCCCTCTCCGTGTAGCCTCCAAATCATATCGGCTGCAGCAGGAATAGACAAAATTGTATCCCCGGTGTTTTATGGTACACACTAACTATCCCCCCAGGGTCCAAAATCCCCTGGCCCCCTCTTGCCTTTCATCTTCCCACTGCTCATCAGCTGCCCCTCGTCCACTGAACCACAGTTATGTGTACAGTTGGAGGTGGGTGTGTACCTTATGTCACACAGTGTTTGTGAGTTTCATGAATGGAGCACATTCACAAACATTTCTGGGGTAGGGTTTATACAGAGGTGTTATGTCAGTGGATGTACCTAGGAGTCACATTACCTGAGGTTGAATGGGTTGTTTCGTGCACTTAGTGCACATGATGGGATTCGTACCCCCTTACTCCAACAAGGGTTTATATATTAGCCCAACCCCTTCGTCACTCCTACACCTCATCCCACCCTGTGTGTGTGTGTGTGTGTGTGTGTGTGCGTGAGTGTGCATGTGCGATTGTGTGTGTGTGTGTGTGTGTGTGTGTGTGTGTGTACATGTATTGTGTATGCAGGGGTGGTTGTACATGTGTGTATACTTGTAAATTTAGCATATTTTACTGCTATTCTTGTTAGGTGTGGTCCCTGATATCCTCACCATTGGGAAGCTGATGGGTAACGGGTTCCCAGTGTCAGGAGTGGTGACCACTCCTAGTGTTAATGACCTTCATGAGGAGAAGGCTCCTCCTCACTACAACACTGTGAGCACACAGTCTCAGTCCACACACACAATGCCATACCACTTGTACATGCATGTATTGACATACACCTGCGTATACATACATCACAGTTCCACAGTTCTACAGAATGTTCATGTGTTAGCATGTTTTGGGTGTTTCACTCTATGTGCACTACACACATTATACAATATTTAGTTGTGTGTATATAGCCACATATGTGGGTGGGGTTTTGTGCACGTGGTGTTACGTCATTGGATGCACCTAGTGGTCACATGACATAAGGTTGAAGGGGGTTTCCCGCATGCTTGGTGGTGGGTTTTGCACCTGTTACTCCAACAAGTGTTAATACCTCACCCCACTCCACCCCCTCCCTCACTCCTACACCCCACCTCACCCCACCCCCTCCCTCACTCCTACACCTCACCCTACCCCCTCCCTCACTCCTACACCTCACCCTACCCCCTCCCTCTCCCCTAAGCCTCACCCCACCCCACACATCCACACACCCCTCCATCCCCCCATCCCTGTATTGTACACTGCAGGGTACAGTGGACAGTATGATCCTCTCTGATGGAGGAAATTGTGATCCGGAGAGTGAGCTCAAGGCTGTGATAATGTTTTTGCAAGAATAATAGTTGACGAATCCCTTGACCCCGCCCCTTGACATATTTCAGTTGATGTGTACACAAATCATGCAGAACAGATTATATTTATAGCTTTTGTACTGCATGTACATTTATTAATGATACTGTGTGTAGTACAGTACACTTTTCATGTACTAATGTGCATGTAGTATTGCTCATGTTTTATGTGTACAGTCAACATTGGAACTGCAGTGTACATAGAGTACATTATTGGATTTTAGTAGTGATTTATGTAACATTGATATATAATTTCTTCGAACCATCAATATCACTTGACAGATCGAACAGTGCATGATCCATGCATAATTATTACTATAGAATGTGTGCAATTTTCTATCTGGATTGAAATATAAAGCTATAATTATAAGGAAAGCATGCATGTCTAAAATAGCTCCGGCCTAAGGGACTATATAGTTGTCCCATCCCGCATGACACAGAGCTATCACACGTTACAAGACCCCGCATGTTCCATCCAGTCAGCACGCAGGGCTCGTGCACCCTTTAGATACACTACATGTACAAAACATGACTCAGCATACTGTAACGTGACTCACAGAGGACATGTGTGGCTGCACATTTCAAGGAAAATGGACGACAACAGTGTCGTACTTAGGAGACATGCACCTTCCTATAAAAGCATTGCATTTCTCTCATCCACACATCGTCCCATGTCTGGTGTGTGTGACTGTCTACATTATTGCTTTAATGTATTGTGTATCACTTTTGATTGTGTGTAGAGTATTAATCACGGCCAATTCAATCTCAATTAACTATCAATCATTCAATCTCAACTACATTGCTGCATATCAATCGTCATATATAGTCCGAGTGTGACTGACTGTAACATTCCAAAAACAGGAATGATTGTTCACACTACGTTTGTTGTGGGTCAATACATCACATCAGTTCAATCAATGAATATCATTACAATACCTGTATACATCACATACAAACACACATGCACACACACATGCACTAGAATGTGTACATTACTATCATAAATTGGTAATGTACATCACTACACTATCATCAAAAATTCAAACTAATATGTGAGTCAGTCCAAATGAAAAGTTTAGAAGACCTGCACACGACTGTTCCCAGCATCAACTACATAAACTAGTTCATTGTCATCAATACATATACCCCAAGGGTCATTGAACCTCCCTGGATCAGACCCGTATGCTCCGAATTGGTGAATCAGTTCACCTTCCAATGTGTACACCATTACGGTGTTGGAGGTGCAAGAAGTGATCAACAAATGGTTGTCATTAGTAGCGGCAATGTAGTATGGGTCATACTTTGGCTTGAATTGTCGCTTAAAAATGCCTTCCTTAGACCACATGGAAACACGCTTATTCCCAAAATCAACAACATACACAAGGCCATCTGAACCAAATGCTAAATCACGAGGGCTATCAAAACACCCTGGGCCACTTCCTTTTGAGCCAAATGCAAAAAGAAACTTGCCCACTTCATCGTGAACAGTGACCCGGTGGTTACCGCGGTCACAGACATAAATCAGACCTTCTGCACTAACAGATACACCAGTAGGATTGCTGCAACTATCCCTTTCACTGCTTGCATGGTGTATGGTCTGGAGGAGTCGGCCATCTTGGGACAGCTTGACTACTTTATTGTTGAGATAGTCTGTCACCCAAACATTCCCTTTGAGATCAAATGAAACACCAAACACACAACCACCAAGCACTCCTTCCCCAATGGACCTCACCAATGTACCATCATTGGTGAGAAGATGAACACACCTGTTCTCCCTATCTGTCACAGCTAGGAGGCCTTTACTGTTTACTGATACTGCCCTATACTCAAAACCCTCTAGAGTGCTTAGGATGACCTTCTGACACTTTCCAAGCTTCCTCCAGTCCCTGGGAGGGTGCTTCACCTGCAGACGAAATTAGTGAACTGCAGGTAACACAGTAGGAGTGTACATGACAGACAGTTGGATGCATTCACTTGCAAACACATGGAATTACTTCCCTGTTGATGTGGTGGGTGGGGGAGGTACACACAGGGAACAGAACAGAATCAGATAGTAAGGGCCCATGCACATGAGATGCCCCACACTATTGATATCCCCTCCATCTTGAAGCCAGGACAACACAGCAGACCATTAGTTTGTCATGTAAATACACTGCTAGTAGGTTTGGTGTGTCAAACACTCCAGAGGATGTGGAATGTGCACACTGTACACATGCACACTCACACGTGCGCACACGCATACACACGCATGCATACAAACATGCACACACACACACACACACACACACACACACACACACACACACACACACACACACACACACACACACACACACACACACACACACACACACACACACACACACACACACACACACACACACACACACACACACACACACACACACACACACACACACACACACACAATTAAATTAACCATAGTCCTTGCTGAAATCTTCATCTCATGTGACATTATACATGACTCCACTGCTGATGGACAGTATAGTGTACATGATGTAATGGGAGGTGACTGTGGTATACAGAACTAGTGCATGCACTGATTTGTACTTACACTGTGTGTGTGTGTGTGTGTGTGTGTGTGTGTGTGTGTGTGTGTGTGTGTGTGTGTGTGTGTGTGTGTGTGTGTGTGTGTGTGCGTACGTGCATGCGTGTGTGTGAAGTAGCAGTACTGTAGCAGTGGGCTAGGGCTAGGGCAGTGGTGGATGTACACTACTTCCCTTTACAGGTCACAATGAGTGGCAAAACACGTGTGTGTACGGCAGACTGGTGTGTGAATGAAGGGGCTGGTGTGTGAGTGCAGCATCTACATGTGGGGCAGTTCCTTATTAGTCTGTGGCCTCATCCTTTCCACTCATACTCAACATCACCTTCAGATGCTCCCAGAGAGGATCACTGTCCTTCAACATTTCATAGACCATAGCACTCTGATTGGGTTATGGTCATGTGACTAACACTATAATAAGGCTAGAATACAATTCTGGCAAAACAGTAGAATGCCTATAAGGGGACAGTGAATCCCTACAGTTATGTAGGGATTCACTACAAGCTCGATCATAACAAACTGATTACAAAGCACTTCATAGCCCATAGCACTCTGATTGCCTTATGGTCATGTGACTAACAGTAATTACCCGTGATTGTGCAACAGGGGTTATGCATTTGGTTCGTGGCTCAGTTTGTCCGTCCACACTTTTTGGGCCATTTGTGAGATTAAGGCGCTTTCAAGGGCTCATGTAGCTCCTAAAAGCGCCTTAATCGTGCTTCGCACAAAAAACAGCCTGTATATGCTCGACGACTACAGCAACCACGGAGAAGCTATTAAAACGGCACTTTCTAGTCGGGTCTGCATGCAGAAAGAGTGTGCAGACTGCGGATGGCCCTGGCCATCACTTTGGCCAAGTTGGCCGAACGGAAGTGGAAACAGAAATAGGGACCTGGGTAAGAGCTGGGCTAAGTTCTCATACCTGACCTTACCCCAATGAACCCAGTGAACCTTAGGTGTCATGAGAATTATACCCACAAAGCACTTATGGGCATCCACTCAGAACATGTTGCCATACCTAATAATAGTTAGGTCTATACAATCTCCACATGCATGGGGTATGGTCTCCATGAGGCCTTGTTGGGTTGATATACAATTCCACGAATATGACTAGGGCATACATCAAATGCAAGCAGACTCGCTTCAATGTATATAGCTAGCTATTTCAGTAAAGTACAGTGCATGAGCGTAACTCGACCAGGGCAAGTACATTTTGGGCAATAATAGAACTGCAATCTGCTTTCACAGGCTGTCAGAAAGTAGGGATAGCAAGCCAGGCGAAGCACTGGATGGCAGCAGACCCATCGACACCTACATATTTGGAGCTGTGCAGGGAAGCCAGTCCTTGCTTAGCTAACCACAGTGCACATTTTGCGCTTCACCTGAAGGAACACTGAAAGTGTTCACTCGGGTGAACAGTGAACACTGAAAGTGTTCCGGGCCATGCGGGGCAAATGATGTCAGTCAATATGGTGGAATCGTCAACAGGAGTGTAGCCCTCGCTGGAGTAATGAGCAGCATTAAGAGCAATCTGAACGTAGCGTGCAGCGATGAAGTGGAGTGTTGAGCAGATTCGTAGCTGATGTTGGCCAAGTAGAGCGTTTCGTTGTTGTGAGCACCTGCGGAGAACACCGGGCTATTATGCAATCTAGGTGTCTCGGGTTGACTGGGATGGATATACATATATACGTATATACATACATATTCTATACAAACGGGGGACGACAACGCATCACAATTACTTGCCTCGCCTTTTGGCTCGGCAATAATAAACACTCATTTGTCCCAACCATTGAGAGGGGGAACTGAGCGCTTTCATTAGTTATTGTGCAATCATAATGCTGCAATTAAAAATGGCTGCCAGCGGTCAGAATTAGGAAAGAACTTAATGTAGATCCCTGTGTACCCACACTAGACTCCATTAGCTTACAGCAGCTCCTCTAAAGATATTCAGATGATGTACGCCATTAAGCCCTGTTTGATGTACACTTTAGCGCAATCTGCTAAGAAAATATATTTCAGATCTGGGCCAAGGAGGGGGGGCTCAAGCCCCTCCTCCCAGATCCGCCCCTGTATCCCATAAACGTACAAAATTACATAATACCAACATTTCCAAAACTTCCAAAATATGAATACAAGACACCCTAAAATTTTGTTTGGGTAAAATATATCAGAGGATTTCACGGATCAGTATAGTCATCAGTGAAACCTATCCATAATCAATCATCAGTGGACATGTATACTGTAGTGAAGCCATCACATCAGAGAGGTCATGACTGTAACAATGACTAGTTCACCTTCTTTCGTCACATTAACTTCATTTGGTTTAGAGTACATAATTGTTGCTGCTCAAATTAAGAGCATGCATAATCTTGGTCTTAATCTGTGGTAGCATGCATGGCTAATCTAGACAAAGACATGCCTTGTTTGATGGCAGTAGCTACATAAAGGAAGTACACTGAGCACTGAACATGTACGTGTAGAGTGTAGTGATCATGCATCTTTGTGATCACTTCTGAAGCACTGCCAAATGAAGGCCTTGATACTGTGATATTATTGGCAGAAATACTGTACATACTGTTACTGCAGTCTAGTGCAAAGGGGCAGCTCACCTGTTTAGCTACTGCTGGCTGCTTCTTCAACTGATTGATCTCGGCTTGCTGTGCTCGAATGGTATCTTGCTGCTTTTGAATTGTAGTGCGCTGAGCTTGATTTGAAGCTTGCTGCTCTCGAATGGTATCTTGCAGCTTTTGAATTGTAGTGTGTTGAGCTTGATTTGAAGCTTGCTGCTCTCGAATGGTATCTTGCAGCTTTTGAATTGTAGTGCGCTGAGCTTGATTTGAAGCTTGCTGCTCTCGAATGGTATCTTGCTGCTTCTGATTAGCAGTGCGCTGAGAATGAATTGTCAATTGCTGTTCTTGAATGGCATCTTGCTGTGACTGAATAGTAGTGTCTTTCTCCTTCAATGCCTTGTCCTTCTGTCTGCACTCTTCCTCCTTGGCTGACAACAGTTGGCGAAGATGCTCAATGGGAGCAGCAACATGGCTGCCGCTTGGGAGGGATGACTCAATACGTCTCAGCTCTCGCACCAGCACTGCACTGGAGGGACGCTTGTCTGGTCGGTGTTCCAGACAGTGGCTGACGGTGGGGTGAAACAGCTGCTTCTCTTGTGCAGTGAACATTGCAACATAACGCTCGCGCCGCTGAAGCTCATTTAATGCTACGAGTTGATCTCCTTGCAACTGAGTGGGAGGATCAGGCTCTGGCCACTCGTGGGTCAGAATGGAGAGGATGATGCTTCCAAAAGAGAATACATCTAGCTTCTCATTGTATCGTGGTGGGTTTTGTAGAGCCTCAGGAGACATGAATGCCGGTGTGCCCTTTATCGATGACTTACGGATGATGCTTGAAGGGTTGATGGCGCGGCTCATGCCAAAGTCAGTCAACTTGGTCACAAAAGACACCGCGTTCAGTAACACGTTGTTAGGGCTGAGGTCGTGGTGTACTAGAGGTGGATTCTGGCTGTGGAGATAAGCGAGTGCTTGGCATATCTGACGAAGTACGAACGCCTTGAGGTGGAGGAGGAACTCCTTCTTGCCGTGGTTCTCTAAGTATCTCCGCAGACTGGTATCCATCTTCTCCATGACGAGGACAGGCAGGCGAGAACCGCGTTCCAGATACACTCCAAGGAACTGCACTACACCGGGATGGCGCAGTTTCGACCAGGTGATGCACTCCACTTCAAAGTTGGCAATGAACTTGTCCGCTCCTCCGGGGGAGTCGTCTTCGAGAAGAATCTCGTGCAGGCGCTTGGCGGCACACGGAGTGCCATTCCAATCAACCTCGTACACCGTGGCGTCGGCACCTCTACCGAGTTTCTTGTCGGTAAATACTAAGTTTGTGATGAGAAGACCGGGAAACCTTGAGGGGCGAATCCTCTCCGCCATTTTGATTGGGTGATAAGTGTCATGTGATGCAACTTGGGGACGTCCCCTTTGTGTGGATGTACCGGTAGTCAATAGGCAGTGAAACTGGTCTCTATAACGTGCGCATTACTGATCAGTGAATGATGCACGTGATGATGAGTAAGCAGAGGCTGAGCACTCCACACTGGACGGAGTGTACAGCTAGTGAACAGTGAACATGCAGTGAAAGTGAGTTAGCAGACTAGAATGAAATTGGGCATGGAACGTACTTACCTACGTAGCTACGTTATCGAGCTAGTATTGAACACATTTTAAGCCAGAAGCTTAAGGCTAGCTCTCAGAATAACACAGCCGTTCTGTTAGCCAGAAGGGTAGCTAGTCTTCTAGTCATAGCTACACAAGTATTTCAGTGAGTCAGTTTGTCAATCTGTTCAGGCAGTGTGATGCTAGGAGGTGCTGTCACTTGTAAACTGCCATCGACTTCTTTCATTCACACATACCCCATGCATATGGCTACTATGTTATGGCAGATATATCATCAGAAGAATACACCAGACCTCAGTTGATGGTGTCTGACCTTAGGCCAAGCATAATTACATGGTCTACAGATATTCCACAGTGTCTAATGCAGTCTATAGCTATGCCTCAGCTGGCAATCTTCTTTGATAGTTTTGAACTCATTCCATATACACTAATACCTGTTTACACTAGAGCAGTATTCCAGAGTGGTCCGGTTCATTTGAGTGTCGTCTGGAAAGTGGCATATGTGAATGAGTATCTCATCATTTTTACTTAACTGTTCTGTAGTGTGATATCACGGTCCTCTTCTGCTACTGGTAGTGATGTATGGAGTGGGTGAATGTTTGATGGGAGAGTATTTTGATGGTGAGGGGCATACAATTACAATGTAGTAATGATGGTGGAAGTACGTTAATTGAGATGATAGGCACACACACAGTTTGTTGACTGTATGCCATATTACACATGTGGGTGACTTTCTTGTCACATGTTGACATTCTGCTAGTCATATCTATCAATTGTGAAGTGGAGTGTCTTCCTTCAATCCATCCATCCAAACATTCTGTTATTATTCTACACTCTGTATCATTGGTACATAGCTTCCTCGTCTATGTCAACCTCTCCTTCCCCCACACTCACAGTGTATCCACACATGCACATTTGACTCACTGGCCATGTTTCAATGATCGATTTACAAATGGACCCCTTCGAAAGGACATTCTCAAATAAGTGCACCTCTCTAATGAGGGCAGTGCCTATTGTCCCAGCTACATACTCAGCGCCCGTAGGCCTTGCATTGTCACATGATTTTTTCCAAAAATGTGCACGTTTGGTGTTGACTTTTTCTTGATGCTGCCATCTATGGATCAATCTGGGATCAAGTTTATGGAAGTTCAGAAAATGGAAGTCCAGACACTGCACTTGTGCCAAATAATATAGCACTTAAATAACTGGGTGCATACCAGCGACAGTCAACCAGAAGATGGTTGTTGACTTTGCGAGCAAAATGCGGAATAGTAGAAAACCACGTAGAAGTCCAAGAATAGAGTCACACAGGCAGATGCAATGTGTACTAACATCTCACCCGGTAGATAGTGGAAATCTGCTTCGAATGTGTGGCAAACCGCCAATTCACTGTCTTCGCATACAATTTTGAAGTGCGTTTCACCTCGTATCTGCCTACTAGTTTAGTCTGTCGGGAATCTACCTGTGGGGGGGGGGGAGCCGTGGCATGTCCTCTACTACGCACCTAACTAGTCACAACTCTCCTACCACTAGTCCTGATATTCCGCATTTTCAAAATGAAGACTTAAGGTACATCTTGCTGTATGTGCAAGAAGTATGGCTCATGCACACAAAGCCTGACTCAACTGACTTGGAATGCTGTTTTCAACACAACTCAAAGAGGATAAACAATGAATTTAGCTGACTTGGTATGATTTCAAGCTCAACTTGAAGGTGATAAGCTATGAATTTAGTTACATAAATGAACTCTTCCATAACAAACATGATTGAGCCTGTCCTAGTAGAGATGTGTACAAAGCTACCTCTGTAACAAGGGCACCTCTCTAATGAGGACAGTGTCTACTGTCCCAGCTACATAGAGATGTGTACAAAGCTACCTCTGTAATAAGGACACCTCTCTAATGAGGACAGTGTCTACTGTCCCAGCTACATAGAGATGTGTACAAAGCTACCTCTGTAATAAGGGCATCTCTCTAATGAGGTCAGTGCCTACTGTCCCAGCTACATAGAGATGTGTACAAGGCTACCTCTGTAACAAGGGCACCTCTCTAATGGGGTCACTTGGGCCTGTTCCACACTGTCCACAACAGAGAGGTGTCACTGTATTCAATATCCCTCAGACCTACAGTAGGCTGACCTTTCTCCACCATTCCACCCCCACATATTACCAGTCAGCCTTATACTGCTCCATTACACATGTACAGTATTGGTCATTGGATGTTGGTATGCTCATGTGCAGATACATACAAGTAGTGTCTTTATCCTTCCCTATCCTTATCCCATGTATGTATAAAGTGTATGTTCCTGTCTGTTCTAGCATGCACACGGCCAGCCAATTGAGTGTTAGCATGTGCATCCACATTTGGTGTGGTTAAGTAAAAGGAGTGGAAGGTCTACTGCTCTGTACATCTCAATGTACATGTGTAGTTTGTGGAGTGTTTGACTGTGTATCTACGTGTGTGCTTCTTGGACTGTGTGACTGACACTGACTGTCCCTCCCATTCTCCTCTCATCCAGGACCTGCCCCCATCACTGTCAGCCGAGGGCCCAGCAGGGCAGAGTCTTCCTGTAACTCCCCCTCCAACAGCTGCCCCTCCTCACTCTATGCAGCACCACTGACAACAGGCGGGGTTTCTGGCATCCCTCGGCCCAAACCACCTCAGCAGAGCCATTTGGTGAGGATTGCTTCTTGTCTGGCTAGTCTGGTCAGCTACCATGTGGGGGAGGGGGGAGGGGAATGACAGAGGCTTGGAGTGGACCAGTGGGTACTGCAGATATGCAGCCATTTTGTGTATGTGAGTGCATTATGTCCATGTGAGTGTGTGTTGACTGTGTGTTGTGTGTATGTAGTTGCATTACTGCATGTTTATTAGCTTGTATGTGTGTGTTGGCCATACTTGGCAGGCCAGTGAAGAGTGAGTGACTATTTGGTGTGTATAGCTCTTTTTGAACCTATGTAATGCCAACCTCCTTCCCTCTTCCTGTAACCTCTAAATCCTGTCAGCTGCAGCAAGAATAGACAAAATTGTGTCCCCGGTGTTTTAAGACACACACTAACTAGCCCCCCAGGGTCCAAAATCCCCTGGCCCCCTCCTCCCTTTCATCTTCCCACTGCTCATCAGCTGCCTTGTCCACTGAACCACAGTTTGGTGTACAGTTGGAGGTGGGTGTGTACCTTATGTCACACAGTGTTTGTGAATTTCATGAATGGAGCACATTCACAAACATTTCTGGGGTAGGGTTTATACAGTGGTGTTATGTCAGTGGATGTACCTAGGAGTCACATTACCTGAGGTTGAATGGGTTGTTTCGTGCACTTAGTGCCCGTGATGGGATTCATACCCCCTTACTCAAACAAGGGTTTATACATTAGCCCAACCCCTTCGTCACTCCTACACCTCACTCCACAACGTGTGTGTGTGTGTGCATGCATGTGCGATTGTGTGTGTGTGTGTGTGTGTGTGTGTGTGTGTGTGTATTCATGCGTGTGTGTGCGTGTGTATGCAGGGGAGTTGTATGTGTGTGTGTGTGTGTGTACTTGTAAATTTAGCATGTTCACTGCTACTCTTGTTAGGTGTGGTCCCTGATATCCTCACCATTGGGAAGCCGATGGGTAATGGGTTCCTAGTGTCAGGAGTGGTGACCACTCCTAGTGTTGATGACCTTCATGAGAAGAAGGCTCCTCCTCACTACAACACTGTGAGCACACAGTCTCAGTACACACACACAATGCCATACCACTTGTACATGCATGTATTGACATACACTATTGTACACACCATAGTCCAACTGAAAGTTCATGTGTTGTTTTGTGTGTTTCACTGTACATACGTGCACTGCACACATAATTGTGCTTGTACATGTGATTATTGCTGGATTTGGTTTGTATACAATGTATTTCTCATGTGTGTGCAGTTTGGTGGGAATGCAGTGTCGATGGCAGCTGCAGAAGCTGTCCTGTGTGTCATAGAGGATGAGAAGCTGCAGGAGAATGCAAGTGAGGTTGGAGAGTACCTGATGAAGGAGGCAAAGGAGTTGATGGCAAAGTACCCCCAACATGTGGGGGATGTGAGGTAAGAGGAACAAAAGACGTGCCAGCTATAGTTGGCCTTTATAGAGAGGTGGCTGCTTAACAGAGATAGGCTGAAATGTTTTAGTGTTACGTTAGTTCTGTTTGGGGCCAGGGGAGTTGGCTGACTGTTTTAGAGAGGTGGCTGCCTAACACAGTGGTCTTCTTAGACAGGTTCCACTGTAATAGGCAAATATTAATTGAATATATGGCCCATTCTAAAATGGCAGCAAGGCTAAAGCTACACATGTACACATTGTTCTGTCCTGTGTTCCTCCTAGGGGGTGTGGCCTACTGCTCATGCAGTATCGAGCTGGTCAAAGACCCACACAAGAGGGAGCCTTACAGGGAAATGGCCGAGTACATGGTGGAGAAGTAAGTGAACCCAGCACAACAGAGCAAGGTGAAGGAAAATGGACGACAACAGTGTCACGCTTTGGAGACAACTTCGTGTTAACGTTTTGCAAGAATAGTAATCGACAAATCCCCTGACCCCGCCTCCTCATGTTTTATATATGTGTACAGTCAACATTGGAACCACATAGAGTACATTATTGGATTTTGGCAGTGATTTATGTAACATTAATTTTATTCAACTGCTGATGGTTGAGTAACAGAGCAGTGATCCATCAGTTGTATAATGTGCCATTTTGATGAATCGCAAATTAGAGAATGTTGAAATTATCCTCTAAAAATTGCTCCCCAGGTTGTAGTGGTTGCATGACACAGAACTATGACACGTTAGATGATCCTGCAGCTGTTCCATCCAGTCAGCATGCAGGGCTCATGCACCCCTTTAGATACACTACATGTACAAAACATGACTCAGCATACTGTAACGTGACTCACAGAGGACGTGTGTGGCTGCACATTTCAAGGAAAATGGACGACAACAGTGTCGCACTTTGGAGACACCTTCCTATCAAAGCATTGCATTTCTCTCATTCACACATCGTCCCATGTCTGGTGTGTGTGACTGTCTACATTATTGCTTTAATGTATTGTGTATCACTTTTGATTGTGTGTAGAGTTTTAATCACGGCCAGTTCAATCTCAATTAACTATCAATCATTCAATCTCAACTACATTGCTGCATATCAATCGTCATATATAGTCCAAGTGTCACTGACTGTAACATTCCAAAAACAGAAATGATTGCTCACACAATTTGTTGTTGATCAATAAATCACATCAGTTCAATCAATGAATATCATTACAATACCTGTATACATCACATACAAAACACACAAGCACACACACATGCACTAGAATGTGTACATTACTATCATAAATTGGAAATGTACATCATTACACTATCATCACAAATTCAAACTAATATGTAAGTCAGTCCAAATGAATAGTTCAGAAGACCTGCACACGCTTGTTCCAATATTCAATGATATAAACTAGTTTATTGTCATCAACACATATACCCCAAGGTTCATTGAACCTCCCTGGATTAGACCCGTATGCTCTAAATTGGTGAATCAGTTCACCTTCCAACGTGTACACCATTACGGTGTGTGAGGAGATTGAAGTGATCAACAAATGATTGTCATTAGTAGTGGCAATGTAGAATGGGTCATACTTTGGCTTGAATTGTCGCTTAAAAGTACCTTCTTTAGACCACACGAAAACACGCTCATTCCCGAAGTCAACAACATACACGAGGCCATCTGAACCAAATGCTATGTCACGAGGTACATCAAAACACCCTGGGCCACTTCCTTTTGAGCCAAATGCAAACAGAAATTTGCCGTCTTCATTGTGAACAGTGACACGGTGGTTAAAACTATCACAGATGTAAATCAGACTTTCTGTGCTAACCGACACGCCAGTAGGTTTGCTGAAACAATCACTTTCACTACTTGCATGGTGTATGGTAAGAAGGAGTCGGCCATCTTGGGACAGCTTGACTACCTTATTGTTGTGATAGTCTGTCACCCAAACATTCCCTTTGAGGTCAAATGAAACACCATACAAATCACCACCAAGCACTCCTTCCCCAATGGACCTCACCAATGTACCATCATTGGTGAGAAGATGAACACACCTGTTCACCCCATCTGTCACAGCTAGGAGGCCTTTACTGTTCACTGATACTGCACAATATAAACCACCCCCTGGACTGTGTTGGATGACCTTCTGACACTCTCCAAGCTTCCTCCAGTCCCTGGGAGGGTGCTTCACCTGCAGGTGGAATTAGTCAACTGCAGGTAACACAGTAGGAGTGTACATGACAGACAGTTGGATGCATTCACTTGCATACACATGGAATTACTTCCCTGTTGATGTGGTGGGTGGGGGAGGTACACACAGGGAACAGAACAGAATCAGATAGTAAGGGCCCATGCACATGAGATGCCCCACACTATTGATATCCCCTCCATCTTGAAGCCAGGACAACACAGCAGACCATTAATTTGTCATGTAAATACACTGCTAGTAGGTTTGTTGTGTCAAACACTCCAGAGGATGTGGAATGTGCACACACTGTAGACACACACACACACACACACACACACACACACACACACACACACACACACACACACACACACACACACACACACACACACACACACACACACACACACACACACACACACACACACACACACACACACATGCATGCACACACACATGCACACACACACCATATGACAATAAAGTTTGGTGGGGAATCTATTATGGCGGATTGGTACGTAGTTATGAGTGCAATCTGCCAATTTCTTTTCCACAAAAAGTCTGCATTATTTTACAATCATATTGTAGCTGGATGCACCAGGCCAATTGTCTGCATTGAGTTCAGAACCGACAGCTGTGCTACGTTTCTATAGAGATTTGGGCACCAGAGGAGGGAGAGAGCAGTTATGTACGCAGAAATTCATGGACAAGGCTGAGGGTTACAACGAAGGTATAGTCAAACAACGTGTATACTCCACAGTAGGGGTGTAGCCGGGGGGGTCCGTGGGATTCGGACGAACCCCCCTCCCTCCTGACTGTGGGAATGAATTAAGTGCATTTAAGTAGCTAGAAGTCTGGCACACACGCTAGCTAGCAGACAGTGTCTCGTTTAATGGTAAACGGTTACATACCAGACCCCACCTGTCCATTGGCGGCCATTTATTTGTGACGTCATATGAGTCATACGGTATGCATCCTTGGTACTAGAACCCCCTCCCAGATTCCTGGCTACACCCGTGCACAGTCACATTTCACTGTCATTTGCAATGTATCTGAATGTTCTGGATCAGCCATTTTATCATGAACATTATTATGGCATAAGGCTTGCCAAGCCGCCAAAGTAAATTCCGCCAAATGCAACAATCTGCCAAATAAATTCCTGCCAAAAATCCGGCTTTTCAACACCACAAATTGTAAATTGAATAAGTAATAGCTGTGACACAACACCTGTGAAATACACACAGGGGCAGATCCAGGCATTTGAAAGGGGTGTGCACCATAGCAATATATACATGGATTAAGTAAGGGGGACGTGGGTTGGTACCCCCTTGGATATTTTGGAAGTGAAAGTACTCTCAAGTGAATCGAGTACACTTTGGTATAACTGACATGAAGATAGCTGGACGACAATGTACATGTACATATTGTTGGTTCTCAATGGATATTCTGTTACAAATTGTAGCGAGGACTCTAAAAACTCACAATAACTGGTGGGGAGGTATGCAGAACACTTTGCTCTAGTCTTTCCTTCAGTTCAGCAGTTCCCAGGCCACAGCTGAACTGTAGGAACAGCACTAGAGTCTAAAGTAGTACAGCCACTGAGCAAAATACTGTCTTATTGTGCAATGAGGGCTGATGACATCACAATAACATGGCATTCAAGAAGAAAGGCAAACAGGTCCTTATTGATTCCAAAGGTTACATAGTCATAGTCGAATGTTTTAAGCTTGAACACACTGCTTTGTGATCACTTCTGAAGCACTACCAAATGAAGGCCTTGATTCTGTGATATTGGCAGAAATACTGTACATACTGTTACTGCAGTCTAGTGCAAAGGGGCAGCTCACCTGTTTAGCTACTGCTGGCTGCTTTCTCAACTGATCGATCTCGGCTTGCTGTGCTCGAATGGTATCTTGCAGTGACTTGATAGTAGCGTCTTTCTCCCTCAGTGCAACATCCTTCTCCCTCAATGCCTCATCCTTCTGGCTGCATACTTCGTCTTTGGCTGACAGCTGCTGGTGAAGTTGTGCAATAGGAGCAGCAACATGGCTGCCACTTGGGAGGGATGACTCAATACGTCTTAGCTCTCGCACCAGCACTGTACTGGAGGGACGCTTGTCTGGTCGGTTCTCCAGACACTGCCGGACTGTGGGGAGAAATAGCTGCTTCTCTTGTGGAGTCAACATTTCAACATAACGCTCACGCCGCTGGAGCTCGGTGAGACCAACAATCTTGTCTCCTTCATATTTCGTGGGGGGACCAGGGTTGGGCCACTCGTGGGTCAGAGTGGAGAGGGTGATGTTTCCAAATGAGAACACGTCCAGTGTCTCATTATATCGAGGAGGATCATGGAGAGCTTCAGGAGACATGAAGGCTGGAGTGCCTTTTACCGACGATTTGCGACTCAAGGTGGATGGGTTGATGGCTCGGCTCATGCCAAAGTCAGTCAACTTGGTCACAAAAGACACCACATTCAGTAACACGTTGTTAGGGCTGAGGTCGTGGTGTACTAGAGGTGGATTCTGCCCGTGGAGATAAGCGAGCGCTTGGCATATCTGACGAAGTACGAACGCCTTGAGGTGGAGGGGGAACTCCTTCTTGCTGGGATCCTCTAAGTATCTCCGCAAACTGGTATCCATTTTCTCCATGACAAGGACTGGCAGACGTGAACCGCGTTCCAGATACACTCCAAGGAACTGCACTACACCGGGATGGCGTAGTTTCGACCAGGTGATGCACTCCGCCTCAAAGTTTGCGATTAGCTTCTCCGCTCCTCCGGGCGACTGGTCTTGGAGCAGAATCGTGTGAAGGCGCTTTGCTGCGCACATGGTTCCATTCCAGTTCACTTCAAACACAGTAGCGTCAGAGCCTACACCGAGTTGGGTGTCCGTCAACGCAAGGTCGGATATACGTAAGCTGGAGAACCTCGAGGGTGGGACACTCTCCGCCATCTTGATTGGGTGATAAGTGTCATGTGATGTAACTTGGGGACGTCCCCTACAACATGTGTAGTAGCTCTCCCGTGTAGTCTATAGGCAGTGAAGGTGAGCTGACAGCCTATTTGTGTCTATAGCTAGCTAGCCATGGGGCCAGGTGTGTGTATGCATGTAGAATGTACACGACTGTGCATTGTGTCTGTGTGTATATATACATGTGTGTAGCTAGCTACTTGTAACTTCATCCTACAGATGTTAGCTAGCTAGCGTGTGTGGAAACAAGTACATTATATTGCACACACTACATATATAGGGGTATGGGCTCGGAGTAGACCAGCTGACAACTATAGTTACCCAATGGGTTGTCCAGTTGTTAGTCCATCCCCTCTACTGGTGTCAGGTCACAGAGGCTTTGTGTAGCAGATACGTATACCATTGACAGTGTGTGTTTGGGTCAGTTTGCACTGCACTACACTGTGTGTGGTACAATGATGTGATTCAAACTCCCCCTCCAACAGCCGCCCCTCCTCACTCTATGCAGCACCACTGACAACAGGCGGGGTTTCTGGCATCCCTTGGCCCAAGCCACCTCAGCAGAGCCATTAAGTGAGGATTGCTTCTCATCTGGCTAGTCTGGTCAACTACCATGTGGGGAGGGAGGGAGGGGAGAAGACAGAGGGGACCCATAGTGGACCAGGGGTATGGGCTTGAAGTAGACCAGTTGACAACTATAGTTGCAGAGTAGTAGGCCTGAGTGTATGAGTAGGCAGGTGTGTTTATCTGAGCATGTGTGTAGTTCTGTGTGTGTACTGTATTTGTATTCGTATAGTAGTACTCTATGTGTGTATTTTGTACAGTAGTCTGTGTGTGTGTGCGTGTGTGTGTTTGTGTGTGCGTGCGTGCGTGTGTGTATTGTGTGTGTGTACATGTTTTGTGTATGCAGGGGTGGTTGTACATATGTGTGTGTACTTGTAAATTTAACATTTTTTGTTAACTTGCAGCCAAACAGTGTCCCAGATGGCACCACAACCGAAAACACCTGACACGTCGGTAAACACATTTATTGAGGGGACCAACTGCTCGGAGAGCCGTAGGAATGATACCCCATTCCACTTCTCCACGTACGTTTTCCACCACACTAGATCAGAGCGAAACTCCCGATTGAGCCTAATGTGGTGGAATGCCACTGATATCATTGACAACAAATTGATCCTTCTACGCACAAATGGCCGTGAGCTACCACCTTGCAGGCAAACTGCAGCACCCCAATCAGGTCTTTGCGCGTGCATGTCTTCTTGAGGTGCCACTCATCCAACTCCTCTCGTAGCCGTACCTTTTTTTCCAATGGCAGACTCGCTTCCCATGCCATTGTATCCAGAACGTGTGTGTGTTTGTGTATGTGATGTGATGCTTGTACATAGCACTCTTGTGTTCTAGACATTCCTACATTTACTGTTTGCAGTGGTCGGTTGTGTGTGCTATGACTGTGATTGTATGGGTCATGTTGGATGTGTTCTGCTGTGCAGTGTGTTCACATTAGTTGAGGACCAATGATGGTCTGTAGCCTCTCCAGCTGGATTAGTACCGGGACTTTCCCTGAAGCACTGAGCAGGGATGTACAACTGTGTGTGTGGGGGGGGGGAGGGGGAAAGAGCCTCATTGCTCCCCTAATCAAAGACAATTACACAAAGCCTAAGGTAGCATGTAGGGTCCTAATTCATTAATATGCAGCAAATTGGGGTTAGCACTTCATAAACACCTAGCTACTTCAAGGGTATCAGGTTACACACCAGCTACATCAAGGAGATAGTGTTTCACAGTGTGGTAAGGGCTCACAACTGGTGTATCCCTGGGCAGCAGTTTGAGACCTCATCCCTGGCACAACCTCCCTGGGTCTCCAACCTTGAACCTCTCCATCCCTTGCTAAACTTGCCCTGTGAAATGGAAATCATTCAACACAGCCCATCTAGATAATGGGATTGGGCACAATATGTGTACTTGTTGCTGTACATGGACTGGTGTGTTGTACATGTATGTGAGTCTCCTCCATGTGTCTGTTGTAGGTCTGAAGCCAACGACCTGTCTCTTCACATTGCAAAGGAAGTGACTGGAGGATCTGTGGTCATCGCACTCAGAAAGTAAATATATGTATTTGCTGATGTTTTACCTAAAGTGCAATTGCCCTGACATCATCCAATTTCCACCCCTCTAGCTAGTCCACCTCTCTTGTTTCTTTCCTGACCTTCCTTCCCATTCAAACTGTTGCCCTCTCCTGATCCTGCCTTACTCACCTTGTCCTTATGCAGTGCCTACCGTGGACACATTGGCTCACTCCTTGCCATCAGCTCCTTGAAGAAGTACACTGTACCTCAGGAAGATGTGCTCATTGTGAGTACAATCAAATGTTACTTTGAATAACGTATAGCGGAGTGCTGTACAATTCCCTCTTAGAATATCTTCCCCCACGTCCACCCCCTCCTCAGGCCCCCTGTACTGATGTCTACCGTGGAGAGCACCGTGATCCAGAGACTGCTGGTCACCTGTATGCCTTGGAGGTGAAGAGGATGATTGAGGAGGCACAGAGCAAAGGGAAGAAGGTAGGAGGAAGTATAGAATGTATTGTGATCCATTCACATGCTTAAAGTCAGAACACCTCGGCAGTGTTGGCTGGTGCCATAGTGCATCTGCTATAGACAGTGGATACCAAAACTCTGCTGCGTCTGTGTTCCCCTCAATCTTGTACTAGCTGTAACCCCACCCCTTTGAGTGGCTTAAGGTTCCCAGTCGCATGTTGTTGCCACAATTTGAGATTATAGTTACAGTGAAACCTCTGAAATAAGACCACCATCTAGGCCATGAGAAGTGGTCTTATTTTGGAGGTGGTCCTAATTCTGAGAACCTTAATTCATGTGTACATGGATTTGGGACTAAACCAAAGTGGTCTTATTTCTAAGGTGGTCGTTTTATAGAGGTGGCCATTTAACGAGGTTCCACTGTAATCAAAAGTGTCAGTCTAATTAGTACAATGTTGTATGATACTGTGAATTTGTGGACACAGAGATTTTGGTCTGAGGCAATGACATAAACCACTTTAGGCCACTCAACAAACTGGCTGAGAGTATTCATGTACAACTCCTTCATCAATCTATCCATCCTCCTCCCTCACCAGATTGCTGCCTTCATCTGTGAGGTTGCCATGTGCTGTGGAGGGATGCTATTCATGCCAAATGGCTACCTGAAGGAGGTCTACCAGTGAGTGTACCTCAGTTGGGAGGGAAGAGGCATTATTGCACAGTACACTTGCTCCCTGTCAATACATGTGTGCACATTGTATGCCTATGTCCCATACATGGTGGGCTAGTTCACACTTTGTGGGTGTCTATAGCCGGGATTCACCGTCAGCATGTTCATGTGTGTAGGTATGTCCGTGAGGCAGGTGGTCTGTGTATTGCTGATGAGGTGCAGGTTGGGTTTGGGAGAGCAGGCAAGCACTTCTGGATGTTTGAGGAACATGGTGAGCTAGTGAGAATGTGTGTGTGTGTGTGTGCGTGCATGCGTGTTGTGTGTGTGTTTGTGTGTGCACATGCATGCGTGTTGTGTGTGTGTGTGTGTGTGTGTACATGTATTGTGTATACAGGGGTGGTTGTACGTACGTGTGTGTACTTGTAAATATAGCATGTTGTACTGCTACTCTTGTTAGGTGTGGTCCCTGATATCCTCACCATTGGGAAGCCGATGGGTAACGGGTTCCCAGTGTCGGGAGTGGTGACCACTCCTAGTGTTAATGACCTGCATGAGAAGAAGGCTCCTCCTCACTACAACACTGTGAGCACACAGTCTCAGTCCACACACACAATGCCATACCACTTGTACATGCATGTGTATTGACATACACCTGCGTATACATATACTTCACAGTTCTACTGAATGTTCGTGTGTTAGCGTGTTTTGGGTGTTTCACTTAGGGTTAACCCAATGTGCACTACACATTATACAATATTTAGTTGTGTGTATATAGTGTGGTGTGGTAGTGAGTGTTACATCATTGGATGCACCTAGCGGTCTCATGACCTAAGGGTTAATTGAATGGGGGTTCCTGCATGCATGTATACAGTGGGCTTTGTCCCCCTCCTTACTCCAACAAGTGTACTTTACTCTACCCCACCCCGTCCCCCACTGCTACACCTCACCCCTCCCACATCCTCACTCCTATACCTCACCCCACCCCACACGTCCACACACCCCTCCATTCCCCCATCCCTGTATTGTACACTGCATGCAGGGTACAGTGGACAGTATGGTCCTCTCTGATGGAGGAAAAGGGGAGAACAGTGATCCGGAGAGTGAGGCTGTTGTTACAAGTACTGATGTGATAAATTGATGAATCCCCCATGACCCCGCCCCCTGGACCTTAGAGGCTATTTCAATGTGTATACACAACACTACAGAACAGATGTGTATTAATTTTTATACTGTACATTTATTTATGATACTGTGTGTAGTACAGTACACTTTCCATGTACTAATGTGCATGAAGTATTGCTCATGTTTTATGTGTACAGTCAACATTGGAACTGCAGTGCACATAGAGTACATTATTGGGTTTTAGCAGTGATTTATGTGACATTAGTAATTTATTGAATTGCTGATCGATTTCGATTGATGCATGGTTGATTGAAAGAGCAGTGATATCGATCCATCACTGTTTGCATAGCTACAGTGCAAGTAGCTATAACATTGTATAATTATACTGGCTCGCCCTCGACAGGCTTCTGCTATACAGATCTCGAGATTTGCACAACTGTGAGTCGGGCCCAGGAGGCTGGGATTACAGTACATAGTACACAGCAGCACTGTTCGAATTCCATCCATTCCATCCATTCCATCCATTCCATCCATTCCATCCATTCCAAAAACAGGAATGATTGTTCACACTACATTTGTTGTGGGTCAATACATCACATTCGTTCAATCAATGAATATCATTACAATACCTGTATACATCACATACAAAACACACAAGCACACACACATGCACTAGAATGTGTACATTACTATCATAAATTGGAAATGTACATCATTACACTATCATCACAAATTTAAACTAATAATGTGAGTCAGTCCAAATGAAACGTTCAGAAGACCTGCACACGATCGTTCCACACATCAACTACATAAACTAGTTCATTGTCATCAACACATATACCCCCAGGCCAATTGAACCTTCCTGGATCAGACCCTTTTTCTCCGAATTGGTGAATCAGTTCACCTTCCAACGTGTACACCATTATGGTGTGCATAGAGCGTGCAGTGATCAACAAATAGTTGTCATTAGTAGCAGCAATGTAGTATGGGTAATACTTTGGCTTGAATTGGCGCTTAAAAGTGCCTTCTTTAGACCACACGGAAACACAATTATTGCTCCAATCAACAACATACACAAGGCCATCTGAACCAAATGCCATGTCACCAGGTCCATTAAAGCACCCTGGACCACTTCCTTTAAAGCCAAAAACAAACAGAAACTTGCCATCCTCATCGTGAACACTAACACGGTTGTTACCACTATCACATATGTAAATCAGACCCTCTGCACTAACAGATACACCCCTAGGATGGATGAAATAATCACTTCTACTACTTGCATGGTGTATGGTCTGAAGGAGTCGGCCATCTTGGGACAGCTTGACTACTTTATTGTTGTCATAGTTTGTCACCCAAACATTCCCTTTGAGATCAAATGAAACACCATACAAAGTACCATCAAGCACTCCTTCCCCAATGGACCTCACCAATGTACCATTATTGGTGAGAAGATGAACACACCTGCTCTCCCCATCTGTCACAGCTAGGAGGCCTTTACTGTTCATTGCTATTGCATAATACAAACTATGCCCTAGACTGTGTCGGATGACCTTCTGACACTCTCCAAGCTTCCTCCAGTCCCTGGGAGGGTGCTTCACCTGCAGGTAGAATTAGTCAACTGCAGGTAACACAGTAGGAATGTACATGACAGACAGTTGGATGCATTCACTTGCAAACACATGGAAATAGTTCCCTGTTGATGTGGTGGGGGAGGGAGGTACACACGGGGAACATAACAGAATTAGATAGTGGTTTTGAGAGCAATCTGCCAATATTTCTTCAGCAAAATTATAATAATCATATTATAGATGGATGCGCCAGGCTAATCGTCGGCATTGAGTTCCGAACCAACAGCTGTGCACGAGAACACTGCGTTTCCAAAGAGATTAGGACACCGGACCTAGGAGGGAGAAGAGCTAGGAAGCCGACAGCAATCCAATTGTAAATGGCATCGTATATGTGGTAACTGTGAAGACTGTTGTTGATATCATTGTCAGTAACTGACTGTGGAAGATTTCTGCAGACTGTTCTCTGTTTCTGCGTTGCAGCAGTACAATTATGTACTAGGTCAGGCAGCAGGCGAGCGACCCACCCCAAGGAGGCTTGAAAGGCTAAGAATTGGAATGAAAATAGTCCAGATATGGTCAAACAACATCGTGTGCACTTGTCAGTCACATTTCACCATCATCTGCAATGTATCTCTGAGTATTCCAGATCAGCCATTTTGCTATGAATATTAATATGGCATAGGGCTTGCCCAATCATCAAAGTAAATTAAGTCAATTGCAATAATTTCAGCACTTCACTAAAACAAATTCCCATCAAAATTTCTGGCAGTACGGTATTTCAACACTACTAATTGTGAATGAAATACGTAAGTGAAAGCCGTGACAAGGGTATAAACCTGTGAAATACACACAGGGGCAGATCCACACATTTGAAAGGGGCCAAGCACCAAAGCAATATATACATAGATTAAGTATAAGGCCTTAGGGGGACCGGAGTTGGACCCACCTGGGATATAGAAGTGGAGGTACTTTGATTTGATTCAAGGACACTTTGATATAACATGAAGATGGTTGGACGACAATGTACATGTACTTAATGTTGGTTCTCCATGGCTATTCTATTACTAATTGTAACTAGCTAGGGCTTTAAAACTCACAATAACTGGTGGAGAGGTATGCAGAACACTTTGCTCTAGTCTTTCCTTCAGTTTAGCAGTTCCCAGGCTACAGCTGAACTGTAGGAACAGCACTAGAGTCTAAAGTAGTACAGCCACTGAGCAATATACTGTCTTACTGCGCATAAAATGGCGTCCAAGAAGAAAGAAAGGCAAACAGATCCTTCTTGACTCCAAACTTCATAGCTATAGGTAACACAGTCATAGTCGTACGATCTAAGTTTGAACACACTGCTTTGTAACCATTTCTGAAGCACTATCAAATGAAGGCCTTGATTCTGTGATATTATTGGCTGAAATATACTGTACATACTGTTACTGCAGTCTAGTGCAAAGGGGCAGCTCACCTGTTTAGCTACTGCTGGCTGCTTTCTCAACCACTCAATCTCGGCTTGCTGTGCTCGAATGGTATCTTGCAGTTCTTGAACTGTAGTGCGCTGTGCTTGATCCGACACTTGCTGCTCTTGAATGGTATCTTGCTGTGACCTAATAGTCGTGTCTTTCTCCCTCAATGCCTTGTCTTTCTGTCTGCACTCTTCGTCTTTGGCCAATAATTGCTGGAAAAGCTGCTCAATAGTAGCAGTAGCAACATGGCTGTTGATTGGGAGGGATGACTCGATACATCTCAGCTCTTGCACTAACACTGCACTGGAGGGACGCTTGTCTGGTCGATTCTCCAGACACTGGCGGACTGTGGGGAGAAACAGCTGCTTCTCTTGTGGGGTGAACATTGTAACATAACATTCACGACGCTGGAACTCATCCAATGCAATGAGTTGATCATCCTTGTACTGTGTGGGGGGATCAGGGTTGGGCCACTCGTGGGTCAGAGTGGAGAGGATGATGTTGCCAAACGAGAACACATCCAACTTCTCATTGTATCGAGGAGGATCATGCAGTGCTTCAGGAGACATGAAGGCCAAGGTGCCCTTCACTGAGGATTTTCTACTCAGGGTGGATGGGTTGATGGCTCGACTCATACCAAAGTCAGTCAACTTGGTCACAAAAGACACCACGTTCAGTAACACGTTGTTAGGGCTGAGGTCGTGATGTACTAGAGGTGGATTCTGGCTGTGGAGATAAGCGAGCGCTTGGCATATCTGACGAAGTACGAACGCTTTGAAGTGGATGGGGAACTCCTTCTTGCTGCGATATTCTAAGTATCTCCGCAGACTGGTATCCATTTTCTCCATGACCAGCACTGGCAGGCGAGAACCGCGTTCCAGATACACTCCAAGGAACTGCACTACACCGGGATGGCGTAGTTTGGACCAAGTCATACACTCCGCTTCAAAGTTGGCGATCAGCTTCTCCGCTCCTCCGCGCGACTGGTCTTGGAGCAGAATCGTGTGAAGGCGCTTGGCTGCGCACATGGTTCCATTCCAGTTCACTTCAAACACAGTAGCGTCAGAGCCTACACCGAGTTGGGTGTCCGTCAACGCAAGGTCGGATATACGTAAGCTGGAGAACCTGCAGCAGGGTGGGGCACTCACCGCCATCTTGATTAGTCTCGAACCCAGACTACATCTTGATTGGGTGATAAATGTCATGTGATGTAAGAGACTTGGGGACGCCCCTACAACATGTGAGCTCTGTGTCTATAGCCCGATCTATATGGTCTATGGTTTAGTCTATAGACAGGGAAGGTGAGCTGACAGCCTATTTGTGTCTATAGCTAGCTAGCCATGGGGCCAGGTGTGTGTATGCATGTAGAATGTACACGACTGTGCATTGTGTCTGTGTGTATATATACATGTGTGTAGCTAGCTACTTGTTAACTTCATCCTACAGATGTTAGCTAGCTAGTGTGTGTGGAAACAAGTACATTATATTGCACACACTACATATATATGGGTATGGGCTCGGAGTAGACCAGCTGACAACTATAGTTACCCAATGGGGTGTCCAGTTGTTAGTCCCATCCCCTCTACTGGTGTCAGGTCACTGAGGCTTTGTGTAGCAGATACGTATACCATTGACAGTGTGTGCTTGGGTCAGTTTACACTACACTACACTGTGTGTGGTACAATGATGTGATTCAAACTCCCCCTCCAACAGCCACCCCTCCTCACTCTATGCAGCACCACTGACAACAGCCGTGGTTTCTGGCATCCCTCGGCCCAAGCCACCTCAGCAGAGCCATTTGGTGAGAATTGCTTCTCGTCTGGCTAGTCTGGTCAACTACCATGGCTGGGGAGGATGGAGGGGAGAAGACAGAGGGGGACTTGTAGTGAACTGGTGACCACTACAGAGAAGTGGGCACTTGTGTGTGAGTGCATGTTTGTCTGTGTTGTGTGTATGTGGTTGTGTTGGTGCATATCAGCTTGTATGTGTGCATGTTACATACATGTGTGTGGCCGCGTACAGTATATACAGCTCTATGTGGTCAGCTAGATTCTATTAATGAATGCCTATAATTATACATGCTATCACTCTTTATGAACATTGACTAGTTTTTCTTTACATCTTACTCATCAGTATCTCTGCATCTCCCATGGTGCATGATGTGTGCGGTGCTACATTGGACCATGATGTGTCCTAGTGCCTATTGGCATGGTGCACTCTAATAATGAATTGAATTGAATTGAATATACACTAATTGAATATAAACTAGTGTATAAAAATTCCTTTAGAATTAAAAGGGATTCAGGAATGGCAAGCAGAAAAAGTACAGAAACAAGCAACAGTAACTCAACACCGTGATGAACCACATTATTGTGAAGTTGCTATGCATTACTATGTATTCCTTGTTCAGCTACATGGGCCCAAATGTCCATCTAGCCAGTCCCATGTAGCTACAGTTCCTAGTCCTTGACCTAGGTATGTAAGTCCTCGTACACGACTTGGGTCTGTAGGTTCCCTGTGGCGTGAGCTAGGAGAGCGCAAAAATTCTGTGGGAAGGAGAATAAAATTATTAACAAATGGGGTACGAGCAGCCTATGACACTTCTCTCCTACGTGAACTCCAGGTTGTCTTAGCGTGCACTGTCGACTTCAATACATCAAAAGAAGCCATGGCCTTAAATTGTTCTTTGCCACCATCGTTTGACTAGTTTCGCCGAAGCACGCTAATACGTTAAGATGGGAGATCCCATTTAGAACCGGGCACATTCCTAAATAGATGTCACGAATGTGACTTCTGATAAATGAGTGCCGGGAGGAGTGAGTGACTATCTGTTACATACATGTGTGTGGTCATGTACAGTATATACATATAAATGAGTGCCGGGAGGAGTGAGTGACTGTTATGTACATACAACAAATGTTAATCTCTTGCCTCCTTCCCTCTCCCTGTAGGACAGAGTGATGATAGTGTGTTGCTTGACGACAACTAGGAAGGTCAGGTTACAATTGATCCTGATGAGTACCACCGCCTGCAGCAGGAGGTGAAGATGATAAAGACTGTGCTACTGAAGCTGAGGAGGGAACTGCAAGAGGACCAGTCACCATCTTCACCTCTAGGTCTTATTAGACAGGTGAGGGGTGTGTGTGTGTATGAATGTGTTGTGAGGTGTGAGGGTAAGGCTGTGGTCACTCTACATCAAAATGACATTGACTTTATTGGAAGAAGGGAGGGGAGGGGAAGGAGTGTAGTGGCTCAGGCAGAGAAGCATGCACAGGTAGGGGAGGGGAGGGGAAGGGGAGGGGCAGAGGAGGGGAGGGAGGAATGGGATGGGAGGGGAGAAAGGGGAGGAGAGGGTGGGGAAAGGGAGGAGAGGGGAGGGGAAAGGGAGGGGAGGGGGAGGGGAGGGGAGAGGGAGGGCAGGGAAGGGGACAGGGAGGAGAAATGGAGGGGAGGGGAGGGGGAGGGGAAGGGAAGGTTAGAGGCAGTAGAGGAAGGACGGGATGAAGAGGTTGAGGGGAATGGACGAGAGAGGGTGGAAGAGGGAAGGGAAGAAAGATTTGATGGGAAGGGGATGAGAGGAGGTCTCATAATTTTGCAATGTATGATGCACTGTTTATGTATGTTTGTCTGGTAATTTGTGAAATGTTTGTGTGTGTGTATGTATTGTGTTGTTGTACTGTTCTGTAATGGTTGTAGCTGTATGGGTCATGTTGGATGTGTTCTGCTGTGCAGTGTGTTCACAGGTATATTATGTAACTCTTTTCTTCTCTCTCTCTCCTCTCATGTAGAGCATGTTAATTGGTGATTTTGATGATTTGTTGAGTGAATCACTGGATGGAAGTAACATGAAGGAGGAGAGAGGACAGGCAGTGAGTGGTGTGGATGGGAGAGGGAGGGGCAGACTAAGATGGCCGACGGTCCCACCATGTCAGAATGTCATTGATGACACACTTCTCTCACTTCTCAGCCTCACGTTGGTTTCTGTAGGAAATGAATATTTATTTAGTGCAGTCACATGTGGGGGCGGGGTTTAGTTGTGTTATGTCAATGGATGCACCTAGGGGTCACAGGACCTGAGGTTTAAGGGGGTTTCCTGTGCACTTGAGTGTGGGCTTTGTATACGCTCTTACTCCAACAAGGTGTATACCTCACCTCACCCAACCCCACCCCCTCCCTCACTCCTAAACCTCACCCCACCCCCTCCCTCATCCTACACCTCACCCCACCCCACCCCGTCCCTCATCCTACACCTCACCCCACCCCACCCCTCCCTCATCCTACACTTCACCCCACCCCCTCCCTCATCCTACACTTCATCCCACCCAGCCCCTCCCTCACTCCTACACCTCACCCCACCCCACCCCCTCCCTCTTCCCTACACCTCACCCCACCCTCTCCCTCACTCCTACACCACACCCCACCCCACACGTCCACACACCCCTCCATCCCCCCATCCCTGTATTGTACACTGCAGGGTACAGTGGACAGTATGGTCCTCTCTGATGGAGGAAAAGGGGAGAACAGTGATTCGAAGAGTGAGGCTGTTGTTACAAGTACTGATGTGATAAATTGATGAATCCCCCATGACCCCGCCCCCTGGACCTTAGAGGCTATTTCAATGTGTATACACAACACACTACAGAACAGATGTGTATTTATTTTTTTATATTGTACATTTATTTATGATACTGTGTGTAGTACAGTACACTTTCCATGTACTAATGTGCATGTAGTATTGCTCCTGTTTTATGTGTACAGTCAACGTTGGAACTGCAGTGTACATAGAGTGCATTATTAATTGGATTTTAGCAATCATTCAAGTGCTCCCTGGGGGATTACATATACGTAGTACACAGCGGATGTCGAAGATCCTGCAGGTGTTCACAAATGCATGTTCCTTACTCCAGCCCAAGGAACTAGTGCATGGTCCCATGACACAGAACTATCACACATTAGAAGACCCTGTTCCATCCAGTCAGCATGCAGGGCTCATGCACCCCTTTAGATACACTACATGTACAAAACATGACTCAGCATACTGTAACGTGACTCACAGAGGATGTGTGTGGCTCCACATTTCAAGGAAAATGGATGACAACAGTGTTGTACTTTGGAGACACCTTCCTATCAAAGTATTGCATTTCTCTCATCCACACATCGTCCCATGTCTGGTGTGTGTGACTGTCTACATTATTGCTTTAATGTATTGTGTATCACTTTTGATTGTGTGTAGAGTTTTAATCACGACCAGTTCAATCTCAATTAACTATCAATCATTCGATCTCAGCTACATTGCTGCATATCAATTGTCGTATATAGTCCGAGTGTCACTGACTGTAACATTCCAAAAACAGGAATGATTGTTCACACTACATTTGTTGGGGGTCAATACATCACATCAGTTCAATCAATGAATATCATTACAATACCTGTATACATCACATACAAAACACAAGCACACACACATGCACTAGAATGTGTACATTACTATCATAAATTGGTAATGTACATCATTACACTATCATCACAAATTCAAACTAATATGTGAGTCAGTCCAAATCAAAAGTTCAGAAGACCTGCACACGATTGTTCCAATGATCAACTACATAAACCAGTTCATTGTCATCAACACATATACCCCAAGGGTCACTGAACTTCCCTGGATCAGACCCTTGTGCTCCGAATTGGTGAATCAGTTCACCTTCCAACGTGTACACCATTACGGTGTGTGAGGAGACTGAAGTGATCAGCAAATGGTTGTCATTAGTAGCTGTAATGTAGAATGGGTCATACTTTGGTTTGAATTGTCGCTTAAAAATGCCTTCCTTAGACCATGTGGAAACATGCTTATTCCCCAAATCAACAACGTACATAAAGCCATCTGAACCAAATGCTATGTCACCAGGTATATCAAAACACCCTGGGCCACTTCCTTCTGAGCCAAACACAAACAGAAACTTGCCCACTTCATCGTGAACAATAACACGGTGGTTACCACTATCACTGATATAAATCAGACCTTCTCCACTAACAGACACACCCCTAAGATTGCTGAAGCAATCACTTTCACTACTTGCATGGTGTATGGTCTGAAGATGTTGGCCAACTTTGGACAGCTTGACTACTTTATTCTTGAGATTGTCTGTCACCCAAACATTCCTATTGAGATCAAATGAAACACCGAACATATAACTACCAAGCACTCCTTTCCCAATGGACCTAACCAATGTACCATTATTTGCGAGAAGATGAACACAGCTGTTCCCCCAATCTGTCACAGCTAGGAGGCCATCACTGTTCACTGCTATTGCCTGATACATACCAAACCCTGGACTGCGTCGGATGACCTTCTGACACTTTCCAAGCTTCCTCCAGTCCCTGGGAGGGTGCTTCACCTGCAGGTGGAATTAGTCAACTGCAGGTAACACAGTAGGAGTGTACATGACAGACAGTTGGATGCATTCACTTGCAAACACTTGGAATTACTTCCCTGTTGATGTGGTGGGTAGGGGAGGTACACACAGGGAACAGAACAGAATCAGATAGTAAGGGCCCATGCACATGAGATGCCCCACACTACTGATATCCCCTCCATCTTGAAGCCAGGACAACACAGCAGACCATTTGTTTGTCATGTAAATACACTGCTAGTAGGTTTGGTGTGTCAAACACTCCAGAGGATGTGGAATGTGTACACTGTATTCACACACACACACACACACGCACATGCACACGCACACGCACACACACACACACACACACACACACACACACACACTGTAAGTACAAATCAGTGCATGCATGAACTAGTTCTGTATACCTCAGTCACCTCTCTTATCCTACAGTTACGCATGGGATAGTGAATAAAGTGCAAACATGAAATCATTTTGCCCCTTAAAGCTATAGCAATGAAACATGTTGTCTCTGATAGAGCAGACATGAGGATAGTTTCATGAGACAATCAGCTACGGACATGCACTGCAATGGAAGCTATGGTAGCAAGTTTACACATACATAAACAGAGATGTGTAAACTTGCTACTATACCAAATAAGGGAATACTCTAAAAATACAGTATGTATTAGAAGATGTACGTCGGCCAATCTTCACACTTATTATTCACCTTTCGCTATTCCTCTTCATTTGTCTACATTACAAACAATGCAGTCTACACTATTGCTGTCATCTTCAAATCATGCAATACCACATCAATTGCAGACAACACATAGTGCAAGCACTGTTTGCAGGGATTGCAGTAAATATTTATAGTTTTCACAGATCATTAGGCATCTATGAAAACTTACGAACATTTAGATGCACACTGTACAGAAGGCCACCACGTCAATCATGGTGTTCACACTAAAACCAGATCCAAACTAATTCGCTTCAACTTTTAAATTTAGACGGTTGCAAGTACATAGTATACCCTAAACTGTAAAGTTCGTATGCTACTTCCTTTGTACCCAATACAACATGGCAATTACCACACCATCCACTAGTGGTAGTGTTTCACTAACAAGAGGTTGGTTTGTTGAGTTGCACTGGTGAACTCTACAAATTCACATAAACCTTCAGAGGATACTTCTCTGACATACTTCCCATTACTGTAAAATGTCTACCAGCCATGTTGACATTGTCCAGGTTTAAGCAATGGTTACAGACAAGTTACAGGTGTACAGACACAACCATAGGGAGTAAGAGGGAGTGTGCACTAACTAGAGATGCGGCGGCTCACCTGCTTAGCTACTGCTGGCTGCGTTTTCAACTGCTCGATCTCAGCTTGCTGCTCTTGAATGGTATCTTGCTGTGCTTGAATGGTATCTTGCTGCGCTTGAGTGGTAATTTGCCGAGTTCGAATAGTAGTATCCTTCTCCCTTAATGCCGTATTCTTCTCCACCAACTCTGCATCCTGCTCACGTATTATCATGTCAAGGTGCTGGAGGGCATCATCCTTCCCTTTAATCACATTATCTTTTTCCAGAATCACCTCATCCTTCTCTACCAATGCCTCATCCTTCTCCTTCAATGCCTTATTTTTCTCCCTCAATGCTTCATCCTTCTGTCTGCATTCTTCCTCTTTGGCTGACAACTGCTGGCGAAGCTGCTCAATAGGAGCAGCAACATGGCTGCCACTTGGGAGGGATGACTCGATATGTCTCAGCTCTCGCACCAGCACTGCACTGGAGGGACGCTTGTCTGGTCGGTTCTCCAGACACTGATGGACTGTGGGGAGGAACAGCTGCTTCTCTTGTGCAGTAAACAGCACAACGTATCGTTCACGACGCTGGAGCTCATTTAGTGCAATGAGTTGATCTCCTTGGAACTGAGTGGGAGGATCAGGCTCTGGCCACTCGTGGGTCAGAATGGAGAGAATGATGTTGCCGAAAGAGAATACATCTAGCTTCTCATTGTATCGTGGTGGGTTCTGTAGAGCCTCAGGAGACATGAACGCTGGAGTGCCTTTTATGGAGGTTTCACGAGTGATGGTTGATGGGTTGATGGCTCGGCTCATGCCAAAGTCAGTCAACTTGGTCACAAAAGACACCACATTCAGCAACACATTGTTAGGGCTGAGGTCGTGGTGTACTAGAGGTGGATTCTGACTGTGGAGATAAGCAAGCGCTTGGCATATCTGCAGAAGTACGAACGCCTTGAGGTGGAGGGGGAACTCCTTCTTGCCGTGATCCTCTAAGTATCTCCGCAGACTGGTATCCATTTTCTCCATGACCAGGACTGGCAGGCGAGAACCGCGTTCCAGATACACTCCAAGGAACTGCACTACACCGGGATGGCGTAGTTTGGACCAAGTCATGCACTCCACTTCAAAGTTGGCAATGAACTTGTCCGCTCCTCCGGGGGAGTCGTCTTCGAGAAGAATCTCGTGCAGGCGCTTGGCGGCACACGGAGTGCCATTCCAATCTACCTCGTACACCGTGGCGTCGGCACCCCTACCGAGTTTCTTGTCGGTAAATACTAAGTTTGTGATAAGAAGGCCGGGAAACCTTGAAGGGCGTGTCCTCTCTGCCATTTTGAATTGGATCTGTGCCATGTGATGTAATTATATAAATTGGTGACGTCCCCTACAATAGCAGATCTCCCGTGTAGTCTATATATATGCAGTGAAGGTGAGCTGACAGCCTATTTGTGTCTATAGCTAGCTAGCCATGGGGCCAGGTGTGTGTATGCATGTAGAATGTACACGACTATGCATTGTGTCCGTGTGTATAGCTATATACATGTGTGTAGCTAGCTACTCATTAACTTCATCCTATACAGATGTTAGCTAGCTAGTAAGTGTGGAAACGAGACTTAGTACATCTTGCACTTAGTACTTAGTACATCTTAGTACATACTCATTACACACTACATATATAGTGGTATGGGCTCGGAATAGACCAGCTGACAAGTATAGTTACCCAATGGGTTGTCCAGTTGTTAGTCCCATCCCCTCAACTGGTGTCAGGTCACTGTGGCTTTGTGTACAAGATACGTATACCATTGACAGTGTGTGCTTGGGTCACTACACTACACTGTGTGTAGTACAATGATGTGATTCAAACTCCTCCTCCAACAGCCACCCCTCCTCACTCTATGCAGCACCACTGACAACAGCCGTGGTTTCTGGCATCCCTCGGCCCAAGCTACCTCAGCAGAGCCATTTGGTGAGGATTGCTTCTCCTCTGGCTAGTCTGGTCAACTACCATGTGGGGGAGGGTATAGGGGTAAGGAAGGGGATGGGAGTGGGGCTCAGAGCAGACCAGTCCATGGCCACTATAGAGAGATGCAGTCACTAGTACGTATGTAAGTAGTACCTGTCTGTCTGTGTGGTGCATGTGTTGTGTGTATGATGTGTGCATGTGGTTGTATGTGCTGTATTCTTATTAGCTTGTTCATGTGTGTGTATCCCAAGCAACTTCATCACCAAAAATGCTACAACGGTCGCACTCAGACTCGTCAGGTTAATACAGCATTCAATGGAACAACTGCAAGTACAATAACTCATTTCAAGAATACAGCAACAACAATTATAACCACATCAACGACTCAATACAGCAGTCAGACAGTGACTGTTAACAGGACTAGTACAGCTGCAAGGTTATACAGTGCTACATAGAACAGTACATGAAATAGTTATGCTGTCACAAATATAATTGAAAGGTCTCTTGTGTGTATGTACAACTAATGTTAATATGAATCACTTATGGGGGGAGGGGGAGGGGCAGGGGTGGGGGGAGGAGGAGGGGGGAGGGGCAGGGGTGGGGGGAGGGAACTTCAAGTACTGGCAATTGCAGAAAAGTTGGTCGACATTCGTACACTAATGTGTGTGTGTGTGTCTGTTTGGCTGTGTGTGTTAAGTGTATGATAATAATGTGGTTGTGTTACTGACTGTCAGCATATACATTACTGTGACATGTGATGTGTATGGTCGTGTAGCTGTACGTGATGGGAGGAGTGGGTGAGAATATGGTACATGCATACAACTAATGTTGAGTGTCTGTCTCCTTCCCTCTCCATGTAGCCTCCAACTCCTCCACTCCCAGTAGACCTGTTTTGCCTGCTCATAAGTGCCAGCTGAATCAACATAGAAAAGTTTGTCCCCGGTGTTTTATGGTACACACTAACTACCCCCCCAGTGTCCAAAATCCCCCACCCACTTCCTCCCTTTCATCTTCCCACTGCTCATCAGCTGCCTCGTCCACTGAACCACAGTTTGGTATACAGTTGGAGGTGGGTGTGTACCTTATGTCACACAGTGTTTGTGAATTTCATGAATGGAGCACATTCACAAACATTTCTGGGGTAGGGTTTATACAGTGGTGTTATGTCAGTGGATGTACCTAGGAGTCACATTACCTGAGGTTGAATGGGTTGTTTCGTGCACCATGCAAGTGGCTTCATACCTTACTCCAACAAGGATTTACACTTTTGCCCACCCCTCCCTCACTCCTACACCTCACTCCACCCCACCTCCCTCACTCCCACACCTCACTCCATCCCACCTCCCTCACTCCCACACCTCACTACACCCCACCTCCCTCATCCTTACCTAGGAGTCACATTACCTGAGGTTGAATGGGTTGTTTCGTACACTTAGTGCACGTGATGGGATTCATACCCCCTTACTCCAACATGGGTTTATATATTAGCCCAACCCCTCCGTCACTCCTACACCTCATCCCACCCTGTGTGTGTGTGTGTGTGTGTGTGTGTGTGTGTGTGCGTGTGCGATTGTGTGTGAGTGTGCATGTGTGTGTGTGTGTGTGTGTGTGTGTGTGTGTGTGTGTGTGTGTGTGTGGTTGTACGTATGTGTGTGTACTTGTAAATTTAGCATGTTTTACTGCTACTCTTGTTAGGTGTGGTCCCTGATATCCTCACCATTGGGAAGCTGATGGGTAACGGGTTCCCAGTGTCAGGAGTGGTGACCACTCCTAGTGTTAATGACCTTCATGAGAAGAAGGCTCCTCCTCACTACAACACTGTGAGCACACAGTCTCAGTCCACACACACAATGCCATACCACTTGTACATGCATGTATTGACATACACCTGTGTGTACGTACATCACAGTTGTACTGAATGTTCATGTGTTAACGCGTTTTGGGTGTTTCACCCTAAGTGCACTACACACATTATACAATATTTAGTTGTGTGTATATAGTCACATATGTTGGTGGGGTTTTGTGCACGTGGTGTTACGTCATTGGATGCACCTAGTGGTCACATGACATAAGGTTGAAGGGGGTTTCCCGCATGCTTGGTGGTGGGCTTTGCACCCCTTACTCCAACAAGTGTTAATACCTCACCACTCCCTCCTACACCTCACTCCATCCCCTCCCTCACTCCTACACCTCACCCCTCCACCCCCCATCCCTGTATTGTACACTGCAGGGTACAGTGGACAGTATGGTCCTCTCTGATGGAGGAAAAGGGGAGAACAGTGATCCGGAGAGTGAGGCTGTTAACATTTTGCAAGAATAATAATTGACAAATCCCTTGACCCCACCCCCTTGACATATATTTCAATAGATGTGTACACAAATCATACAGAACAGATTATATTAATTTAATAGTTTTATACTGTAAATTTATTTAGGATACTGTGTGTAGTACAGTACACTTTCCATGTACTAATGTACATGTAGTATTGCTCATGTTTTATGTGTACAGTCAACATTGGAACTGCAGTGTACATAGAGTACATTATTGGAAAGGGTTGGTTCTCTAATACCAGCTTCACAACAGGGTTGAAAACCTTGCCGACGTTTTGACCAGATGCTCTGGTCTTCTTCGCCCTTCCCCCTTTTCAACCCTGTTGTGAAGCTGGTATTAGAGAACCAACCCTTTCTGATGCCTGAGCCGGCTGAGAAGCCCTCACTTCATACATTATTGGATTTTAGCAGTGATTTATGTAACAATTCATTGAATTGCTGATCGAATTGATTGATGCATGGCTAATTGAAAGAGCAGTGATCCATTACTTAATTGTATACAGAGCAAGTGACGGAATTTAAAGTTTGATGGAGGGCACTTGAAGTAAAGGGCCGGGTGCATGCATGATCAACTGTTCATCATACAATGCTGCAGGGGGATTATGTAGTACATGCACAGAAGCTGTTAATTGAAGATCCTGCAGCCGTTCCATCCAGTCAGCATGCAGGGCTCATGCACCCCTTTAGATACACTACATGTACAAAACATGACTCAGCATACTGTAACGTGACTCACAGAGGACGTGTGTGGCTGCACATTTCAAGGAAAATGGATGACCACAGTGTCGCACTTTGGAGACACCTTCTTATCAAAGCACTGCATTTCTCTCATCCACACATCGTCCCATGTCTGGTGTGTGTGACTGTCTACATTATTGCTTTAATGTATTGTGTATCACTTTTGATTGTGTGTATAGTTTTAATCACGGCCAGTTCAATCTCAATTAACTATCAATCATTCAATCTCAACTACATTGCTGCATATCAATTGTCGTATATAGTCCGAGTGTCACTGACTGTAACATTCCAAAAACAGGAATGATTGTTCACACTGCGTTAATTGTGGGTCAATACATCACATCAGTTCAATCAATGAATATCATTACAATACCTGTATACATCACATACAAAACACACAAGCACACACACATGCACTAGAATGTGTACATTACTATCATAAATTGGAAATGTACATCATTACACTATCATCACAAATTCAAACCAATATGTGAGTCAGTCCAAATCAAAAGTTCAGAAAACCTGCACACGATTGTTCCCCCTATCAATTACATAAACTAGTTTATTGTCATCAACACATATACCACTAGGGTAACTGAACCTCACTGGATCAGACACTTTTTCTTCGATTTTATGAATCAGTTCACCTTCCAACGTGTACACAAACTATCATCACAAATTCAAACTAATATGTGAGTCAGTCCAAAAGTTCAGAAGACCTGCACACGTGCGTTCTGAAAATCAACTACATAAACTAGTTCATTGTCATCAACACATATACCCCAAGGGCCATCAAACATCCCTGGATCAGACTCTTGTGCTCCAAATTGGTGAATCAGTTTTCCTTCCAACGTGTACACCATTACAGTGTGGGAGGAGTATGAAGTGATCAACAAATGGTTGTCATTAGCAGCGGTAATGCAGAATGGGTAATACTTTGGCTTAAATTGTTGCTTAAAAGTACCTTCCTTAGACCACACAGAAACACGCTTATTCCCCAACTCAACAATGTACACGAAGCCATTGGAACCAAATGCTATGTCACGAGGTCTATTAAAACACCCTGGGCCACTTCCTTTTGAGCCAAAAGCAAACAGAAAATTGCCCTCTTCATCGTGAACAGTGATACGGTTGTTACCGAAGTCACAGATATAAATCAGACCTTCTGCACTAACAGACACACCTATAGGATTGCTGAAACAATCACTTTCACTACTTGCATGGTGTATGGTCTGAAGGAGTCGGCCATCTTGGGACAGCTTGACTACTTTATTGTTGTCATAGTCTGTCACCCAAACATTCCCCTTGAGGTCAAATGAAACACCATACAAAGCACGACTAAGCACTCCTTTCCCAATGGACCTCACCAATGTACCATTATTAGTGAGAAGATGAACACACCTGTTCACCACATCTGTCACAGCTAGGAGGCCGTCACTGTTCACTGATACTGTACAATACACACCACCCCCTGGACTGTGTTGGATGACCTTCTGACACTCTCCAAGATTCCTCCAGTTCCTGGGAGGGTGCTTCACCTGCAGGTGGAATTAGTCAACTGCAGGTAACACAGTAGGAGTGTACATGACAGACAGTTGGATGCATTCACTTGCAAACACATGGAATTACTTCTCTGTTGATGTGGTGGGTGGGGGAGGTACACACAGGGAACAGAACAGAATCAGATAGTAAGGGCCCATGCACATGAGATGCCCCACACTATTGATATCCCCTCCATCTTGAAGCCAGGACAACACAGCAGACCATTAGTTTGTCATGTAAATACACTGCTAGTAGGTTTGGTGTGTTAAACACTCCAGAGGATGTGGAATGTGCACACTCTGTACACACACGCACACGCATACACACACACGTGCGCACATACACACACGCACACGCACACACACGCACGCATACACACATGCACACACACACACACACACACACACACACACACACACACACACACACACACACACACACACACACACACACACACACACACACACACACACACACACACACACATACACACACACATGGACAGTGAATCCCTACAGTTATGGGGCAGTGAATATAAAGTGCAAGCATGAAAGCATTTTGCCCCCTTAAAGCTACAGCAATGAAACATGTTGCCTCTGATAGAGCAGACATGAGGATAGTTTCATGAGACAATCAGCTACGGACATGCACTAAAATAGAAGTTACATATATGTTAGCGAGTGTACATGTATAAAACAGAAATGTGCAAACTTGCTACTATACCAAATAAGGGAACACTCCAAAAATACAGTAGTGCATGCATTGTTTGCAGGGATTACAGTAAATATTCATGGTTTTCACAGATCATTAGGTATCCATGAAAACTTTGTCTAGGAACATTTAGATGCACACTGGACAGAAGGCCACCACATCAATCAGGGTGTGCACACTAAAACCAGATCCAAACTGGTTTACCTAATTCAGTTCAACAAGATCGGGTTCAACACTGTCAGGACCACTGATTGTCTAAATGGAATTCATCCTATTGCCCATCCTGCCTCAATGTTTTAGTGTTTGCTCAAGAGCCAAAACAGTTTCAAGTGGTTACGTAGTGTTTCACTAACAAGAGGTTGGTTTGTTGAGTTGCACTGGTGAACTCTACAAATTCACATAAACCTTCAGAGGATACTTCTCTGATATACTTCCCATTACTGTAAAATGTCTACCAGCCATGTTGACATTGTCCAGGTGTAAGCAATGGTTACAGACAAGTTACAGGTGTACAGACACAACCATAGGGAGTAAGAGGGAGTGTGCACTAACTAGAGATGTGGCAGCTCACCTGTTTAGCTACTGCTGGCTGCTTTCTCAACCGCTCAATCTTGGCTTGCTGCACTTGAATGGTATCTTGCTGCTTTCTCAACTGCTCGATCTCCGCTTGCTGCATTTGAATGGTATCTTGCTGGTTTTGAATTGCAGTGCGCTGCTCTTGATTTGAAGCTTGCAACGCTTGAATGGTATCTTGTTGCTTTCTCAACTGCTCGATCTCGGCTTGCTGCATTTGAATGGTATCTTGCTGGTTTTGAATTGCAGTGCGCTGCTCTTGATTTGAAGCTTGCAACGCTTGAATGGTATCTTGCTGCTTACTCAATGCTGTATTCTTCTCTGTCAATGCCTCATCCTGCTCACGTATTATCATGTCAAGGTGCTGGAGGGCATCATCCTTCCCTTTAATTACATTGTCCTTTTCCAGAATCACCTCGTCTTTCTCGTCCTTCTCGTTCAAAGCCACCTGCAATGCATCGTCTTTCTTCTTCAGTGCCTCGTCTTTCTGTCTGCATTCTTCCTCTTTGACCAACAATTGCTGGTGAAGTTGCTCAATAGGAGCAACAAGATGGCCGCCACTTGGGAGGGATGACTCGATACGTCTCAGCTCTCGCACCAGCACTGCACTGGAGGGACGCTTGTCTGGTCGGTTCTCCAGACACTGGCAGACTGTGGGGAGAAACAGCTCCTTCTCTTGTGGAGTGAACATTTCAGCCAAATAGTCACGGCGCTGCAGCTCAGTGATGCCAACAAATACATCCCCTTCATATCGATTGGGGGGACCAGGATTGGGCCACTCGTGGGTCAGAGTGGAGAGGATGATGTTTCCAAATGAAAACACGTCCAATGTCTCATTGTATCGAGGAGGATTGTGAAGTGCTTCAGGAGCCATGAATGCTACTGTACCTTTAACTGAAGACTTTCTACTGAGGGCAGAAGGGTTGATGGCTCGGCTCATGCCAAAGTCAGTCAACTTGGTCACAAAAGACACCACGTTCAGTAACACGTTGTTAGGGCTGAGGTCGTGGTGTACTAGAGGTGGATTCTGGCCGTGGAGATAAGCGAGCGCTTGGCATATCTGTCGAAGTACCAACGCCTTGAGGTGGAGGGGGAACTCCTTCTTGCTGTGATCCTCCAAATATCTCCGCAAACTGGTATCCATTTTCTCCATGACAAGGACTGGCAGACGTGAACCGCGTTCCAGATACACTCCAAAGAATTGCACTACACCGGGATGGCGTAGTTTGGACCAAGTAATACACTCTGCCTCAAAGTTGGCGATCAGCTTCTCCGCTCCTCCGGGCGACTGGTCTTGGAGCAGAATCGTGTGAAGGCGCTTGCCTGCGCACATGGTTCCATTCCAGTTCACTTCAAACACAGTAGCGTCAGAGCCTACACCGAGTTGGGTGTCCGTCAACGCAAGGTCGGATATACGTAAGCTGGAGAACCTTGAGGATGGGACACTCTCCGCCATTTTGATTGGGTGATAAGTCTCAGGTGAAGTAACTTGGGGACGTCCCCTACAACATGTGTAGCAGCTCTCCCGTGTAGTCTATAGGCAGTGAAGGTGAGCTGACAGCCTATTTGTGTCTATAGCTAGCTAGCCATGGGGCCAGGTGTGTGTATGCATGTAGAATGTACACGACTGTGCATTGTGTCTGTGTGTATATATACACGTGTGTAGCTAGCTACTTGTTAACTTCATCCTACAGATGTTAGCTAGCTAGTGTGTGTGGAAACAAGTACATTATATTGCACACACTACATATATAGGGGTATGGGCTCGGAGTAGACCAGCTGACAACTATAGTTACCCAATGGGTTGTCCAGTTGTTAGTCCATCCCCTCTACTGGTGTCAGGTCACTGAGGCTTTGTGTAGCAGATATGTATACCATTGACAGTGTGTGCTTGGGTCAGTTTGCACTGCACTACACTGTGTGTGGTACAATGATGTGATTCAAACTCCCCCTCCAACGGCCGCCCCTCCTCACTCTATGCAGCACCGCTGACAACAGACTTAAGGTACACCTTGCTGTATGTGCAAGAAGTATGGCTCATGCACACAAAGCCTGACTCAACTGACTTGGAATGCTGTTTTCAACACAACTCAAAGGTGATAAACAATGAATTTAGTTGACTTGGTATGATTTCAAGCACAACTTGAAGGTGATAAGCTATGAATTTAGTTACATAAATGAAATGAAGTCTTCCATAACAAACATGATTGAGCCAGTCAAAGTAGAGATGTGTACAAAGCTACCTCTGTAATAAGGGTACCTCTCTAATGAGGACAGTGCCTACGTATACTGTCCCAGCTACATAGAGATGTGTACAAAGCTACCTCTGTAATAAGGGCACCTCTCTAATGAAGTCAGTGCCTACTGTCCCAGCTACATAGAGATGTGTACAAAGCTACCTCTGTAATAAGGGCACCTCTCTAATGAGGTCACTTGGGCCTGTTCCACACTGTCCACAACAGAGAGGTGTCACTGTATTCCATATCCCTCAGACCTACAGTAGGCTGACCTTTCTCCACCATTCCACCCCCACATATTACCAGTCAGCCTTATACAGCTCCACTACACATGTACAGTATTGGTCATTGGATGTTGGTATGCTCATGTGCAGATACATACAAGTAGTGTCTTTATCCTTCCCTATCCTTATCCTATGTATGTAGAAAGTGTATGTTCCTGTCTGTTCTAGCATGCACACGGCCAGCCAATTGAGTGTTAGCATGTGCATACACATTTGGTGTGGTTAAGTAAAAGGAGTGGAAGGTCTACTGCTCTGTACATCTCAATGTACATGTGTAGTTTGTGGAGTGTTTGACTGTGTACCTACGTGTGTGCTTCTTGGACTGTGTGACTGACACTGACTGTCCCTCCCATTCTCCTCTCATCCAGGACCTACCCCCATCACTGTCAGCCGAGGGCCCAGCAGGGCAGAGTCTTCCTATAACTCCCCCTCCAACAGCCGCCCCTCCTCACTCTATGCAGCACCACTGACAACAGCTGGGGTTTCTGGCATCTCTCAGCCCAAGCCACCTCAGCAGAGCCATTTGGTGAGGATTGCTTCTTATCTGGCTAGTCTGGTCAACTACCATGTGGGGGAGGGGGGAGGGGAGTGAAGGAGGCTTGGAGTGGACCAGTGGGTACTGCAGATATGCAGCCAATTTTGTGTATGTGAGTGCATTATGTCCATGTGAGTGTGTGCTTGACTGTGTGTTGTGTGTATGTAATTGTATTACTGCATGTTTATTAGCTTGTATGTGTGTGTGTTGGCCATACTTGGCAGGCCAGTGAAGAGTGAGTGACTATTTGGTATGTATAGCTCTTTTTGAACCTACGTAATGCCAACCTCCTTCCCTCTCCCTGTAGCCTACAAATCATATCAGCTGCAACAGGAATAGACAAAATTGTTTCCTTGGTGTTTTATGGTATGCACTAACTAGCCCCCCAGGGTCCAAAATCCCCCAGCCACCTCCTCCCTCTCATCTTCCCATTGCCCATCAGCTGCCCCTTGTCCACTGAACCACAGTTTGGTGTACAGTTGGAGGTGGGTGTGTACCTTATGTCACACAGTGTTTGTGAATTTCATGAATGGAGCACATTCACAAACATTTCTGCTACAATCACATTAATAATACACACATATGTATATTGTAGTCTAGTGCGCCAGCCTCTATTTCCCTTATTGCACAATCTAGGTCACTTTGGTGCACCTGCTGAGTCATTGTGTGTAGTGTGTGTCTCACTGGAGGGTGCACTCTCTGCGGTCAGTGAAGCGGTTTGGAGGGGGGCATTGTGTATTAACGTGTGGTGTATTCATCGTCATTCATTTTGTCTGTCATTGTGTGAAGTGGGAAGTGGGAATTGTTCTGAGCTTGGATGATTAGTTTCCTGTATTTCAATTTGCACTGTTTCCTTATATCCTTAACCCACCACACCACTCATTTACACAGCTACACACACACACACAGACACACACACAAAGACACGCACGTGCACACACACACACACACACAAAGACACACACACACACACACACACACACACACACACACACACACACACACACACACACACACACACACACACACACACACACACACACACACACACACACACACACACACACACACACACACACACACAACTTGTAACACATGCTCAGTTCAGGCATGCACACACATGTCCCCATGCACACAATAGCACCACACACAGGTTACACTCACATACAGTACAGCACAGCATCCACATATCATGCTCACACACTCCACATATGCATTGGACGTAGTGGCTACGTGTATGCTCGTATACAGCCAGTAGTGGACCTGGGATGAGAAGTATTGGTACTGGTACCTTCTCCATGTATACTGCACAGGTGTCACTTGAAGGGAATGCAGTTAACAGGTGCTGGAATGCTAATGTACATTCCAGTAGTCTATATTTGGTTGTACAGTTGTCACCTACATACCTCCCACTCCATGGAGTACCCCTCTGGCTTCTTCTTCCTCTTGCTCTCTTGCCCGCACCCATGCACCCTCTGTAATGTATATAGTTATGATATCGTACAGAAACACCAGTTATGGCCATGTTATACAACTCATGCCAGCAACCTACCACTAGCTGTGTGTACTTAGCTTCAATTTGCTAATCACAGTGCTACATACACATACATACATATATTGAAACTATCCCTTCCAGCACATCCACAAACATCTCTGCTACAATCACATTAACAATACACACATATGTACAGTGACCATGTACCTGACAAGATGTCTGCTATCATCGCGAGATCCAATGAGAACTCAGACCATTGACCTAGCTGGCAATTGTAACATTGCATAATTTAGCAGATACCGTGAGAAACTTTATATATAATCACTAATTTTCTACCCCCTGAAATTTGGAAGAAGGAGGGGAGGGGAGGGGAGGGCCAAGCAAAGTAGCAAGATGGCGGTCACACTATGTTGGAATGTCCCTGATGGTGCTCTCACATCTCAGGGGAAGGGTGACAATGTAGTAAGGTGACAATGACAATCACATTTATGTTATAGAACATGACCCCTTGCAATTGGTCACACTGTCATTTTAGTGAATACAGAAAATGGCCGCCCCACCAGATGCGTATTGTGCTTTTGTTGATCATTTAATGTCACTTAGGGGCAGCCTCTTGTTGACTTCTGTATTTGAATTAGCTGTGAGGAATCGACACTGTAGCTACCGACACATTCTTCATTGTCATCACTGTCTACATTACTTCTTTTGTTCACTCTTCCCCTCCCTTCAACATCCCACTTCACCTTCTCTCCCTTCACTCTTGTGGACATGGCTCTATTGTTTGTTTAATTTGCTAACTGACTTTGCGAAACACCATGATTGTGACCATCACTAAAGCAGCTGTTGTCATGGTGATACTCACGTCATACTTCATACCATCCATGCAGCACAATTGGCTATAGACATAACTATAACGTCACTGTAGTGTGACTACCACTAAGTAGCACATGAATAGAGTGGACATTTAGAAGGGACACTTAATTAGTTTGTACACTGTGCATGAGTCATCTCATGTGTGGGTGTTTCACTTCTGCTTCTTCCAAATGTGTCATGTGTCATGGCATCTACACAAATACGTACATCATGCACCAACTTTATACCCCACCCCCTCCCTCACTCCTATACACCCCACCCCACCCCACCCCCTCCCTCACTCCTACACCTCACCCACCCCCTCACTCACTCCTATACACCCCACCCCACCCCACCCCCTCCCTCACTCCTACACCTCACCTCACCTCATCCCCTCCCTCACTACTACACCACACCCCATCCCACCCCCTAGCTCCCTCACTCCTACACCTCACCCCACCCCCTCCCTCACTCCTACACCTCACCCCACGCCCTCTCTCACTCCGACACCTCACCCCACCCAACATGTCCACACCCCCTCCATCCCCCCATCCCTGTATTGTACACTGCAGGGTACAGTGGACAGTATAGTATGGTCCTCTCTGATGGAGGAAAAGGAGAGAACAGTGATCTGGAGAGTGAGGCTGTTGTTACAAGTACTGATGTGAGAAATTGATGAATCCCCCATCTCTTCGCCCCCTGGACCTTAGAGGCTATTTCAATGTGTATACACAACACTACAGAACAGATGTTAATTCATTTAATTGATATCACTGAACGCGTGTACAATTAATGGTTGATTGCATAATCGATCTATCAATAAATTGTGAGAGCACCCAATCACTTGCATATTGCATGCCATGTTGATAAATTGCAAAGAACAGAATCGGATGTTAAAATTCCCTGTCTAAAATTGCTCTGGGCAAGACTAGAGTGTTCTCATGACACAGAGCTATCACACATTAGAAGACCCTGTTCCATCCAGTCAGCATGCAGGGCTCATGCACCCCTTTAGATACACTACATGTACAAAACATGACTCAGCATACTGTAACACGACTCACAGAGGACATGTGTGGCTGCACATTTCAAGGAAAATGGACGACAACAGTGTCACACTTTGGAGACATCTTCCTATCAAAGCATTGCATTTCTCTCATCCACACATCATTCCATGTCTGGTGTGTGTGACTGTCCACATTATTGCTTTAATGCATGGTTTATCACTTTTGATTGTGTGCAGAGCTTTAATCACGACCAGTTCAATCTCAATTGTCTATCAATCATTCGATCTTAACTACATTGCTGCATATCAATCGTCGTATATAGTCTGAGTGTCACTGACTGTAACATTCCAAAAACAGGAATGATTGTTCACACTACGTTTGTTGTGGGTCAATACATCACATCAGTTCAATCAATGAATATCATTACAATACCTGTATACATCACATACAAAACACACACACATGCACTAGAATGCATACATTACTATCATTAAATTGTAAATGTACATCTTACATAAATTCAAACTAATATGTAAGTCAGTCTAAATGAAAAGTTCAGAAAACCTGCACACGGTTGTTCCCGTAATCAACTACATAAACTAGTTCATTGTCATCAACACATATACCACAAGGGTGATTGAACCTCCCTGGATCAGGCCCTTTTGCTCCGAATTGGTGAATCAGTTTACTCTTCAATGTGTACACCATTACGGTGTGGGAGGAGTATGAAGTGATCAACAAATGGTTGTCATTAGTAGCGGCAATGTAGTATGGGCCATACTTTGGCTTGAATTGTTGCTTAAAAGTACCTTCTGGAGACCACACGGAAACACGTTTATTCCCCAAATCAGCAACATACATAAGGCCGTCTGAACCAAATGCTATGTCCCGAGGTCTATCAAAACACCCTGGGCCACTTCCTTTTGAGCCAAACATAAACAAAAACTTGCCCCCTTCATTGTGAACAGAAATACGATGGTTACCACGGTCACAGATGTAAATCCGACCTTCTGCGCTAACGGATATACCCCTAGGATTGCTGAAAGGATCGCTTTCATTACTTGCATGGTGTATGGTCTGAAGGAGTCGGCCATCTTGGGACAGCTTGACTACTTTATTGTTGTTCCAGTCTGTCACCCAAACATTCCCTTTGAGATCAAATGAAACACCAAATAAACTACTGCCAAGCACTCCTTTCCCAATGGACCTCACCAATGTACCATTATTGGTGAGAAGATGAACACACCTATTGCCCCCATCTGTCACAGCTAGGAGGCCGTCACTGTTCACTGCTACTGCACGATACCTACCACCCACTGTACTGTGTTGGATGACCTTCTGACATTCTCCAAGCTTCCTCCAGTCCCTGGGAGGGTGCTTCACCTGCAGGTGGAATTAGTCAACTGCATGTAAAACACTAGGAGTGTACATGACAGACAGGTGGATGAATTCACTTGCAAACACATGGAATTAGTTCCCTGTTGATGTGGTGGGTGGGGGAGGTACACACAGGGAACAGAACAGAATCAGATAGTAAGGGCCCATTCACATAATATCCCCTCCATCTTGAAGCCAGGACAACACAGCAGACCATTAGTTTGTTCTGTAAATACACTGCTAGTAGGTTTGGTATGTCAAACACTCCAGAGGATGTGAAATGTGCACATTCTGAACACACACACACACACACACACACACACACACACACACACACACACACACACACACACACACACACACACACACACACACACACACACACACACACACACACACACACACACACACACACACACACACACACACACACCTCTGTTAGAGATGTGAAGTCCACTCCTGACTTCAGTCCTGCTTGGATGAAAACCAAGAATAGCAATATACGGCATATAGCTGAAGGATTCTTCCATAGGGCACAGAGCATTTGGAGCAGCCATCTGCCAAACTGCATAGTGTGCAGGTTTGAGATGCAACACGTCATTAACCCACACATGTTCTGCATGATAAGCGATTAATACTTTTAGCCATCCCCTCATGCAATCAAAGGTATCAGGGTGGATGGTCCAATGATCGCGAGTATGGCCACCTACACTATATACAAGGTCACCTGATAAGTTCTTGATCTGTTGTTACTACCATTACAGTTTGTTATGCTTGATCCCCACACACTATTGGATTCACAATATGGAGCTAATTCAACTCACATATATATCACAATTTGACTCACATATGCAGCCATTCTAAAACCCTTCCTACCATTTCTGCTGTGTCCACACCATCCACTAGTGGTAGTGTTTCACTAACAAGAGGTTGGTTTGTTGAGTTGCACTGGAGAACTCTACAAATTCACATAAGCCTTCAGAGGATACTTCTCTGATATACTTCCCATTACTGTAAAATGTCTACCAGCCATGTTGACATTGTCCAGGTGTAAGCAATGGTGTGTAGTGTTTCACAAACTAAAGGGTTGGTTTGTTGAGGTGCACAGGTGAACTCTATACTAATTCACATAAACCTTAACCCATTAGTCCTGAATGACGCATATATGCATTATTTGTTAGATAGTGGATAATCCCAAATGACGCATATATGCGTCATGGATCATTTTCTCGAGGGTCACGTGAGATGACGTCACCGGCCTAGTGTAAGGCAAAAGCTGTAGGCAACAGTATAGTAATTATATAACGTTGTTGTAGTTATAGTCTAGTCGAAGTAACATAATGATGTTCGCGATGGAGGTGGATGCTCTAGGTGAATCTCTGAGGTCTTCCATCGATGTGCAGTCTGCTACGGTGCCTGCATGTGCTGCAGAATCTACACAAGATATTGAAAATAACGTTCAGCAACATGAAGGAACAGGAGCTCATCGATGCCCTTCTAGGATATGCGGCCACGCACGGCCTATTTCTCTTCCGCAACTCCAGCAGGACCAACTGATGGCACTTCAGAAGGTGATGCCAGTGCCTTGGGCTGATTCTGTTGCCCACACCTTTTCCGATATCTTTTTCTCTTGCACCAGTTGCTTCTGCGTTCTCCAAGCTCCTTTCTTAATGTTAACAATTGTTGGAACATAGTTCACACCACTGGGATCCTCAGAAGGTTTGCCTTCTACAAAGTGCTTTCTACAAATGCACATCCCTGATGTGGACCAGCAATCGACAGCACGATGACTCCTCTAATCCAAAACTTTGTTCTTTCTTTATTAGAAAGTGAGAAATCCATGGACATGACGGAACATCCCAATTTGTGCAACTGTTGGCAGCACCAAGACGATGACATGGCCTTCAGAAGCGCATTTCGGCCAGCATCCAGTACTTCAGCCGCCCGTTCTTCATAATATTATAGCTATATCTAAGAGGAGCCAGAGATTTTAACTTGGCATGCTTTGAGAGCAGGCCTAGGGTATTATAGGCTAGGGCTGAAAAGAATGAACACATAGCTCTCTTCCTTTTGCCAGGAGGCAGAGAGCGAAAAGCGACCGAAGTAATTTTACTTCGCGACCGCTTCGCGCTCTGCCTCCTAGCTAGCTATGCCACCTCTTGTGCATGCACTCTTTTCCGACCCAGCCCTATATAACCTATTTTGCTCTGCTCTCAAAGTATGCTAGGTTTAAAGCTCTGGGTGCACTTAACTACGAAGAATGGGAGCCCAAATATGCAGTCTAACATACTCGTCTGGAGCTTTTTGCCTTACATGCTTCAAGGGCGGCATGTCACGTGACCAATGTGACAAAGGTCTATATGGCAAACTAGGCTCAGAAAATGTCGCTTTTCTCTGGCTACGAGCAGTCCACGGCAGCGTCTCTTTCACAGGACTTGCAGCAGTATCAGAGCCTTCCTTTAGCATACCTACCTCATTTCCTGATCACGCAAGCTGCGCAAAACGAACTGCTTTAGTTTGCAAGCGATAATACACAATGTTTCTTGCTCGTATTTTAAGCTTTGGTACACGTGCGCTGGCATGAATTGGTGTAGGAAGTACTCCACATCTTCCTGTAATACTGAATCAAGCAGCAAATGGTCACTGTCATGGTTTGGGGCTGAGAAAAGGCTCGGACAATACGAATGTTTGCACTCTTGCTCACACAAGTCACGTACGCACGCGAAGAGTCCAGATTGTGCCTGAGAAGGCTGTCGACTGTCCTGGACTACATCTTGAAACAGAGCATTCCTCCTACGTCTCCTTTAGGGTAAAGAAATGACCTTAAACACTGTTAAAAATATGGTGTGACCGTCACACCACTCAGTGCTCACACCAATGGTGTGATCAGTCACACTATTACTTTAGTGTGACGTTCACACTGACACCAGTATCCACACTGTTGTTCAAATCTTTTCTGATAGATTAAGAGACTTTGAAGTAATTTACACGCAAAGATGAGATTTTACTTGGAATCCTATGAGCTAACTAAGTACATATATAGCTACCCAGGATACAGCTTAGCCTAATGGTATGTTGTGTACAGTGGGAGGACCTCGTCAAACTAAGTGTGTAATTTAATGTACCATTAGCTACTTTGTATCACCCACAAACAGTCCCACCAGGTGGTATGTTGTGTACTATCTGTAGTGAAATGTACCATGAAGTGCTTAGTCTCTTACAAACTGTTCACATAAATGGTATGTTGTGTACTGCATGGTTGGAGTGAACATCACACTGCAAATGGGTGTGCTCACAGTGGCAACCAATTCACACCAATTTTGGGTGTGATCATCACTCCCCATTTTTAACAGTGAAGCGTGAAACACGGCATGGCGAATTTCTTCGTATGTGCAGTCATTTTAATTTCAGAAGTGGGAGCTGGCGCGCAATTTAAACTTCAAGACTAATGGGTTAAGAGGATACTTCTCTGATATACTTCCCATTACTGTAGAATGTTTACCGGCCATGTTGACATTGTCCAGGTGTAAGCAATGGTTACAGACAAGTTACAGGTGTACAGACACAGCCATAGGGAGTAAGGGGGAGTGTGCACTAACTAGAGATGTGGCAGCTCACCTGTTTGGCTACTGCTGGCTGCTTTCTCAACTGCTCAATCTCAGCTTGCTGTGCTTGAATGGTATCTTGCTGCACTTGATTTGCAGTACGCTGAGCTTGATTTAAAGCTTGCTGCTCTTGAACAGTTTCTTCCAGATCTCTATTCTTCTTCAACACATCATCTTTTTCCTTCAGTGCCTCGTCTTCTTCCATCAATGCCTTGTCTTTCTCCCTCAAAGCATCGTCTTTCTCCTTGAATGCCTCGTCTTTGTCCATCAATTCCTCGTCTTTCTCCTTCAATTCCTCGTCTTTCTCCCACAATGCCTCGTCTTTCTTCATCAATTCCTGGTCTTTCTCCTTCAATTCCTCATCTTTCTTCTTCAATTCCTTGTCTTTCTCCCTCAATGCCTCATCTTTCTCCATCAATTCCTCGTCTTTCTCCCTCAATGCCTCGTCTTTTTCCCTCAATGCCCGTCTTTCTCTATCAATTCCTCGTTCTTCTCCATCAATTCCTCATCTTTCTGCATCAATTCCTCGTTCTTCTTCCTCAATTCCTCGTCCTTCTGTCTGCATTCTTTCTCTTTGTCTGACAACTGCTGGCGAAACTGCTCAATAGGAGCAGCAACATGGCCGTCGCTTGGGAGGGATGACTCGATATGTCTCAGCTCTCGCACCAGCACTGCACTGGAGGGACGCTTGTATGCTCGGTTCTCCAGACACTGTTGGACTGTGGGGAGAAACAGCTGCTTCTCTTGTGGAGTGAGCATTTCAACCAAATAGTCACGGCGTTGCAGCTCAGTGATGCCAACAAATGCATCCCCTTCATATCTCGTGGGAGGACCAGGGTTGGGCCACTCGTGGGTCAGAGTGGAGAGGATGATGTTGCCGAATGAAAACACGTCCAATGTCTCATTGTATCGAGGAGGATTGTGGAGAGCCTCAGGAGACATGAATGCTGATGTACCTTTAACGGAGGACATTCTGCTGAGGGCGGAAGGGTTGATAACTCGGCTCATGCCAAAGTCAGTCAACCTGGTCACGAAAGACACCACGTTCAGTAACACGTTGTTAGGGCTGAGGTCGTGGTGTACTAGAGGTGGATTCTGGCGGTGGAGATAAGCGAGCGCTTGGCACATCTGACGAAGTACGAACGCCTTGAGGTGGAGGGGGAACTCTTTCTTGCCGTGATTCTCCAAATATCTCCGCAGACTGGTATCCATTTTCTCCATGACCAAGACGGGCAGGCGAGAACCGCGTTCCAGATACACTCCAAGGAACTGCACTACACCGGGATGGCGTAGTTTGGACCAGGCAATGCACTCCGTCTCAAAATTGGCTATTAATTTGTCCGTTCCTCCCGGCGTGTCGTCTTCGAGAAGAGCATCATGCAGGCGCTTGGCGGCACACGGAGTGCCATTCCAATCAACTTCAAACACCGTGGCGTAGGCACCTCTACCGAGTTTCGTGTCGGTAAATTCTATGTTTGTGATGAGAAGGCCGGGAAACCTTGAAGACCTAGGGCGTCTCTCTGCCATGTGGCGAACAAAGGACGTACAGGGTTTTGCAAAATGGTTGTTGTGAACGTCATTGGACTCACGACTCGCCTTTGAACTTCGACCTTATACTTTATACAGTAGGCGCGTGATAAGGAGTGGATTCAAAGTTCAGAGGTGAGTGGCATGCACGAGTCGATCGAATGGCATTCCCGCGACAACCGTTTTGCAAAACCCCTTATATAATAGCTATGACGCTTACACATATGCACGTGAGTCAGAGCACTTGCGAACAAAATGACGTACTATGACGTTTAAACATACACTTGACCAAAATAATGTAAGTACATATGTACATGCAGGAGAGTCAGAGCACTTGTGCGTTCTCCAGGTGTTGTTTGATGAAGGGTGTGGGAGGGACCATGTCTGGACAGGCCCACGAGAAGGTCAAGACTGATGCAGGAGCCTGCAAGAATGAGAAGAGCACATGTGCAATCGTGTTATATTGTATGATAGCTACTGCAAGTGATTAGTGCTTCTGTGTAGGGCATTAATAGCTTGTTACGTACTAGTGTGCACATGTGTGCGCGCGCGTGTGTGTGCGTGTGTGTGTGTGTGTGTGTGTGCGTGTGCGTGTGTGTGTGTGTGTGTGTGTGTGTGTGTGTGTGTGTGTGTAGGTGCATGCATGCACACTAGCAATGTAGTTACAAGAATAAAGGACTTCCATAGCAAATCAGCAAAGATATTCATTAAGAGTTGCTTCAAGGCTGGGAACTTTACTAGTTAGTAAAGTTATTGTTTAGTGTGTGTCTGTGGGAGAGCTAGCAGATCAAACAACTGCATCCAGAGTGATACTCACTCTTGCTGGATTTAAGACAGACTTGTCTAATGTCTGTCACACATTATGGCATGCTGTTCAAGGAAAAAATAGATCTTGAACTTTCTGTGTAACAACGCATAGTGGTCGCTAAATGAACTTGAATGTGTTCCCTGTCACCAGGCCCTGTTCTCTCCGATAAATGAGACTAGTAATGAAGGTACTTCTCACCAGGCCCAGCTCAGCCAGTGTGGCATTGTCATCTTCCAGTGTCTTGCCAAGGGAGAGGAGGTTGAAGGGGAAGGCTTCAGAGCTGAGTGCTCCAAGGACAAAGGCCCTCACATCAGACACCCTCTCAAGAGGTCTAAACACACCTGCATTGGGTATGGGTGTGAGTGCAGGGTGAGGGTATGGGTGTGAGTGCAGAGTGATGGGTGATGAGTGATGGGTGAGTGCATGGAGGGGGTGAGGGGAGTGAGGTGTGTGTAGGGTGAGGGGGAGTGAGGGGTGTGTGAAGGGTGAGGGATTTGGTAGGGTGATGGAGAGACATGGTGTGTGCAGGGTGAGGGATGTGCAGGGATATTAATATAAGTGTGTGATGCATGGCTCTCTCTGTCACCTTGCACAATGTAGTTGTCTGGCATCCTCACTCTCAGGAGGACAAAGTGGTAATACTTGAGGACAGACTTGGTCTCATCCCTTTCCTTCATGGCTCTAGTTCGGAGCATCATCTCCTTCTCAACAGCCTCTGTCCTGTGTGTGAGAAGAGAAGGGAACTTGATGACACTAATGATAGTGGAAGTGGACAATGATGAAGATGACAGCTTGAGACTTTCATGATGATGTTAGAGAGGATAGTCATTGTGTTTACAACACTGACAATGATGAAAGTGACATTCATAGAAATGGTGACAAACAATGACATGAGATATGACAATAATGATGACAATTATTTGCTAGCAAGAAAGAGTAAGAATGATGTCACAAAACAAAGAGGAAGGCAATAATGACAATTAATGTGATGGTGACAAAATGACAATGACATCGATACTGACAAATAGTGACATAGCAATGAATCTCTACAAAATACTCTCAAGTATCAGGATTGACAAGGAAATGATACAGGTGAGAATGACAGTGAGAATGCTGATGGCACTAATGGCAACAGGTGAAGAAGCAGTAAGTAGCACAATCATAAATGATGACAGAAGTGACCAAATCGGCAAACCCACTTCTTTTGATCTCTTCAATTGTGTCGCTCGGGAGGTCAAAGTGGTGGGCCCGTGATGTAGCTCGGTACACAGTGAGTCCTCTGTCCAGAGTCATTTTGAGTGGCTGACACGACCGCAGCAGCTCCTCAAGGGAAGACAGTCTCTCCTCGTCATCCTCCTCCCCCTCCCCTGCTCCCTCATATATGTAGAACTGCTCCTCCTGTCCGTCATGAGGAAGAAGCTTCTGTTTGAAGCCAACTGCCTCTAGAAAGAGAAGACCTCCTTTTACACTTGCAACTCTCTCCTACAAGGAGAACATCAACATTGTGTTACTCTCCCTCACTCCCTCACACCTTCTCTCTCTGTCCTCCCCAATTACCTTAATTCACATCCAAGATATCATACCCAACACATTACTTATATGTTACAGTGTATGTACATGTATGAATGTATGTGTGTATGTATGTATGTATGCATGTAAGCATGTATGTATGTATGAATGCATGTATCACTGTCCATATACGTACCATATGACCAAACATTTTGATGGGGAATTTATTTTGGCAGATTGGCGGTTTTGAGAGCAATCCGCCAATATTCTTCAGCCAAAATTTGTGCGATCATATAGTTTTCCTCTATATATAGGCCCCTTTCTGTGTATAAAGGCCACTAATGGCAGTATACACACGTAGGCCACTAAAGCCAGTGTAAACAGTGAACCAATATGCCCACTGTCAGTGTATAAAGGCTATTAATGGCAGTATAATTATAAAGGCCACCAATGACAGTACATACACACAGTACCTCTTGCAAGCATGCCTCAGTGTCTGTCCACCTCCCTGAATTAAGGCCACACAATGGGCAGGTGAGGCGAACAGCATCTGTTATTGCTGTAGACTCCTTCACTGTCACTGCAGGCTCCTTCTGCCAAAGAGTAGAAGAAAATACAGTACTGAATGTACACAGATGAGTGTATGTATGTATGTATGTATGTAGCTGCTAATGTACAGATCTACTACATACATACAGTATCAAATTATTATAACACAATCGCGTGCTCTATAATGTGAGTTCATGTGGTTCTCCCTTGTATGTGGATATGTAGTCTGGCTCGCTAGACCGTTCCATCTAAATGCCGGGCGCTTAGGGCTGGGAAGGGACAGTCTAGCGACAGTAATGATCAGTTCACACCTAGATTCGACCAATCAGATGCGTTTGGCAGGAATTACTGCTAATAGTATTCATTGGTTTGAGGAGCTTTACTTACGCAGAGTGGGTCTTCGTCTGTGGCTGTGCTCTGGCTTTGGTGATTGACAAGGGCTTGAAGCTCAGCTTTCCCTCACTCTATTCCTCTCTTGGATCACTTTCTGGCTGCAGATCGACTGACTGACTGCCGAGAGGGTTGCTTATCAGTCTTTCACCAACCTGTAGTTCTGCTCTGGTGGTTGGCAGCAGCAATTGCAAAAGCGCTTGTACTGTACCATATCGCCCGACGTATGGTTCGGCCCAATTGCGTAGATTTACCGTATTTACCGTACACAATACAATAGGTGTGAGTTTGATCATGCGGAGGTGCGAACTAATGATGACTGCTGCTAGACCGACCCCCCCCCCCCCCCCAATCATTGCCCCCGGCATGGAAATGAGATGGTCTAGCAAGCCAGACTAGTGGATACATGCAATACTGCAACTATCTCACATTAGAAGACCCTGTTCCATCCAGTCAGCATGCAGGGCTCATGCACCCCTTTAGATACACTACATGTACAAAACATGACTCAGCATACTGTAACGTGACTCACAGAGGACGTGTGTGGCTGCACATTTCAGGGAAAATGGACGACAACAGTGTCTTATAGTGCACCAAGGCATAAACACCCAATTATATTTTAAGTTGCCGCTTTTAAATGCAGCATGATACGCCATAGCAACAATACAAAATATTGCTCAGCTCCTCGAGGCGCTTCTAATGGTACCGCTTTCGTCGTAATGCGACCAACTTTGCGTGTTGCTAAGGAGTTGACCAATCAAATGCCTTTATTTGGGTCATGCGACAACCGGAAGTAATTAACGATAGTGCGGCTATTGAGCGACCGAACAAGAAGGCGACATGCTGTCAGTTTCAGCGGTGCTGAGCGCTTGGGAAACAGAAAGACAATGTCCAGAAGGTCTGGGATACAGGACAAACTGGAACAGACAAGCACAAGAAGTGAGAGGACGAAGAAGTGGATTGTTCGGACCTTTCACTAGGCTCTTCTCCCCTCTGGAAGATTCGGAGTCACTGCCGCTGCCACACAGGTCAAAGAGGCTGAAGCAGAGTACCACCAAGGGCGAACAATTGAACGGAGAAGAAGAAAATGGTAAGTATCGCACATTCACTGGCATGGATATCCACGTAGCTATATCATGATGGTGTAGGCGCTTGTGGGTTTCTTCAAGCCCAAGTACAAATGTCACAGTTAGAACCTGAACAGCTTGCAGCAGTGCTGTGTTTTCCATTGGCATTGCAATTAGAATCTTGTTTAACCTGGGAAGAACTTTAATTCTATTAGTATGATTTCTTTTGCCTCCCTTCAGTGATCAAGACTCCAGAAGAAGACAGCTGTGAAAGTGATGAGACGTTTACCCACAAGTGGACACTCATGCAGGTGAGTTAAAGCACATGTTTTGAGAAGAGTGGCTGCTTACCTTAGCTCCAGGCACTTCAGTTCTATTACGTCATGCTTCTGTGTCCAGGTTAGGCCTCCTTATTATAACAGCAGCAAGTGTTACGGGCGAGTGATGAGCAAACCACTCATGACTGGTGGTCTATGTAGTTTATTTTGATAATGATTTTAACTTTCTTGGCACTCTTCAAAGTGCCTAACAGCTTAGTGAACTTTTGTCAAGTAAGGAAGTGCATTATAATGTGGTGAAGTACGTCCAAGAAATACAGTAATGAATATGCACGATACACATAATAATGTGACATTACACAACATGCAAACACTTCTGAACTGTTAGCCATTACATGTTTGCCTATTTGCTAGGTACAATTGGTACTCTGGACCTGGAAGATCAAGGAAAGCTGTTCATGAAGATAAAGTAATCGCTTCGGAGTATTCTAGCTACCGACTGATGCCATGGCTTCTTGACAGTATGACTTTCCTATTTTTTCTCTCTGTAACTTTTTACCTGTACCTATGTGCTATAACTGTGCACCATGTAATTTCACTTATAAGTCATTTTGTGGGTGGTGAAAATTTTACCGTGGAGGATATGTAAGCTACATTTTACATGCATACACCAATGAGGATGTAAATATATGCCAAAATCTCTCTGTAACTTTGAAGAGATTCTTATGTAGTTTGTAATACTTGAAAGAAAAGTCAAAAGTTTTTCATGGTTACCAAGTTGAAAACAAAAATTCGAAAATCCCACCAGGCGCCATGGCGATGATGTAATGGCGGCAACGCGTGATCGTTACCATGGCAACGAGCGGCGATTTCAAAGATTTTCAATCAAACTAATTCTGTACCAAGCTACAAGTGCATAGGAACCACTACACAGTGTAAAGGACAAACCAAAGGCATACAGTACAGATTGGAAGTTTATGCCTTGGTGCACTATACTCTGGAGACACCTTCCTATCAAAGCATTGCATTTCTCTCATTCCCACATCGTCCCATGTCTGGTGTGTGTGACTGTCCACATTATTGCTTTAATGTATTGTGTATCACTTTTGATTGTGTGTAGAGTTTTAATCACGACCAGTTCAATATAGTCCGAGTGTCACTGACTGTAACATTCCAAAAACAGGAATGATTGTTCACACTACGTTTGTTGTGGGTCCAAGGGTGTAGCCAGGAATCTGGGAGGGGGGTTCTAGTACCAAGGATGCATACCGTATGACTCATATGACGTCACAAATAAATGGCCACCAAACGGACAGGTGGGGTCTGGTACGTAGCCGTTTACCGTTAAACGAGACACTGTCAGCTAGCTAGCGTGTGTGCCAGACTTCTAGCTACCGAAATGCACTTAATTCGTGGCCACAGTCAGGAGGGAGGGGGTTTGTCTGAACCCCCCGAACTACACCCTGGCTACACCCTTGGGGTCAATACATCACATCAGTTCAATCAATGAATATCATTACAATACATGTGTACTAATAAATAATGTGAGTCAGTCCAAATGAAAAGTTCAGAAGACCTGCACACGCTTGTTCCAACTATCAACTACATGAACTAGTTCATTGTTGTCAACACATATACCATAAGGGTGATTGAACCTCTCTGGATCAGACCCTTGTGCTCCGAATTGGTGAATCAGTTCACCTTCCAACGTGTACACCATTACGGTGTGTGAGGAGTTTGAAGTGATCAACAAATGGTTGTCACTAGTAGCGGCAATGTACCACGGGTCATACTTTGGCTTGAATTGTCGCTTAAAAGTACCTTCTTTAGACCACACAGAAATACGCTTATTCCCCAAATCAACAACATACACAAGGCCATCTGAACCAAATGCTATGTCACGAGGTGTATCAAAACACCCTGGGCCACTTTCTTTTGAGCCAAAAGCAAACAGAAATTTGCCGTCTTCATCGTGAACAGTGACACGGTGGTTACCAGTATCACAGATGTAAATCAAACCTTCCGCACTAACTGACGCACCCCTAGGATTGTCAAAGCGATCACTTTCACTACTTGCATGGTGTATGGTCTGAAGGAGTTGGCCATCTAGGGACAGCTTGACTACTTTTTTGTTGTCCCTGTCTGTCACCCAAACATTCCTTTTGAGGTCAAATGAAACACCATACAAACTACCGCCAAGCACTCCTTTCCCAATGGACCTCACCAATGTACCATTATTGGCGAGAAGATGAATACACTTGTTCACCCCATCTGTCACAGCTAGGAGGCCTTTATTGTTAACTGCTATTGCTTGATAACTACTGCCCTCCGGAATGTGTCGAATGACCTTCTGACACTCTCCAAGCTTCCTCCAGTCTCTGGGAGGGTGCTTCACCTGCAGGTGGAATTAGTGAATTGCAGGCAACACAGTAGGAGTGTACATGACAGACAGTTGGATGCATTCACTTGCAAACACATGGAATTACTTCCCTGTTGATGTGGTGGGTGGGGGAGGCACACACAGGGAACAGAACAGAATCAGATAGTAAGGGCCCATGCACATGAGATGCCCCACACTATTGATATCCCCTCCATCTTGAAGCCAGGACAACACAGCCGACCATTAGTCTGTCATGTAAATACACTGCTAGTAGGTTTGGTGTGTTGAACACTCCAGAGGAGGTGGAATGTGCACACTCTGTACACATGCATGAACATACAAACACGAACACACATACACATGCACATACACACACATGCATGCACACACACACACACACACACACACACACACACACACACACACACACACACACACACACACACACACACACACACACACACACACACACACACACACACTTGTACTTGTAATACCACAGCCAAGACTTGGCTAAGTGGACCCCATGAATGGGGTGAGCCAGCAGGTGGCAACAAGACCGGTGGCACCGTTGGCTGCGGAGACACCAGCCTTATCACCCCAGTCGCATGGCCCCCTCGGTGCAGTAGGGGTACTCATCTATGGGCTTGCAAGACCCATGAGATGAGAGAGGTGGGGTACAGCCTGGAGTGGCGTACACACATGCACGCACGCACGCACGCACACACACACACACAAACACACACTGTGTAAGTACAATTCAGTGCATGCACTAGTTCTGTATACCTCAGTCACCTCCCATTACATCATGTACACAGTGGTGGATGTACACTACCTCCCTTTACAGGTCACAATGAGTGGCAATTGTGAAAAATGCTTCAGGCGCATAGGCAGCTGTACAAAAATAGTTTTTAAACATCTGACGAAGGCCTACACGGCCAAAATGTCCTGTCACTATAGTTTATCACCCTTCTGCTACGTCTTATGCTCACAATTACTTCTCTACAATAGCAGTATGCCTATACGTAGAACAGTAAATCCCTAAAGTCACAGGGTAGTGAATAAAGTGTGCAGATTACTGTAAACATGAAATAAATTGTCTACTCTTAAAGCTATAGAAATGAAACATGTTGTCTCTGATGATGATGGTTTTGTGAGATCAGGTACGGATGCTGAAATGGAAGCTATATATTGTAGCAGGTTTATGATCGTAAAACCATAAAATGCTTGTAAACAAGGGAATGCTGCAGAAATATGATATTATACATACATTAGAAGGTGTAGGGTCAACCTGCTATAGTGACTTATGGGTGATTATTCCATGCACTACTGCTATTCATCTTCATCTACTCAAGAAATGTCCACACTGTATACAATGTAGTCTACACTATTGCTGACATCCAATATACCGTATGGCTGGAAATTTTGGCAGGGAATTAACTTTGGCGGATTGGCGGTTTTGAGAGCAATCCGCCAAAATTTGTGCAATCATAAGTTTTTTCCGCTTAACAAGCCTGGTTGCGCCAGGCCTATAGATTAATCGTCAGCATGGAGTTCACAACTGACAGCAGCGCGAGGACACTACGTTTCAAAGGAGTTTTGCACGCCGGAGGTGGAAGTAGAGCGCGAGGAAGCCGAGGCAATCCGAACGGCGTCTTATATGCGGTCGCTGTGAAGACTGACGTTGAAATCATTGTCAGTATCTTGCTGCGACAGATTTCGACAGCCTGTTCTCTGTTTCTGCGTTGGAGTGGTACAATTGTGTGCGAGGTCACAGGCTGCAGGTGAGTGTCGACCAGCAGATCAGCCAAAACGAGGCTTGAAAGCCTTTGTACGTTGCAGCAAAAAGCTAAGGATTGGAACGAAAATAACCCAATTATGGTCAAACAACAGCGCGTGTACTCCTCAGAGACTCTTCAGCAATCTAGCTCTGTTGGTCCAGGTTAGCCGTTTTGCTATAATTCATTATGGCACAGGCTTTGGTAAGCCACCAAAGTAAATTCCGCTGTCTGGCGAAGCCAGATCACTTTCGGGGAAGGCTGCTGCATTGCCTACGTGTGTGTTGCACCCTTCCTCTGAAGAGGGGGTGAAAATTACACTCATACCTCGTATCACACTACCGGTGTTGTGCAAACAAGGTGAACGCAGGTAGGTTAGCTATAAGACAACTTGCATTGTATTGTGACAGTCATTGCATGCAGTGGAATCAGTATACGATTAGCGATAAACAACATGGCAGTCTGTTGAAGCCACCTTATTGTCTGTCTCGTAGCAAGTCTGCCTTCTTTCGCATTGCTTACACTGCAACAGTAGTTTGGGAGGGTGGATAACGGGTGATGCCAGGCAAGAAATGTAATTATGACTCACTGATTACAAGAGTCTTTGCATAAGCTGCCCATAGGCATTGTCTACAAATGTTTAGATACACACTGTACAGAACGTTACCAAATCATGGTTGCAAAACTGGTGGTAAATATTTTACCCTCCATTTTCTTTGTACCTAATACAAGGTGGCGATTACCACACCATCCACTAGTGGTAGTGTTTCACTAACAGGAGGTTGGTTTGTTGAGTTGCACTGGTGAACTCTACAAATTCACATAAACCTTCAGAGGATACTTCTCTGATATACTTCCCATTACTGTAAAATGTCTACCAGCCATGTTGACATTGTCCAGGTGTAAGCAATGGTACAGACAAGTTACAGGTGTACAGAAACAGCCATAGGGAGTAAGAGGGAGTGTGCATTAACTAGAGATGTGGCAGCTCACCTGTTTAGCTAATGCTGGCTGCTTTCTCAACCGCTCAATCTCGGCTTGCAATGCTTCTATGGTATCTTGCTGCTTTTGAATTGCAGTGCGCTGCGCTTGATTCGAAGCTTGCTGCTCTTGAATTGTAGCATCCCTCTCTGCTAATGCCTCATCCCTGTGTTGCAATGCCTCGTCTTTCTCCCTCAATGCCGTCTGCAATGCCTCGTTTTTCTCCCTCAATGCCTCATCCTTCTGTCTGCATTCTTCCTCTTTGGCTGACAAATGCTGCTGAAGTTGCTCAATGGGACCAACAACATGGCTGCCACTTGGGAGGGATGACTCGATACGTCTCAGCTCTCGCACCAGCACTACACCTGAGGGACGCTTGTCTGGTCGGTTCTCCAGACACTGCCGGACTGTGGGGAGAAACAGCTGCTTCTCTTGTGGAGTGAGCATTGCAACATAATGCTCACGACGCTGGAGCTCATTTAATGCTACGAGTTGATCTCCTTTGAATTGATTGGGAGGATCAGGCTCTGGCCACTCGTGGGTCAGAATGGAGAGGATGATGTTGCCGAATGAGAAGACATCTAGCTTCTCATTGTATCGTGGTGGGTTCTGTAGAGCCTCAGGAGACATGAACGCTGGAGTGCCTTTGATAGATGTTTTACGAATGATGGTTGATGGGTTGATGGCTCGACTCATGCCAAAGTCAGTCAACTTGGTTACAAAAGACACCACGTTCAGTAACACGTTGTTTGGGCTGAGGTCGTGGTGTACTAGAGGTGGATTCTGGCCGTGGAGATAAGCGAGTGCCTGGCATATTTGACGAAGTACGAACGCCTTGAGGTGGAGGGGGAACTCCTTCTTGCCGTGATCCTCTAAGTATGTTCGCAGACTGGTATCCATTTTCTCCATAACGAGGACTGGCAGGCGAGAACCGCGTTCCAAATACACTCCAAGGAACTGCACTACACCGGGATGGCGTAGTTTGGACCAGGTCGTGCACTCCGCTTCAAAGTTGGCGATGAGCTTGTCCGCTCCTCCGGGCGAGTCGTCTTCGAGAAGAATCTCGTGCAGGCGCTTGGCGGCACACGGAGTCCCATTCCACTCAACCTCAAACACCGTGGCGTCGGCACCTCTACCGAGTTTCGTGTCGGTAAATACTAAGTTTGTGATGAGAAGGCCGGGAAACCTTGAAGGGCGAATCCTGTCCGCCATTTTGAATAAGCAGGGAGCTAGCCCGCTTCCTACCTCGCGCGCTCTGCCATGGCGACCAAAATGACGTACTACTATGACGCTTACATACACGTGATCAAAATTAACGTAAGTACATACGTACATGCAGTAGAGTCAGAGCACTTGTGCGTTCTCCAGTAGGTGTGGTTTGATGAAGGGTGTGGGAGGGACCATGTCTGGACTTGCCCACGAGAAGGTTAAGACTGATGCAGGAGCCTGCAAGAGTGAGAAGAGCACATGTGCAATCGTGTTACATTGTATGATAGCTACTGCAAGTGTTTGGTGCTTTGTACGGCATTAATAGCTTGTTACGTACTAGTGTGTGTGTGTGTGTGTGTGTGTGTGTGTGTGTGTGTGTGTGTGTGTGTGTGTGTGTGTGTGTGTGTGTGTGTGTGTGTGTGTGTGTGTGTGTGTGTGTGTGTGTGTGTGTGTGTGTGTGTGTGTGTGTGTGTGTGTGTGTGTGTGTGTGTGCATAGGTGTACACATGCACACAGGCACTGTAGTTACAAGAACATGCAAAAAACTTCCATAGTAAATCAGCTCAGCCGTTTGTTAAGAGTTGCTTCCAGGTTGGGTATTATCAATAGTTAGTTGAGATATTGTTCAATGTGTGCCTGAGGGAGAGCTAGCAGATCAAACAACTGCATACAGAGGGATACTCACTATTGTCGGAATTAAAGCAGACTTGTCTAATGTCTGCCGCACATTATGGTACGCTGTTCAAGGAAAAAGAGATCTTGAACTTTCTGTGTATTAACCTATAGTGGTCACTAAATGACTTGAATGTATCGCCTGGCCCTGCCCCCGTAACCAGGCCCTGTTCTCTCCGATAAATGAGACTAGTAATGAAGGCACTTCTCACCAAGCCCAGCTCAGCCAGAGTGGCATTATCATCTTCCAGTGTCTTGCCAGTGGAGAGGAGGTTGAAGGGGAAGGCTTCAGAGCTGAGTGCTCCAAGGACAAAGGCCCTCACATCAGACACCCTCTCAAGAGGTCTAAACACACCTGCATTGGGTATGGGTGTGAGTGCAGGGTGAGGGGAGTGAGGGGTGGGTGCATGGAGGGGGTGAGGGGAGTGAGGGGGAGTGAGGGGTGAGAGGGGAGTGAGGGGGAGTAGGGATGTGTGCAGGGTGAGGGCACAGGCAGTGAGGGATTTGGTAGGGTGAGGGGTGTGCAGGGTGAGGGGGAGTGAGGGGCTATTAATAGTGCATAATGCATGGCTCTCTTTCACCTTGCACAATGTAGTTGTCTGGCATCCTCACTCTCAGCAGGACAAAACGGTAGTACTTGAGGACAGACTTGGTCTCATCCCTTTCCTTCATGGCTCTAGTTCGGAGCATCATCTCCTTCTCAACAGCCTCTGTCCTGTGTGTGAGAAGAGAAGGGAACATGATGACACTAATGATAGTGGAAGTGGACAATGATGAAGATGACAGCTTGAGACTTTCATGATGATGTTGGAGAGGATAGTCATTGTGTTTACAACACTGACAATGATGAAAGTGACAGTCATAGAAATGGTGACAAACAATGTCATGAGATATTATGACAATGATGGTGACAATTATTTGACCAGAAAGAAAGAATAAGAATGATTTCACAAAAAAACATGAGGATGACAATAATGACAATGAATTTAATGTGATGGTGACAAAATGACAATGACATTGATACTAACAAATAGTGACATAGCAATGAATCTCTACAAAGATACTCTCAAGTATCAGGATTGACAACGAAATGGTACTGGTCAGAGTGTAAGCGAGAATGCTGATGGTACTGATGACAACGGGTGATGAAGCAGTAAGTAGCACCTTATCATAAAATTTAATGATGACAGAAGCGATCAAGACGGCAAACCCACTTCAATTTCTGTTCTCTTTTGATCTCTTCAATAGTGAGATTGTAAAATTCGCTCGGGAGGTCAAAGTGGTGGGCCCGTGATGTAGCTCGGTACACAGTGAGTCCTCTGTCCAGAGTCATTTTGAGTGGCTGACACGACCGCAGCAGCTCCTCAAGGGAAGACAGTCTCTCCTCATCATCCTCCTCCCCCTCCCCTGCTCCCTCATATATGTAGAACTGCTCCTCCTGTCCGTCATGAGGAAGAAGCTTCTGTTTGAAGCCAACTGCCTCTAGAAAGAGAAGACCTCCTTTCACACTTGCAACTCTCTCCTACAAGGAGAACATCAACATGATGTTACTCTCCCTCACTCCTTCTCTCTCTGTCCTCCCAATTACCTTAATTCACATCCCAAGACCTCATACCCAATTAATGTATGTATGAATGTATGTATGTGCGTATGTATGCATGTATGTATGTACATGTATGTATGGGGATTATAATACATACACATAAATTATGTGCATGTACGTAAGGGTGCACATACTACATAATAATAATTATAATGTACAAATGCTCCATGCATTGTACTACCTGAAATGCTTTATTGCTTATTCTTATTCTCCTGTACTTCTCCTCAGTGGGGTGAGAGGTGATGTTCTGTAAATACCTACACCAAAAGCACAACAGTAACAACTGCGCATAAAATCTGTGAATCTCTCCACCACTTGACTAAGTGACCAGCAAAAAGAACCTAGCCTGCTCACTTGGATAGTGTGTCGATGCATGTTGCCTTCTTGTCTAGGTCCTTGCACAGCGTGTGGATGATCTGGGCAGACCCTAGTATAGCGTCCTTTAGGTATTCCTAAAATAAGAGCATCAAGGAAATAAGAGCCTATAGGGCTACTACATAGGTGAGAATAGCAGTACCCTCCAGTGAAAATTAAAGGTGATTGCTTCTTCATCAACAGTTGTGAATGCTAACTTAGCCTGATGAGCAAGCTACGCTTCCTTGATCATTATAACATTAAGCTGAACAAATGTACAATTGTAATATCAAGATGTGGTGTTGTCAATGACTCTTCCCATAATCCTCACACAACTAAAGATGATTACAATTACCACCCCAGATTCACAAGGTCACACACATAACAAGAACTGCATGCACGTCAGTGACGCTACGTACGTAAGTATGGAAAGGTCACCAATCACTGTACATATACCAGAAATGGCCGAAAATTTTGGCGGAGAATTTATTTTGGCAGATTGGCGGTTTGAGAGCAATCCGCCAATATTCTTCCGCCAAAATTTGTGCGATCATATAGTTTTTCGCTATATAAAGGCCCCTTTCAGTGTATAAAGGCCACTAATGGCAGTATACATACATTGGCCACCAAAGCCAGTGTAAACAGTGAACCAATATGCCCACTGTCAGTGTATAAAGGCCATTAATGGCAGTATAATTATAAAGGCCACCAATGACAGTACACACACAGTACCTCTTGCAAGCAAGCCTCAAAATGTCTGTCCACCTCCCTGAAGGCCACGGAGTGACCACACAGTGGACAGGTGAGGCGAACAGCATCTGCCATTGCTATAGACTCCTTCACTGTCACTGCAGGCTCCTTCTGCCAAAGAGTAGAAGAAAATAAAATACTGTGTATGTATGTTGGTAGCTGCTAATGTACAGATCTACTACATACTGTGGATAATTATGAAATTCATGTGCATGCCGATATACATGTGTGCATTGGAATTTGTGCATGTGTGTATGTGTCATAGACTGTTAGTGTATGTGTGCATGTGTTGTGTGTGTAGTGTCCTTCTGCTATTTCCACACTGAACCACACTGGTTCATGCCTACTCACATTTACGTGCAACACAAACCTTTTCCACAACGTGTGGTGCAGCCGGCACTGAGGATGCCATCGTAGATCGTGATGAAGAGGGGTGAGCCTTCGGCTTGCCCATTTCTTTAGAATGCTGTCTTTGCAGTGCTGCTTCCCCTGCGGCTACAGAAGCGCCCGTGGGCGCTACAGTCCAATCTGAAGAGGCGGTGGAGTGCTGATGTGCAGGCTGTTTGCTACTCGCTCCCGGGCTCCTCTCAGGCTGCTTGCCTGCCTCCGAAGACCTGGCGGTAGCGGAGATCACTCTTGGTTTGACCACAACGGCGTTTTGCTGCTGCTGCCGTTCAGCTCGCTCCATGGCAGCGCATCCCGCCGAGACGGAAGCGACCGTTGGGTCCGTTCTGGGCCCTGCCGTCGACCGTTCATGGGACGTGGATGGTCGAGGAGGATCATTGCTGTCCGACCTCAGATTCTGTCCGTCTCCTGCTAAGCCAAACTTCACATCCAGGACGACTTTCTTAAAGAATTTCTTCATGGTCTGTTCGTTTCCGAGAAGCAACTGATCAATGTATACATACTATAACAATATTATTGTACACATAATCGTATAAATGGTCTTCTAAGTTGGCATGATTATAATCATTACACACATAATATTACTGTATAAAAGTTTGCATAAATTGGCGGGGGTTTCCCAGGAGTGCAAGACTGGAGACACAGTTACTGGAGATGAGTGAATTGTCCTCAAGGCGAGTTAAAACTGCTTCCGATGCTAGCAAGGACAAGCTTTCTGGTGGTACTTCATCCGACAGACCGGCCTCACAGCCGGCCAAAAGGAAGGGAAAGGCGGGCGTTGCCAAGGAAACAGACTTGAAAGCAAAGGAGGATGAATACAGGTTGCTATAATAGACGTCGCCTCACACACGACGACTTCCATCGCGCCACACGACGCCAATCATACCTCCATGCAGCATTTTAAGGGGGTTGGGGGATGCAGTTTGAGTGGCTGTGTGATGAATGTACCATAAATTATTATGTTACCAAAGTATGTATCGGTGATCAATAGTGGTCTTATTTATGTTGAAGAATTGTGTGTGCAGTATCTGTGGTTCATTACTATGGGGGAGTTTCCAATTTTAGATTGGAAATGGGATTGTGATCATAGTGGAGCCATTACTACGTATGACTGTCCCACTGCCATCCCCCACTGTATCATGCAGTAGTGCCTATTTCCCTTGGCCTTCAACAATTTGTCAGCTACCATCAGCTAGCAAAACATCTCCACATGCACTGATGGTGGTTGTGTACTGCAACTTGTGGACATTCTGAATTCTTGCATATGTAGTGCAATTTGTACTGTGGTAATGGTTATTGTAGTGTAGTAAAATGTATGCGTTTATATTGACTGTGTATACACTGTGTGTCCTTGTGTAGGAGGTTGAATGAGGCGTTGCAGGCAAAGACAGCTAGCTTACTGAAGGAGGCTGACTCCTTCATCATGGTGAGTGTGTGTGTGTGTGTGTGTGTGTGTGTGTGTGTGTGTGTGTGTGTGTGTGTGTGCTGTGGCAAGTGATGGGAAAGAGGCAGGCCTTGTGCCGAGCTGTGGTGGGAGGGAAGGTGTTGCCCCATTGTCTTCCTGCCAGTGAAGTAACACTACACATTGCTGTAGGGTCAATGGCAGGATTGCATAGCATGCGTGAAAGGGATGTTTACAAAGTGCTTGCATGCTAATGTGATTATATACAGCACGACAAATCTTTTTATTGACACACTGCATGGAACCTTACCTGCAACTCCACTTTACAAGCCTTCCACATGTCTTATCCCTTTCCTCCCCTCCCCTCCCCTCCCCTTCCCCTTCCCCTTCCCCTCCCCTTCCCTTTCCGCTCGGCCTTCCACCCTCCCTATAGCGTGACACTGAAGGGCTGTTTGAAAATGTGTCCCCCTCAAGAGGTCATCCATCTCCCTCTGGGTCTCCTGCTGTGCACGGTGGAGGGGGAGGGGTGTCACAAAGGGGCGGGTCTGGACAAGGGAGGAAGGGGAATACTCCAAGGGCAGTGTCTGCTGTTGGAGGAGAGAGAAGGGAAGCTGCTGGACAGAGCAAAGGACTTGAGAGGTGACTTGTGTGTGTGTGTGTGTGTGTGTGTGTGTGTGTGTGTGTGTGTGTGTGTGTGTGTGTGTGTGTGTGTGTGTGTGTGTGTGTGTGTGTGTGTGTGTGTGTGTGTGTGTGTGTGTGTGTGTGTGTGTGTGTGTGTGTGTGTGTGTGTCACGATGACAGTACATTGCCTACAGTGCTGTTCTTCTCCCTCTATGTATATTGTCAGACCCAGGACATCCGTTCAAGAGAAGACGTATGCTAAAACTATGTCCAGTAAACCACCGCGGAGCGCCAAAACTCAAGGAGGGGGAAAGCGCACTGCCAGTAACATGGGAGTGGGAATGCAAAATGACATGGGAATGGGACCCGAGCAGGACAGCATTGTAGAGCTTTTGAATGCTCCTGATCGTGACTTCCATTCCAGAATTCATTCATCTGGTGTTGGAAGTGGGACCGCACCCTCATTTTCCCAGTAAGTGTTAATATATCCAGATCCTTCCCTCCTTTGGGGTAGGCTGAAACAATGAGTAAGAGAGGCATCAACTGTTACTTGTATGGCTGCTTGATATGATTGGGGCTACGAGTATTTTTGATGAGGAAGATGTGTAGACATAACTCACTATGTATGTACATGAAGTGCCTCCTGCTCCACCTCTTGTACTTGTTCTTGTTCTATGTGCAGTGCTGATGTCCCAGATGTCTTTGGCACTTCTTCCCTGCGTGCCAGTCATGGGGATCCTCTTCATGATGACATCATGCCTGAAGTGGCTGAGGAGTTAGGACCAGGTGCAGAGTACATGGCGGCATCTACTGCCTACACACCAGTGTACACATTGTACATACGTACACACGTGCATACATGAACACATTCGTTCATGGAACACAGTCATACACGCACGCACACACACACACACACACACACACACACACACACACACACACACACACACACACACACACACACACACACACACACACACATGCACACACACACACACACACACACACGCACACACACACACACACACACACACACACACACACACACACACACACACACACACACACATATGTACGTATGTGTACACACACCATGTACAGAGGCCATGATTCGGTTTCTGAAGGCAAAGTTGCGTGTCATGCAAGAAGAGATGGACAGGATGAATGCCGAGGGCAAGGAGAAGGTAAGTGTGTGTGTGTGTGTGTGTGTGTGCGTGTGTGTGTGCATGTGTGCATGTGTGTGTCCACTTTGTGCCATGCATCCCTCAGCAGGTTGACAAGAACTGCTTTTGCATGACTCCATTGTAATGTCAGTTAATAATATGGATATGTTTTGCCTCCGTTGTTATGTGAATGGGAAGATTTGTTCAGCAAATTATGCAACCGAAAGGTACTGACTGACTGAATGACTGTCATTCAGTTGGCAAAGACCCTTGAGGTCGAAAGGTCCTGAACTTGTACACACCTTTCTATTGCTTAATTTGCTCAAAGATCTTCACCGCTCATCCAAGACGCAACAATGAGCCTGTATAGCATCATCATACGTATGTAGTTGTGTGTGTGTGTGTGTGTGTGTGTGTGTGTGTGTGTGTGTGTGTGTGTGTGTGTGCTGCGTATGTTTGTACACATGCATTCATGTTTGTGGGTGCGTCCACAAGTGTAGGCGTCTGTATGGTGGTCACACTTGTACCTAACTTCATTAGGGCTAATTAGGTGACCCCCTACACATAATCTATGCACATGTTCATGTTGAGGTGTCAACGGTTCATCCTCAATTCAATTAGCTATGTAATTCAGAAAACATTTACTTATACTGTGGTACACCTCAGGCTAGCCTAGCCCGCTAGACCCACTCCACCTCCTGGAGCTTACACTAGGAAGGTGCCTTGCTGAAGGTAGGTTGGGTGTATGGCCCAAAGCAATGACTTTTGAGATAGCCACCAGTAGTGGTTTCTGTGTTTACCAGCATGTTGGGTGTGGTGTGTTGTGTGTGCATGTGTGCAAATAAGCCCTTTACAAAGACAGGAATTGAGACAATTGTGTTTTGCATTGATGTGCGGTGGAGCAAGTGTACATATGTATGTACACTTGCTCCAATGTATAGAGTAAGTGCGTTGGAGTTTGTGTGGAAGAACAACAATACAGCTCAGAGGCTGGGGAGAAGTGTGTGCGTGCGTGTGTGTGTGTGTGTGTGTGTGTGTGTGTGTGTATGAAGGGGGAGGGGAAAGGGAAACAAAGACATGTCAATCATCACATGCACTTTATCACTATATCACTGTCACACTTGTCATCACTATGACATGTCACTGTCACACTTGTCATCACTATGACATGTCACCCCCCCCCCACACACACAGGACAAACTCCTGCAGGAGACTCAGTCTAAACTGTCTGAGCTAACAAGTGAGCAGGGAAGATGGAGGAAGACCCAGCAGGGACTCCAGACACAGCTGGACAGGCAGAAGCTTCTTGCCGAGGAGCTGAAGCGCAACAATGACCACCTTGAAGGGCAGATCTCCAGCTTGAAGAAGGTGGGGTTCTGTTGTGGACCGTGTACACTCTGCACTTTATCCAGGTTGTTTGATGTTGTAGAGTAGCACCTGCACAGTGCATGCTGCCTGATGTATGTTTGGTGCGTGCACATTTGTGTATGGGACATGTTTGTATGGTGTATGTGTTACGTATGTACATGTTGGTTGTGTGTTGTTAATGCTCTGTGTTAATCTGTATACCATATATATTATTGGCTGCACAAATTTCCAGTTGTTTGGTGTTTTACTGTGTGTGCACGTGTGAATGTGTGCAGGAGCTAGACGCAAAGGACAGGGCGCAGAAGCAGACAGTCGCCAATCAGAGTGCCATTGAAGTGAGATTAAACAGAGCACTGGAGGAGGTTGAGAAGAACAGAACTGCACTGCAGAGGGCGAGAGCTGAAAGCAAGGTGTGTGTGTGTGGCTGTGGGTGAGTGAGAGTGGCTGTAGTTGTGGCTGTGGCTATGTGTGGCTATGTGTGGCTGTGTGTGGGTGGGTGTATGCACATGTGCTTCCATTCCCACTAAATGGCTTGGACGTCACAAATTTATTTTTCTCAATCAATTCGGCGTACAATGTTACCTGGATGTATTGTCCCACACTGTCTCCCTTCCTTTCTCTATGTACGTACTCCTTGTTGCTAGAATACAGGAAGATTGCTGTGTGGAAACAGTTGGGCATGGTGTATAAGGGCAAGTGGTTGCTAGTGGGATGTTGTAGCTCAGTGGCTAGAGCACTGGCAGCTAAAGCCAGATGCCCTGGGTTCGATTCCCAGCGGCGCCACTTTCTTTTCAGCCCTATGTCATTTCAAAGGTCTATGGATAGTAACAACATCGATTGTGTCTTGTTTTGACAGGTTGCCTGGTTGCCTTTAAGGTCTTCGGACATGCATGTAGCTCCTTCCATCGGGCCTTGCTACACTTATGCTTAGAATCCTTTCCTTCTCATCCTCTTTGTTGGCAGGACCTCAGTGAGCAAGACAGAAGGAAGATGGAGAAGGCCCTTGCTGACAATAAGAGATTAGAAAAACAGAAAGGAGAACTAGTGACTGCATTTAAGAAGCAGCTGAAACTGATTGACATTCTAAAACGACAGAAAGTGAGTGGATGGAGTGGGTGCTGTTGCAAGTGTACCAACTGTACACATTACTACTTGCACCAGTTACATTGTGTACTTAGAATGATAGTATCGAACACATAAGCAAGCACACACACACACGCACACACACACACACACACACACACACACACACACACACACACACACACACACACACACACACACACACACACACACACACACACACACAACTTGGAAGAGTGAAGACACTAGAATGTTCAACTTTACCCCATACTTCTCTCTCTGTCCATCCCCCACTCCATCTCTCTCCACTTCCTGTCTCTCCTTTCCCCCCTTGGCTATATAATTTCATGCATTGTGTGTATGTGTGTGTATGTGTGTGTGTGTGTGTGTGTGTGTGTGTGTGTGTGTGTGTGTGTGTGTGTGTGTGTGTGTGTGTACAGATGCACCTAGAAGCAGCTAAGCTGCTGTCCTTCAGTGAAGAAGAGTTTGTGAAAGCACTCGACTGGGAGCTTTCTTAACCCTTGACACAATGCACCGCAGGCATGACCGTTTTTACATATGTATGAATATACATTGATGTAAACATTATTCATTATCTGCTTAGCGATCACCTGTACATCGTCATGCTGCGGATGCATGGTAAACACACGCGCGGTTGTGACTCGTGACCTCTCTAGCTCCTCCCTAAGAATCCATGGTCTAACTGCTTATCGTCCTAGATCTACGTATGGTATCGCTGGTTGCGCTCTTCGTTGCTCGGTTGCGAGTGGACTCTTCGATGGAGAAAGGTAAGGTCGAAGGGGTAGCTAGTGTAGTCTGCATTTCATGATGCACGCGTTGCTGCGGCTATTACGAGCCGGTTGCTCCGCGCTCAGAGTTCAGTGACCTATAGGCGAGTTGAGCGAGTCTCGTACCAAACCTCAGCTGGGATCGACTGCGGAAGGCATACAGTAGCAATACAACATAGTGTTAATTGACGACCAACTGCAAGGGACATTGAGGATAGCTATCCGACCGATCCTCTTTGGTACATGCACCAGGGTACGTCGGGTTCGCAGCTCGCATTGATTGCTAGCGCACCCTAGCTAATGACCTGCAGAGTCGTCCGCTAACCCATCGAGTGCAAGTCAGTTTGGCATTTTAAGATAGAGCGCATGATTCTGTCCTTAGCTGTTCGCACTGTACGTAGCTTACTCACACACGTACGTACGTACGTACGTACAGGATATGGAGGTACGAAGCATGTGACGAACGGGACACTACCACCCATGCGGCTCACTGCTATGCATTTTTTTCCACTCTACCTCTGTTTCTCTAGAGGATAATTGTGGATGTGGTCCTGGCTATGCTACTCCCCTTGAGGCAATGAAGGGGCCAAGGGAGAAGCTCCTTTACATTCCCTGTATCTACCGCGGCACTACCAGCAAGAAGCCAGACTACCTGGCCACCATCGATTGCGACTCGGAGTCACCCACCTACCGAAAGGTGTGTGTGTGTGTGTGTGTGTGTGTGTGTGTGTGTGTGTGTGTGTGTGTGTGTGTGTGTGTGTGTGTGTGTGTGTGTGTGTGTGTGTGTGTGTGTGTGTGTGTGTGTGTGTGTGTGTGTGTGTGTGTGTGTGTGTGTGTGTGTGTGTGTGTGTGTGTGTGTGTGTGTGTGTGTGTGTGCGCGCGGCTGCATGTGTTGCCAGTCTATTGTCTGCAACAATGGCAATACCACAATGTGCATGGGAGAAACATTTACATAGAAACCACAATTTTGTTACCTTTACATAACGAGGCTTCCCTAGAGAATTACTGGGGTTTCTGGTTGTGTTACTTACAATGATTATTATACCTTAATGTTACCTCCAACCCAATCGCAGTCGCACACAATGCTGTTAATTATGAGAATATACCAGGGCCATAGCACCAAGATAAAAACCGGTCAGGCCATAGATGACGTGACGCAAACTAGGGGGGGGGGGGCTGGGGGCATGCCCCCCCAGGACAATTTTTGAAATTTAGATGTTCTGTGAGTACTTTTGGAGCAATTCTAGGCCCATCAACACTCCAATGAGTATGATAAAATGTAACATAGACCAACAGGCACTTACAGCAGGAAAGGCGATCAAGTGCCATGAAACAGGTAATACAAAGCATTGAAATAAGAAGATTGCGCATTAAAAATCAAAATCTAGTGTTTTTTTTGGCTGTCTCTACGATGCTAGGCAACACAAATCTCTCCTACCCTTGACTAGAAGACACTATCAATGCAAAGGGTGTGTAGAAATGTTTCCTCCAAAAACAGGAGTAGGGCCGGTCCATGCAAGGAAGGGGCCAGCTGGTCCATGCCAAAAGGAGGGCTGGTTGATGCAAAACCCAGGTCATTAATATGTGCTGACTTTAAATACGTTTTCACCATCCCTACATCTGCCAACATTTTGTCGCTCTTGCGATCTTGCTACCATCCCCTGTTTCTCCACCTGCGTATTATAGTGCAAGTGTACATGTGAGTGTGCAATAACAAGGGTTGCCACAGGAGGCTATCCTATTGCATGCATATGCCCATTCAAGCTACTTACATGTTCCCATGTACCACCATGCTGCATGCATACATCCATGTACAGCGGATTTATGCAATCTTGCAACAGTTCCCACACGTGGGTAGTTGTTACCTAGGATATGAACAGGGTGATATATAATAGGTGAGTACAGTACCAGTCCGTATCCTAGGTAACGACTGCCCATGGTGTGGGAACTGTTGCAAGGTTGCATAAATCCGCTGTACATGGCTGAAGCGCTACTGTGCTGTCTGATTTTGCACGGCGATCGATTAACACCATTTTACGCATCAGAAAACATCAAAAAACGTCATGCAACATCTGTAAAATGGCTGCCGCCGTTAAGGTTGGTTAGAGAACTAAGTATCTGGCTATTCCTTGTTCAAACTAAGTCCTGCAACACTGTAACAAGACCACTCTGCTTTTAGAACGTTTAACTTTAGGCCAGTACCCCGCCTCCCAATTTGAAAGTGTGTTTAGAATGCATATCTTCAATATTTAGAATTTTTGTTCCAGCAGCAAAAATCGGTCCGGCCGAACTGGGTGCTACGGCCCTGTATACATATGTAATATTGGAAAGGCAGATTCTGGCATGAGACGTCATTTTACGAAGGAACTAAGTGAGAATTCACCAGTCCAGTACTGTATGCTGTCTGATCCATTGCACTGTGCATGGGAATACAATGTTGGACTAGAGTTTCCAGCATGTTGCTGTCAGATTCAGTTCCTGCACAATTCAAACTGCCTTGTTGCTAAGGACTATCGGGAGGGGGCTGTAGCTTGTGGTTACCACTGCAGAGGCAAAGAGATACGTGTGATTGAAGAAAAATCACTGCATGAATATTACACCAGCCCACCAACTACACCAGTATACGTAGCCATCTCAGGACTGTCAGGAGGTTGCTGCCCTATCTGCATTTGCCTTGTTTGTCATTGTAATGTTTTATGGAGAGGTTCATTGGTGTCAATAAATAATGATGTGTTGTTTATTATTATACGTATTGTAAGTGGTTTCTTGTGTCAGTTCTCACTACTGTTCAGGAGTAGCGCTACTTTCCGTTTGTATTACAGCATACAAACAACCACGGCCATTCCTACATAGACAGCACTACCGTGCTGTCTGACATATCACATTGCAACATCCCAGCCTTCTACAACACAGCACATCAATCCACTGATGGAGGTCAATGATATTACAGACTATAAAACGTTGTTTCGCTGAATGAAGTAATTTCTGTTGTGATAATTATTATGATTTGATTCATTAATGATTCCTCTTCACCTTTCATCTCCCCAGGTCATCCACCGTCTCCCTGTCAAATACTTGGAAGATGAGCTGCATCACTCTGGGTGGAATGCTTGTAGCAGGTGTGTGGGGTCATTTTCAAAGTTAACATAATTATAGTTAAAGTTAATTAAGCAATCGTCTTAGCTGATATGCTGCCTTTTGTGAATTCGTTTGACTGTAATTGACACAGTGCTGTGGCTACTCTTTGAATGCACTTGTGCAGTCAGTCAGTGACAAACAGTTTTATGAGAATTTTGTCATAATTATGTGGCCTGCTGACAGTGATTCATGCAGGACCAGCTCTCCTTCTGTTTGAGAGCGTTCCCCTGAACAGTATGTGCTGGGGGAAGTAGAGTGTTTTAGCGAGTGCTTTCCTTAGTCTAATTTGTATGCTACATTTACTAGTGAATGATGCAATAGCACAACACAGTGACGTCAACTATTGTTGGTGTTGCACAACGCTATTGATTATGTCCATGTTGTGGCAATTGACTGAAAGACATCAAACCTGCAATTGCAACATCACTACTGGCGATTGCAGCATCACTGCCAGTGATTGCAACATCATTATTACCGGCGATTGCAACATTTTTTACCAATTGTAACATTGTATGTATGGCCAACTCTATGCAAGAGAATGTGCAGACATACTTAAGTATTTGTTTGTTTGCTTGTTTGTTTTGAAATTTGGATAGTCATTATCTGTTGGCCGCAACCAGTACAACACAGTGTCAGTTTACTGAGTATGATCCGTGGCACACATTCTTTCACACTGCATTTACGTTATATACCCTTCTGTCACTCCAATGGTTTTGCAAGTGAAAAGGGCATCCTGGCATGTGCAAGGGTACAGGTGCTGTGTGTGTGTGTGTGTGTGTGTGTGTGTGTGTGTGTGTGTGTGTGTGTGTGTGTGTGTGTGTGTGTGTGTGTGTGTGTGTGTGTGTGTGTGTGTGTGTGTGTGTGTGTGTGTGTGTGTGTGTGTGTGTGTGTGTGTGTGTGTGTGTGTGTGTGTGTGTGTGTGTGTGTGTGTGTGTGTGTGTGTGTGTGTGTGTGTGTGTGTGTGTGTGTGTGTGTGTGTGTGTGTGTGTGTGTGTGTGTGTGTGTGTGTGTGTGTGTGTGTGTGCGCGTTTGAATGTATTCTGGTCTATAGCTAATGAAAGTCACAGGATACATGTCATTCAATTACATGCCAACCGCAAACTGTAATTTGTTAATACTGTCTGGCAGCTATATTAAATTTGTGTCCCCTTAGATTGTTTAAGCATGCTGTTACTCATACAATTATTAGGAGGTGTTTGTGTATGGTTTCAAACACTATCAGCTATGATGCATATGTTGAATGCACATTTAGAAGCTATCCAATCTGTGTTATAGTTACCGTATGTTTTGTACTTGTTTTCTATTGTCATCCAAGTTCGTTCACACTAGCCAAAATTTCACAGTTTTTCAGACGTTTCAGCCACCTTCGTCAGTGAATGACAAAATGTGGATTGGATGGATTGGATGATGTCAAACTTACCTAGCCACTCAGGACTGTTCAAGCATTGTTTTCTATTGCATTGTTTATTTATTTTAGTACAACAAACAACTGCAAATAACCTAAGCCCAGCTGACTTCACAATGTCAGAGGGATGTGCGGCGGACTGCCATTAACTTGCACTATAGTTGCCTCTTTCCTATATGTCAGTGTTTTGAACAACCACATAATAGGAATTTAACTCACAGCTGTTAGCATTTTAACGCTCTGCTTTGTATGAGAGTGAGGTGTGACCATTGCTATTGCTGTGCAAAATGTACAGGGTTCAAGTTACTACTAGCGTGTACCAGGTGTTGGTGGTTGTTGTTGCGCTGTGGGATGTGAGTGTGGTCGTAGCACCATTCAGGTGCACTTGGCACCAGGAAGTGTTTTGTGTGTGGTGTACACGTGCCAACAGCAGTTGCCTTTTATTATAATTTGCAGTGTGTTTTCACATGTTGGCTACATGTCCGTTTGGTGTTAGCTGCCATGGTCTGGAAACACTGGTACACATACCACTTGTTCACCTTCCTCGTTTCCCCTCCCCTCCCCTCCCCTCCCCTCCCCTCCCCTCCCCCTCCCCTCCCCTTCCCTCCCTTCCCCCTCCCCTCCTTCCCCTACCCTCCCCTCCCCTGCCCTCCCCTCCCCTTCCCCCCATCCCTCGTTTTCCTCCTTCCTTCCCTCCCCTCGTTTTCACTTTCCTCCCACACTCCCTTCCTATACCTTCACCCCATCTTCCTGTAGCTGCTTTGGTGATGCCACCAAGAAGAGGAACCGCCTCATCCTGCCATCCCTTGTCTCCACCCGCGTGTACATCATTGACACTGGCACTGACCCCAGAGCACCATCCATACATAAGGTACATTCACTCACCCTTCCTCTCTCTCCCCTCCTCACCCGTTTTTCCACCTAATGATCCCTCCCTTCCCTCCTTCGCTCCTCCTCCCTCCCCCTTCCCTTCCCTCCACTCCTCCCTCACTTCTCCCTCCCCCCCCCCCCCTCAGATTGTGGAGCCAAAGGACATAAAGAACAAGACCAGGCTGTCTGTCCCTCACACTTCCCACTGCCTCGGCTCTGGAGAGATCATGATCAGTGCTATGGGAGACGAGAACGAAGACGCAAAAGGTGTGTATCTGTCTGGTGTCTTTGTACACTGATATGTGTTCTGGGCTGTTTTTATACATATTAGACTTGTTATTGAATGCTGTATAGTTACTATTATATATACTGTGATGTATGTAGTGTGTACTGAAATGTATAGCAATTTGCTCTCTTAGTCCTTTGCATGGTGTGTGTGTGTGTGTGTGTGTGTGTGTGTGTGTGTGTGTGCGTGTGTGTGCATGTGTGCGCGTGTGTGTGCGTGTGTGTGTGTGTGTGCATGTGTGCGTAATGCAATAGAATATGTATGGGTGCATCCATGCTCAGCAAATGATGTTAAAACCCACCAAGATTCGAAACTGTGACCAATCGTATCCATGGTTACCTCACACAGGTGGGTACATTATCTTGGATGGGTCCACTTTCGAGGTCAAGGGCAACTGGGAGAAGGCGGGGCAGGCCACGCCCTTTGGATATGACTTCTGGTACCAGCCTCGTCACAATGTGATGGTGAGCAGCGAGTGGGGTTCTCCCAAGGCCTTCCTCAGTGGATTCAACCCCCAGCATGTGCAAGATGGTGAGTTGCACACAGGTGTACATACGTACAGTATGTATAGAGGTTCGTTGCCCTGGATTTAACTGGTACGTATGTGGGTGTGTATATAGAGTAGAAACGCGGCATTCCAATGTTCACAAGTCAAGTCTGTGTTTTGAACAGTATGAATTGCACCTGACTACCTGCCAGTTTCACGTTACACAGCTCCCACAGCCAACATTTGAACCTGTACCTATTCCAGATGTGCCAACATGCTATAACATACACATGTCTGAACTCCATAACTCCATCTGTGCGTGTGTCAGTTCTAATGAGTGCCTGTATCAGCTGTTACTGGTGGTGGCTGTTCACTGCTCCATCCAACATCTCCTCATTTGGCTACAATTCCAAATTATCGACTCTTTCAGGCATTTAATTACATCTGTTGAACCGTCTAAATATCTATCTTTGTATGTAATTGACTAACTGTATCTCAACTGATGTCCCCAATTAACACATCCTCCTGACCTCCCGGGCTGCTGGCTACAGGTATGTACGGCCACAGCCTCCATGTGTGGGACTGGAAGAAGCATACAGTGATCCAGAGCATTGATCTTGGACCAGAAGGCATGATCCCACTTGAGCTGAGGTTCCTTCATAATCCCGAGGCCACTGAGGGCTATGTGGGTGTGGCGCTTTCCACCAACATCTTCCGTTTCTACAAGAAACTGGTGTGTGCGTGTGTGTGTGCGTGTGTGTGCGTGCGTGTGTGCGTGCATGCTTGTGTGTGTGCATGCGTGCGTGCTTGTGCGTGTGTGCGTGCGTGTGCGCGCACGTGTGTGTGTGTGTGTATGTGTAGGACTATATTGCAGAAGGCTAATTCCCAGCATTGAATGGTTAACGACATGTGAAAAGTGGAATATTGACAACTGTCCCTCATACATACATTGGTAGGATGGCCAGTGGGCAGCTGACAAGGTGATCGATGTTCCAAGCAAGAAGGTCAAGGGATGGGCTCTACCCGAGATGCCCGGTAAGGTGGTCATTGCAAAATGTACCAAGCAGATCTGTACATGTCATGTAGCTCCCATGTCAGGGCCGTAGCACCCAGTCCGGCCGGTCTGGCCATGGCTGGACCGGTTTTTGCTGCTGGAACAAAAATTCTAAATATTGAAGATATGCATTTTAAACACACTTTCAAATTGGGAGGGCGGTACTGGCCTAAGGTTAAACAATGTTCTAAAAGCAGAGTGGTCTTGTTACAGTGTTGCAGGACTTAGTTTGAACAAGGAATAGCCAGATACTTAGTCTTCTAACCAACTTTAACAGCGACAGCCATTTTACGGATGTCGCACGACGTTTTTTGACGTTTTCTGATGTGTAAAATGGTATGTCAATCGATCGCCATGCAAAATCAGACAGCAGGGTAGCGCTTGAGCCATGTACAGCGGATTTATGCAACCTTGCAACAGTTCCCACACCATGGGCAGTTGTTACCTAGGATACGGACTGGTACTGTGGTCACCTATTATATATCACCCTGTTCATATCCTAGGTAACGACTACCCACGTGTGGGAACTGTTGCAAGGTTGCATAAATCCAATGTACATGGATGTAAGCATGCAACATGGTGGTATATATTTGTACATGGGAACATGTATGTATCTTGAATGGGCATATGCATGCAATAGGATAGTCTCCGTGGCAACCCTTGTTATTGCACACTCACATGTACATTTGCACTATAATACGCAGGCGGAGAAACAGGGGATGGTAGCAAGACCGCAAGTGCGGCAAAATGTTGGCAGATGTAGGGATGGTGAAATTGTATTCAAAGTCAGCGCATGTTAATGACCTGGGTTTTGCATGGACCAGCTGGCCACCCTCTTTGCATGGACCGGCCCTTCTCCTGTTTTTAGAGGAACCATTTTTACACACCCTTTGCATTGATGGTGTCTTCTAGTCAAGGGTAGGAGAGATTTGTGCTGCCTAGCATCAGAGAGACAGCCAAAAAACACTAGATTTTGATTTTTAATGCGCTATCTTCTTATTTCAATGCACTGTATTACCTGTTACATGGCACTTGATCGCCTTTCCTGCTGTAAGTGCCTGTTGGTCTGTGTTACATTTTATCATACTCATTGGAGTGTTGATGGGCCTAGAATTGCTCCAAAAGTACTCACAGAACATCTAAATTTCAAAAATTTTCCTGGGGGGGCATGCCTGCAGCTCCACTTAGTTTGCGTCACGTCATCTATGGCCTGACTGGTTTTAATCTTGGTGCTACGGCCCTGCATGTGTACCGGCTGTTCTGTGCAGGGCTCATTACTGATGTGTTGATGTCATTGGACGATAAGTTCATGTACTTCAGTAACTGGCTGCATGGAGATGTGAGGCAGTACGACATCTCTGACACTGCTAACCCAAAGATGGTGGGACAGGTTAGATTTGACACACACACACACACGCACGCACACACACACACACACACACACACACACACACACACACACACACACACACACACACACATGCACACAGACACACACACACACACAGAGTGCGAGATATAGGAGAGGAAACTAGTGACTAGGATTGGGGGAATCTGTTACCAGATGGCAGCAGCGATCGTAGCAGCTTCAGCTGACAAAGGGTTACACAGCCAAAACATCCACAGTCTAACTGACCCTATGCTGTGTACTTTACTGCTCAAAATGTTTCCTGTTCCTGTTGTTTTCAGCAGGCACTTTCTTTTACGGAGGTACGTACACTGTCACTGAATCATGCTACCATGGCTTGGCTTCATAACCATTTGACATCCCATGATACTGTAACTGATACAGTGAAACCTGCCTAAGATGGTCACTTTGTTAGGCAGCCACCTCTCTAAAACAGCCAGCCTCCCTGCACCAAAAGTACATAGCACTAAAGAATTATAGCCGATGTAGAGCAACCACTTCTCTATAAAGGTCAGTTAGAACTGACCCACTGGTGGCTGTCTTAGGTCACTGTGTGCATGTGCATGAATTATGCATAGGATTACCGTAATGACATTAAAGGCTTGACTGTTATGCAGCTCTTGTACAAACAGACACGCCTACACTCCCACCCACCCACCCCCTGCCCACCCCCACACACACCATCAAACTGGGTGAGTAGACATCTTTACCAACACCCCCCTCCATGCAGATATTCCTTGGAGGCAGCATCTGCAGTGACGGCCCAGTGAAGGTCACTGAGGACCCCGAGCTTACTTCCCAGCCACCACCAGTCTTCCTTGATGGCAAGAAGATCCACGGCGGGCCACAGATGCTTCAGCTGTCTCTAGACGGGAAGAGGCTCTACGTTACCACCTCTCTGTTCAGTACATGGGACAACCAGTTCTACCCAGACCTTGTCAAGTGAGTTGGAAGTGGGAAGGAATTATTGAGATGTAGGGAATTTATGACTAACAGATAGGTACTTTCTCCAAACGTATGAATGGAGACATTTTCATTTTGTATGGTGACTGATATTTCAGCAGAATCTTAATATGTAATTTATAGTTGTATGAAAAGTTGTGATTTTTTTAGATGTTCTACTAGTTGTCATTTTTGTACCCATTCCAAACCCCATTTATCAACTAGGAGTGGGTCCTTTCTGTTGATGCTGGATGTCGATACAGAGAAGGGCGGCCTGACACTGAACAGGGATTTCTACATTGATTTTGGAATGGAACCAGACGGTCCATCCCTGGCCCATGAGATTCGATACCCAGGAGGAGATTGCACTTCTGACATCTGGATTTGAAATGGAACTTGAACATAGACAGTAGGTATCTTTAGCGCCATTCCATTAGCAAATTATTGACAGACGGGCATTATATTAGAAAGTTGGGACCAAATCATTAAATTTTGCAGTAGTACTATGTGTGATGATGTAATGTAATTGGCCAGTTTAGATATCTCTTTAATAATTGTTGTGATTGGTAAATGTACGTACGCACTGCGCATGACACGTTTGCAATTCCAATACCCGTCACTTTGCAAAATGCAGTTCTTAGATTGCATATACCAACCCCTGCACCATATACTCCACACACACGTATATAAAGCACATGCATACATGTACAAGTATACACACGCGTGCTTGTCTATGTCTATGAATGTGTTCATGTTATATATCATAAGGGGCAACTTGAGATCCTGGGAGATAGAGCATTAATTGAACTATATCACACTGCATGCATGCAGCTGCCACAGTGTGCATGCCTCAGACATTATGGTATTGCTTAGCAGAAAATGTTGCATAAAATTTCAACCTAATAACTCAAACACAGCCCGATGTGCTAGATAGATTTAATACTGTATACGGGAACACCTGTAATCCACAGAAATTAATTGTTAAATAGAAATAATTGTACGCCCACATGTATTGTCCAGTGCGGTGTACATTTTGATGGACATTTGGGGAAACTTGTAGAAGCACTGCACTGCTGCTTGTTCCACAAACAGCTGCTTCCCTTCACAGAATGCAGGCTTCCTCCAAAAATTCCAAGATTAGCTGTTGTAAACAAGCACATCAGTCAATATCTTCAGACCTTTAAATATATCACATGCCACTACACATACCTTGTGGTTTGTTATCACAGCAATAACTGTAAACATTCCCTCTAGTCCAGCTGCAGGGACCAGTGTTTACTCAATCAGCTAGCCAATTTACCAGCTGTAAACACACGTACAGTCATGTTGAATGTGCACACTCTGCAGCAGTCATGTATATATACATGCATAATTATAGCTATATAATAGCCACACATGATTTTCCCGGCATGCACATCATGGTAAGTGTATAAGGCCATGTACAGCTGGCTAGAGACATGTGCACGTGTGTGTTTGGCCCAGCTATAACACATTGCAACGTACTGAGTTTGCAGACAAAGTGTAGCAAGCTGCATACTGGCTAGTTTAGGACATCACACTATACCATTGCCTAGGTAGTGTATAAATGTGTAATAAATGAGAAATTTGCAAGTTTTGTCAGGTCTATAGTCCATGAAAAACACAAAGTTGATTATTCTTTGCAAGTATTTCCACTGAGCAGCCCTGTGTGGACACATGCATTACTGAAATCATGGAATCACTGCCCTGCGCTGGCTGCTCTGTCCGTACAGCTACAGGACTACTCCCCTTAGAGGGTAAATTATATTCCCACATGCAATGCCCTGCTTGGTGCGCGGTGTGCATATTCATGGGCATTGGGGGATGGATAGTTGTAGAAGCACTGCACTGCTGCTTGTTCCACAAACAGCTGCTTCCCTTACAGTAGGCAGGCTTCCTCCAAAAAATCCAGGAGTTTCATGACTTTGAGCATTTCAGTCAAGTTCTGCAGAAGTGTACCTTTATGGCACATAACTTGTGGTTTGTTATCAGCAATTTCCCACCTGCACATTATATAGCTATATGTATTATACAGTATAGGGCCCAGTGTTTCCTCCATCAGCCAACTTACCTGTGAACACAGTATACGTATGATCATGTTGAATGTGTACCTCTGCAACAGTCATACATTACGTGGTTTCATGATTTCTAGTCCCGATTGACATTTGCACATTGCACTTGATCACATGAGTAAAGCATTGGAACGATAGGCTCACGCATAGATCGTAGCACGTGCGAGCCCATTGTTCCAATACTTTACTCACATGATCAAGTGCAATGCACAAATGTCCATCATGACTAGAAACTGTGAAATCACTGTACATAGCTATATTATATTATATTATTGCGTACCCGTACACATGCATATGCATGTTTTCCCCAGCACATCATGCATGGTAAGTATTTAAGAGCCGTGTACAGTTAGCTAGAGACATTGTGCATTTCACTTTTACACATTGCAGCTGAGATTGCAGTGGGGAAAGCTTTGTTATATATAGTCCCACACAGGAATAAAACAATTGACTATATAGTCTGCAGTATAATATTGTGAAATGCCAACCAATAGGTGCCAATGGGATTTAGAGCACAAATCACTTGATTTCAATGTATAAACTGTGACTGCACAAATCATTGAGTGAAATCCAATGAGACATTGTACATGAATTACTTGTGGAAGCACTGCACCACTGCCTGTTCCGCAAACAGCTGCTTCTTCACAGAGTGCAGGCTTCCCCCAAAAATTTGATATAACTACAACACATTGCCCTGATTGCTGCAAGCATCCTACAGACACACATACCGCAGCCACATTACAACCATTGTGGTTTCACTATCACAACAACACCTTAATCTTGTAGGTTGGGAATGCATTAGTAAGTGCATGCATGGCAGAGTTGATAATAATTATATATAAGCTAGCTTAACCTATATCTACTGAATAACGTTTATAATTAGTCCCCAAAAGGGGTTGGCTTCTTTGATACGTACAAATCATGCATGGCTGTCAATCTGTTTATGTACCCTTTTGTATTTATACACATTTATATACTTGAAGTGCATTATATTACACACACAGTATATATATGACTGCAGTATGTACGTATACATCAAGTGTCAGTAAAATGCAGAGTACATATAACACTGTATTGTAGCTGTACATGCATGTTAGGTACTCCTCTTGATCACGTGCCATGCATGTTAATAGTGAGTCAAGCAGTTGCACATACTGTGCATATATGCTGTATTCGAGCCATATGCACAGAACTTCACTCAAATTGCATGCGTATATGTGTGGTTTGTTTACTGCCTGTTTATAGTGACTTGTAGAATTAAGCGTATGTACTCCATGGACTACTGCTATTTCCATTATATATCAGCTGCTTTTACACAGATTGTGGGTTCTTCTCAAGGGCTCTATAACCATAACAATGTGTGTGCAGCATAAACACATTGCACAAATGTATTAATTACGTATGTACATACAATTCACACGAAACAGTGAAAGGACTGTACAGTAAAGACAATATCACAGCCAGCCAGTTTTCCTCTGGATTTCTATAGTTTTTGCATTAAAATTTGTCTAAAGCCAAATATACGTTGAATACATCTGTAAGCAATAGTCAGTCAACATACTTCCTTGTCTAATGTTGTCTGTAGGTAGTTACATTACAGATATAAGTCTAGGTAAACACAATGCAATAATTAAGTTACTTATATATAACTACATGCATATTAGGGGCAACAACATACACTGTGGTATTTAATACTGGTTCATGCTATGGTTGTGTGATAACAAAACCACAAGTGTTGTGATAAAGTTTATGTTGTGCCACGTGGAGCAGCACCACACACCACCACACCAGGTCAATGCTGAATCTAATCAGCTTGGCCTAGCTGTCAACATCAAAGAATTTTTGGAGGAAGTCTGTGTTCTGTAGTGTAGAGCAGTCCTAACTGTTTACATATACAGGCAGAATAGCAGTGCTTCCACAACAAGCAAATGTGCGTATTATATACAGCAACAGTGTACATTGCACACAATACAACTGCAGCATTGTAATACATACAACATGTAGTACAGTACTGAGATGTATAAATTTAGGTAGTCAAGTACCCAGCCCATGCACTTCCTGCCGCCATTTTGATGAAAGTGTGTGCGCAGCCTTTGTCAAAATGGCCATAGGTATGAGGCTGAATTTTGAGAGTTGTTCCTTGTGATCTTTAATATGGCTACCAATAAGACATACAGCTAGGAGTGTGCTGCTATATATGTTATATACTATGTTGCATGCAGTATCGCTTCTTTACAACAATGCTGCAGTGTACGTAGTTCTCCATTGAACCAGCAGTTTGCGCTTAAGTTTGTGATCATGCAAGGCTGCTGGATAAGAAGACTCATGTTGGAAAGATTGTGGAAATGCACACTGCATGTGTTTTCCCCACCATAATCCACACTTCCTATACATGCATGCATATGCATGCATACCTCACATGACCACGTCATCATCAGACTGGCCCACTGTATTCATACAGTGGTTTCACGATTTCTAGCCCCGATTGACATTTGCGCATTGCACTCAATCATGTGAGTAAAGTATTGGAACGATAGGCTCACACGTAGATCAAGCACATGCAAGCTTATCTTTTCAATACTTCACTCACATGATCAAGTGCAATGCGCTAATTATTATCTAGCTAGCGCTAGTGCTATAAGTCAAATACGCCCTAGAAGAAGCTAGTATTGAATCTAGCCAAAATCATACCTAATAATTTATGCAGGATCAACTCGATCCCCTTCAATAACTCACACAGATGGCTCACTTCCAGTGTGCAGGATCAACTCGATCCCCTTCAATCACTCACACAGATGGCTCACTTCCAGTGTACACACACACTGCATACATTACTTTTAGAAGCACTGCACTACTGCTTGTTCCACAAACAGCTGCTTCCTTCACAGAATGCAGGCTTCCTCCAAAAATTTCGTTTCTATTGTGGTCTAACAAAACTATACTTTGCTGCTACACTATGCACATACAGCAACCATATTACAACCCTTGTGGGTTTGTTATCACAACACATTATGCATAACTATACTACTATATGTAAATTGCACTATAGCTACCAGTAGATAGCGGTACAGGTTTTAAGGCATACTAGTAGCCAGCTCTATTACCAATTGCCCCATTTAAATAGATTCCATCATCACCAACATTCCTCTAGTGTAGCTGTTGCTGTACATACGTAGCCCCAACTCTGTGATCTCGCACGGGGTCATGCGTGATGACAAAGTACGCCGGGGCTAGGAGCTAGACTAACACTACACTGTAGACCTGCAATGCAGCGTGTTATAACCACTTGTATACAAAGACAGCCACATATACTGTCCAATGTACGACCATGCAAATTTCTTTACGAGTGATTATTATATTCCATTTGTATAATGCATTAACTTACTTATGTTAAATTAAATGTGACCCTAGCCGATAGTTGCAAAAACACCTATACATAATTATAGTACAAGAAAATCTACAAATAAGTTTTTGGAGTGTAATGGCTACAGTGCGGGTTACAAAAAGGCACATAAAATTAGTCTCTATAATGTACGTACAAGCATAACGTAATGCAATTTATGTATAATAAACAATTTGTATATACATAAACGTAACGTATAAGACACAAGACAAGAATATACAACAGAACTGCATAATAAACATAAAATCACAATATACACTTACATACCAAAGTTGAAACCATGATGCAACACTACTGTATACAGTTAAGTGTACAAATGTATGTACGCAACATTCTAATAGCCAATTGCAAGGGTGCTACGTAAATGTACGTGTCATATAAAATACGATTGTCAGCGGCTACAACTAATATTTTACTCCATAGTCTAATACCTGCTGCATGCTGTGTCTGCATGTGTTTTGTATTATTATTCAGAATAGCTCAGAAGACCTGAATACGCTTGTTGCCATAGTCGGCCACATACGCACGTCCAGCACTGTCTACCACCACATTGAGAATGCATCCTCCAAACTGTCCTGCTTGATTCCCATCACTGCCAAATTCACACACAACCTCTCCTTCGGTTGTGTATATCACTACTTTGGAAGAATTTGACGATGCCACAATCAAATGGCCATCACTAGTGGGAGCAATATACACCAAAGAATCAGTACCCTTGCAATCAAACTCGTGAAGGAAGGTACCATCTTCCTGATACTTGCAAATGCGGTTGTTTACTGGATCGTAAATGTACAAGCAATTGGATGAATGCTCCAGAGCTTTGCAATCATTCGGTCTGCCGCCGAAGCTGAAGAGAAAATTGCCCTTTGAATCAAAAGCAGATACGCGGTGGTTTCCAAGGTCGCACACGTACAAGCAACCATTACCACTAACAGTGATGCTAGTGGGGCTAGAAAGGTATCCCTGACTCAAGTTTGTAATATTCAACAGCTGGGCTCCATCTTGGGAGAACTTCATTACTCTGTTCAGTCCAGTGTCTGAGATCCAAATGTGACCGTTCTCATCAAATGCCACTCCCGGAAGTGTGCTGCTGCCAAGGACACCTTTCCCAATGTCACTCCTCACTAACAGACCATTGACCGTCATCAGGTGAACACAGCGCAGTGCATTGTCTGTCACAGCTAGTAAACCGTCCTTGCTGACAGCGAGCGCATTGTAACTCCCACCAGCGTCGCAGTGCTTGATAATCCTCTGACATTTACCAATTTCCTTCCAATCTCTGACAGGTGGCGTTAAAATCTATAGCACCAAACCACATTCAAACAATAGGACATGTAGCAACGCCATCAGATAACAGCTAAAGCTACAATACATTGTATACATACTCACGCATGCAGTTCTTATGGCAAAAAAACGTATAAGAGCTAGCTTTTCAGTGAGGTTGGATGACCAAGAGAATTATAACTAGTAGCAGGTTTGGCTTGCTGATTTATGTACATACTGCAACGACTTATTCCAGCTATTTGTAAACTTGAACTTGACAAGCTTTCGCGTAGCAGGTAGGAGCAGTAGTAAGATGTTTTGACCATGAGGGTCTTTGTCAGTTACAAAATAACATTTTTATAACTGACAAAGACCCTTGTGTTCGAAATGTCTTACTACTGCCTCTACCTGCTATGCGAAAGCTTTCCAAGTTCAAGTTCATATCTGCTCTGTAGCATGAGCCTCTACCACATCACCAGCTATTTGTGGGCTCTTCCTTTAGACCGGCTCCAAATGATAAGCATAAATTCACAGATCTAACAACTTACATAATCTCTGACTCAAACAGAAGCATTTGCTGTACTTCACTCAACAATCACTCAGTTTAAGAATCCATAGCAGTTGTTTTGAGCACACTATCTCCACAACACTCCGTATTACTAAGCATATTGCAGGATATTTGGACCCACACATTGTATAGCATGCACCACACACATTAAACTGAGGAGACTCACTGCTTTCGCTTCTGAGCCAGCTTGTTGCTTCAATTCACATAGTTTTTGCAGACGAATAATTGTTGATTCCTTCTCTTTGAGTGCATCGTCCATTTGCCTATTGGCTTCGTCCTTCTGTTTGCATTCTTCCTCCTTGGCAGACAACTGTTGGCAAAGTTGGTCAATTGGAGTAGCAACATGGGCGTCATTTGAGAAAGATGACTCAATACGTCTCAGCTCTCGCACCAGCACTGCACTGGAGGGACGCTTGTCTGGTCGGTTCTCCAGACACTGGCGGACTGTGGGGAGAAAGAGATCTTTCTCCTCTGCAGACAACAGGGCTACATGATGTTCACGACGCTCAAGTTCATTCAGAGCTTTGAGTTGCTCTCCATCATACACCGTTGGGTTCTTGGGACTGGGCCATTCGTGGGTCAGTGCAGACAGGATGATGTCGCCAAAGGCGAACACATCAAGCTTCTCGTCACACTGAGGAGAATTTTGGAGGGCCTCAGGAGCGACAAATGTCCAAGTGCTCTTAATGGTTGACTTTCGACTGACTGAAGACGCGCAAATAGCTCTGCTCACTCCGAAGTCGCTCACCTTTGATACGAAAGACACCACGTTCAGCAGCACGTTGTTGGTGCTCAAGTCGTGATGAAATAGAGGAGGCTTCTGGCTTTGGAGATAGGCTAGCGCTTGGGATATCTGCCGAAGTACGAACGACTTGAGGTGGAGGGGGAACTCCATCTTGCCGTGACTTTCCAAGTACGAGCGAAGGCTGATGTCCATTTTTTCCATAACGAGGATTGGCAAGCGAGAACCGGGTTCCAAGTACACTCCAAGAAACTGCACTACACCGGGATGGCGTAGTTTGGACCATGATACGCACTCCGCTTCAATGTTGGCGATGAACTTGTTCGCTCCTCCGGGGGAGTCGTCTTCGAGAAGATTCTCGTGCAGACGCTTGGCGGCACACGGAGTTCCATTCCAGTCCACTTCGTACACCGTGGCATGAGCACCCTTGCCGAGTTTGGAGTCTGTAAATAGCAGATTCGGAATGAGCAAGTCAGTAAATGCAGAGGGACATGGGCCTTTCTTTTCAGCCATTTCGATCACGTGACCATAAGTCCCGCCCCTCTAGGCACCTTACAAAACACTTGAGCACGGTGACTATAGCTACTTGCCTCTTTTGTGCAGCTCGCGATCAGCAATGAAATATAACATGCATGGATTAAAACGGCATGTGCATGCTTCCACGTGCACAATCAATTAGCTATGGGCTACGCTTGTATGCCGCAATTATGATTGATCAGTATTTATAGCTAGTAGCTATAATTATAGCTACGGTACATCGGCCATATTGCATGTATACAAATTATAGTGTACAGGTAAGCTGCGAGCCATGACATTCACAACAACTACATTATGACAACACTGTGCTGCCTTTTAAAAGCTACAAAATAGAGTCAAAATAAATAGCGTTTGAGAAGTCCACTCAGTCTAGAATTTGGCAGGCATTCTAGTGTTTTGCAGGGTCTGTGCATAAGAACTTACACGTGTAATTGTACGCATGTAAGAGTTCTTATACTGTACAATTTATATTTTAGCAACATTAACGTGTATATATATATATACTACTTGTGAAATTAACTTAAATTTGCTAAAGTTAGTATATCAGTTTATAATTAAGATATTATATACCACTATTATAATTATGAGTTATCAAATTCAAACCATGATTAAACATTGCAAAACACAATATAATGTAGAATGTATATCACATACACACAACAATATGAAATCGTACATGCTCAAGATTGTAAGTAAACACACAATACTTATTTATTGCAGATGAATTAAGGGACTGTTAATTGAATCGGAGAATAATGGTAATGCTGAAATGTTAACAAACACAAACAAAACATGGCCCAGTGAGCTCCATGTTAATTAAACACTAGTATTCCTTTCTTTCCACCGTCAGCAACAAACACATTACCGGCACTGTCCACGGCAACACCAGATGGAGTATTAAGCTGTCCAGGTTTAACACCGTGTTCACCAAAAGAGTGGACCAATTCACCCGTGGTGGTATACACCATTAATTTGTGCTTTGTGGAAGTTAGTATCAAGTGACCATCATTTGTGCAGGCCAAACGAACTGGCTTAACCTGTGTAGCAAATTCCCTAACAACTTTCGGCTTTTCTGCTTCCTGTTCTTGGTATGCACGAATGCGACTGTTGGCATCACAAACATACAGGAGTCCATCTGGAGCAAAGGTGAGAGCTGTGGGACAGTCTCCTTCGACCTTGGATTCAAACATATACAGAAACTGGCCAGACGCATCATGAGCAGTAATATGATTGTCTCCATAGTCACAGATGTAAACATGGCCTTTAGGACTGATAGCAATGTCAGTTGGGTAATTAAGCCTGTCTCTCTCGCTGCCCAAATGGTTGATTGTGTGAAGAAGTCGTCCATCAATTGAGAGCTTCAGTATTCTGTCATTCCGTGAATCTGCTACCCAAACATTACCTTCTGTATCAAACGCAACACCACCGAGCCCATCACCAAGCTGGAGCTTTTTGAATGTTTTCAGCAACTTTCCATCTGTTCTTATCAAGTGCACATGCTTATTGCTCTCATCGGTCACGGCTATGAGTCCATCCTGGTTGATGGCAATGGCCTTGTACCTTCCACCACTACGACTGTGACGAATTACCCTTTGACAACGTCCAAGATCTTTACAACTTCCAGCTGCCGAAACTTCTTCAGTGGTTGGAAGCTGCAACATAATACAACATGAATACTAACAGATAGCTCCAAACATAGACGAAACCACATGCTAATTTGATCGATGCTGCCCTTTGAAGAATTCATGAGGTGAAAACTAACAGAAAAATCATAATTATAACCATGTTTTATACGAACATTTATATAGAATAGTTCAAAATGTTGTCTTTTGCTTGCATATGACCATGGTACGCACAAACAGTGGTGGATCTAGTCCAACCCTTGAGGAGGAACTGAGTGCTTTTATTAGTATTGCGCAATCACATTATGACGTAATTAAAAATGGCTGCAGGCGGCCAGAACTAAAAAAGCACTTAATTCAGATCCCTATGCATCCATACCAGACTCAATTAAGCTTAAACCAGCTCCTATAAGGTTATTTAGATAATTTAGTCCATTAGATCCTGTAGGATGTACACTTTAGTGGAATTTGTTAAGAAAGACATTTTGGATCTGGGCCAAGGAAGGGGGGTGGGGCTGAAGCCCCCAAATATCCCCTGGATCCGCCCCTGCATATAGACCATCCCCACATTTAGAAGTATAACATGGCAGTTACTCAAATGGATGAAATATGTATTCTTGATCCCAGAATTTCAGCACAATTTGGTTTAAAGGCAAAGCAGCATAACTGCATGCACAGTAGCTGAGAATACTCTGCATACATACAAAAATGCTTGGATGTGGATAGTTATACAACTCACAGTTTCAATGTCCATGGTAAGCAGATCTCCGCTCAGTGATAAAGACTGAAGGTTGGGCTCTTCTTGGGTGTCTTGGAATGGGTTCTCAAGGCTTAGGGGTTGGAAAATTTCGTTCAATTCTTTACTGATATTGTCTTTTTGATCGTGTTTACTGCTCATTTCAATGATAAGAATATCTTTCTTCATCAAGTCATCTCTCAGCTGTGCAATGGCAGAATCCTTCACCCTCAATGCTTCATCTTTTTCCCTCAATGCCTCGTCTTTTTCCTTCAATGCCTCGTCTTTCTCCCTCAATGCCTCATCCTTCTGTCTGCACTCTTCCTCCTTGGCGGACAACTCCTGCTGTAGTTGCTCAATAGGAGCAGCGCTAGCAACATGGCTGCCGCTTGGGAGAGATGACTCAATACGTCTCAGCTCTCGCACCAGCACTGCACTGGAGGGACGCTTGTCTGGTCGGTTCTCCAGACACTGGCAGACTGTGGGGAGAAACAGCTGCTTCTCTTGTGCAGTGAACATATCAACATAACGCTCACGACGCTGGAGCTCATTTAATGCTATGAGTTGATCTCCTTTGTACTGTGTGGGGGGACCAGGGTTGGGCCACTCGTGGGTCAGTGTGGAGAGGATGATGTTAGCAAATGAGAACACATCTAGCTTCTCATTGTATTGTGGAGGATCATGCAGAGCTTCGGGAGCCATAAACGCCAATGTTCCTTTAATGGAAGACTTGCGGGTAAAGGAAGATGGGTCAATAGCTCGACTCATGCCAAAGTCAGTCAATCTGGTAACGAAAGACACCACGTTAAGTAACACGTTGTTAGGGCTGAGGTCGTGGTGTACTAGAGGTGGATTCTGGCCGTGGAGATAAGCGAGTGCTTGGCATATCTGGCGAAGTACGAACGCCTTGAGGTGGAGGGGAAAGTCGTCTCTGCTGTGCTTCTCAAAGTAGGTCCTTAAGCTAGTGTCCATTTTCTCCATCACAAGGATGGGCAAGCGAGAGGATACGTCAGAATACATGCCAAGGAACTGCACCACGCCTGGGTGTCGCAGGTTCGACCATGTCAAGCACTCCTTAGCGAAGTCCTTGATCAGTTTATCCTGGTCTTGCAGTGAAGCGACTTCGAAGAAGATGGGGTGAAGTGTCTTCGCTGCGCATATCGTCCCCATCCAGTCCACCTCCTCCACCGATCCGTACGCGCCGGCACCGAGTCTTCTTCCAGTTGCCTTCACACCACTGATGGACAGCCGCTCGAAAGTGGCGGAAGATCGAACCTGAGCAGACATCTTTAATTGATCCACAGTCGAAGTCTCTGGTTTCGCTAAACCTCAGTCAAAATGGTGGACAAATAGCTGTACCTAGCTATAGCTAGGTAATTTGTCTAGCTATTTGGCGATGGCTGCCCTTTCAATATCTCATTTGTATGCAAGCGAATAATTGTGTTGGCCAGAGTCTAACTTAGAGTTGATTAGCAAGATAGCCGTTGTTCGTCTGCTGGCGTCCCCTGCACTGTTGGCTATAGCTAACCTAACTACCCCTCTACCTCTTGCCACGTGCAAATGCCATATGGTGAGGGCTATAGCTACTGGGTGGAGATAACCCCTCCTCCCGTCCTCAGAAGGAATTCAGTGGAGTGACTAGCTAGCGAGCCAGACTAGTCTTATAGGACTATTTGAAGATCCACACAGTTGTGCAGAACAGATGATACTGCACACACACACACACACACACACACACACACACACACACACACACACACACACACACACACACACACACACACACACACACATGCACACACACACACGCACGCACACCAGCTGCTCTCCTTACAGAATGCAAGATTCCTCCACATATTTAGCAGTCTGATCATTCACCTTTAAAAATTTGGTGTGACCTTCATACAGATTATTCCATCTTGCAGGGCATCTCCTATGCCTTGCAACTTGATAGTATATATGCACTGCATATGCACACTTGTGCAGACTCTTCTCTGGATAAATCTGTCTTGATACATATTGCTCCGTACAAGTATATGAGTATACACAGTGCACTGATTGCATGTGTACATACATTGTGTTACTTGTGGAAGCACTGCACTGCTGCCTATCCCGCAAACAGCTGCTACTGCATACAGCAGGAATGCAGGCTTCCTCCAAAAAAAGCCTATGGATATTGCCTTAAATATCACTCTTTACTCACCTCTCTCTCTGCTACCATCACACTCACATATTATTGTCATCTTGTAAACATTGTGGGTTTGCTATCACAACAGACTATACAATATAATTATTACAGATACTATAGCATAATAATGTATACAACACAATACTTTGTGCAAATATAAATAGCAGCAGCTATAAAATACTGGTAATTCAATATGATCGTGGAGTTATTGACAAAGAAAGTAGAAATAAATGGCCATACGTACATCGGGATTTGTTTACTATCTGACTGGTGGTCTTTAACGAAATACTAGGATTCCTTTGTTTCCATTGTCAGCAACAAACACATTGCCAACATTGTCAACTGCAATACCACATGGACTGTCAAGCTGTCCAGGTTTAACACCATGTTCACCAAAAGAGTGGACCAACTCACCCGTGGTAGTATACACCATTAACTTGTGCTTTGTGGAAGAGGTCACTATCAAGTGACCGTCAGCTGTGGGGGCCACGCCAGATGGTTTATAAACCTGTGTCACAACCTCCCTAACAATGCTTGGCTTTTCTGCTAATTCCACTTGGTATGCACGAATTCGACTGTAGGCATCACAAACATACAGGAGTCCATCTGGAGCAAAGGTGAGAGCTGTGGGACAGTCTCCTTCGACCTTGGATCCAAACGTAAGCAGGAACTTTCCGGACTGATCGTGAACAGAAATACGATTCTCTCCATAGTCACAGATGTAAACATGGCCTTTAGGGCTGATAGCAATGTCAGTGGGGCGTTTGAGTCGGTCGCTTTCTTTCCTCAAATGCTTGATTGTGTGCAGTGGTAGGCCGTCTTGTGAGACATTCACTACTCTGCCATTCTGTGAATCTGCCACCCAAATATTGCCCTCCCCATCAAATGCAACACCACCAAGCTCACCACCAAGCTGCAACTTTTTGATCGTCGTTATCAACTGTCTGTCTCTTCTTATCAAGTGCACATGCTTATTGCTCTCATCAGTCACAGCTATGAGTCCATCCTGGTTGATGGCAATGGCCTTGTACCTCCCACCACTACGACTGTGACGGATAATCTTCTGAAACGTTCCAAGAACTTTACAACTCCCATGTTCCGCAACTTTGCCCGGAGTTGGTTCAAGCTGTAACATACAGAACACAAACAGAGAGCTCCACTCATAGCATAAAATTAAAATCCCATGCTTGTGTGATCAAAGTAGAAAGTGACTAAGACTAATCCTATAGTAACTGTTACACGTTATGTCATATTTAGCCTAGAAGATGCAGAAGTAAAACGACATTGCCATTCATTTGTGGACATATAGATGGATTGGACATGTGCATTCTCCCACTTAAGATTTCACTATTCCAAATCAAGGTGCATGTATAGAAATTAACAAGTTGAGATTGCACTACACATACATATGTATATACAGGGCCATAGCACCCGGTCCGGCCATGGCCGGACCGGTTTTTGCTGCTGGAGCAAAAATTCTAAATATTGAAGATATGCATTTTAAACACACTTTCAAACTGGGAGGGGGGATACTGGCCTAAGGTTGAACAACGTTCTAAAAGCAGAGTGGTCTTGTTACAGTGTTGCAGGACTTAGTTTGAACAAGGAATAGCCAGACACTTAGTTCTCTAACCAACCATAACGGCGGCAGCCATTTTACGGATGTCGCATGACGTTTCTTGACGTTTTCTGATGCGTAAAATGGTGTGTTAATCGATTGTCGTGCAAAATCAGACAGCACGGTAGCGCTTGAGCCATGTACAGCGGATTTATGCAACCTTGCAACAGTTCCCACACCATGGGCAGTTGTTACCTAGGATACGAACTGGTACTGTACTCACCTATTATATATCACCCTGTTCGTATCCTAGGTAACGACTACCCATGTATGGGAACTGTTGCAAGGTTGCATAAATCCACTGTACATGGATGTATGCATGCAGCATGGTGGTACATGGGAACATGTATGTAGCTTGAATGGGCATATGCATGCAATAGGATAGTCTCCGTGGCAACCCTTGTTATTGCACACTCACATGTACACTTGCACTATAATACGCAGGTGGAGAAACAGGGGATGGTAGCAAGACCGCAAGAGCGGCAAAATGTTGGGATGGTGAAAATGTATTCAAAGTCAGTGCATGTTAATGACCTGGGTTTTGCATCAACCAGCCCTCCTTCTTGCATGGACCGGTCCTCCTCCTGTTTTTGGAGGAAACATTTTTACACACCCTTTGCATTGATGGTGTCTTCTATTCAAGGGTAGGAGAGATTTGTGCTGCCTAGCATCGGAGAGACAGCCAAAAACCACTAGATTTCGATTTTTATTGTTATACATTGTATTACCTGTTGCATGGCACTTGATCGCCTTTCCTGCTGTAACTGCTTGTTGGTCTATGTTCCATTTTATCATACTCATTGAAGTATTGATGGGCCTAGAATTGCTCCAAAAGTACTCACAGAACATCTAAATGTAAAAATATTTCCAGGGGGGGCATGTCCCCAGCCCCCCTAGTTTGCGTCACGTCATCTATGGCCTGACCGGTTTTTATCTTGGTGCTACGGCCCTGATATATATATACATACAAAATGCTTGGACATGAACATATATACAACTCACTGAGTCAACCTTCGGAATTTGTAGATCTCTGCTCTGGAATAAATTCTCTTCTTGGCCATTCTGCAAAGGATTCTCAAAGCTCAGGGTTTGGAGGCTTTCACTCAACTCGTTAATAATCTTATCTTTTTGTTCTTGTTCTTCACTCATTTCGAAGATACGAAGATCTTTCTTCAACAAGGCATCTTTCAGCTGTGCAATGTCTGAATCCTTCTCCCTCAATGCCTCATCCTTCTCCTTTAATGCCTCAGCCCTAATAAGCAGTTCCATATTTTTCTCCCTACATTCTTCCTCCTTGGCTGACAACTGTTGGGCAAGTTGTTCAATAGGAGCAGCAACATGGCTGCCACTTGGGAGGGATGACTCCATACATCTCAGGTCTTGCACCAGCACTGCACTGGAGGGACGTTTGTCTGGTCGGTTCTCTAGACACCGGCACACTGTGGGAAGAAACAGCTTCTCCTGTGGAGTGAACATTTCAACATAACGCTGACGGCGCTGGAGCTCATTTAATGCTACGAGTTGATCCCCTTCAGATCGATTGGGAGGACCAGGATTGGGCCACTCGTGGGTTATGGTGGAGATGATGACATTTCCGTAGGAGAACACATCCAGCTTCTCATCATATTGTGGCGGATCAAGCAGAGCTTCGGGAGCCATGAACGCAGGGGTGCCCTTAACTGAAGACTTGCGGGTAAGAGAAGATGGATCAATAGCTCGACTCATGCCAAAGTCACTCAACTTGGTCACAAAAGACGCTGCATTCAGCAAGACATTGTTGGGGTTTAGATCGTGGTGTACTAGAGGTGGACTCTGGCTGTGGAGGTAAGCGAGTGCTTGGGATACTTGACGAAGGACATAAGCCTTCAGGTGGAGGGAGAAGTTCTCTTTACTGTGATTCTCAAAGTAGGTCCTTAAGCTGGTGTCCATTTTCTCCATCACAAGGATGGGCAAGCGAGAGGCGATATCAGAGTAGACGCCTAGGAACTGCACCACGCCTGGGTGTCGCAGGCTCGACCATGTCAAGCACTCTTCAGCGAAGCTCTTGATCAGTTTATCCTGAGCTTGCTGAGAGGCAAATTCAAAGAAGATGGGGTGAAGTGTCTTCGCTGCACATATCGTCCCCACCCAGTCCACCTCCTCGACTGACCCGTACGCGCCGGCACCGAGTCTTCTTCCGGTAGACTTCACACCGCTGATGGAAAGTCGCTCGAAAGCTTCAGGAAAGGAAAGCTGCGGCAGATCGACAAGTGCAAACATTATACTCCGCAGCTACGTGAACTTAAAACTATAGTCCTAGACCACGCCCATCTATTGCGACATCGAAGTCAAAATGGTGGACTTCCGGGACAATTCCGTTATTGCGTGGCCATCAAAACAACGTAAATAGCTTGTGCATTTGGCCTCGTACAGAAGCTTTAGCTACCCTCTCCCTTTGTATGCACGTGAGTAATTGCGCTCGTGAGAACTTAACCTGAAGTTCTTTACTTTAGCAAGATGGCTGGTCACGTTGTTCGTCTGCTGGGGTCCCCTGCACTGTTGGCTGGCTCTACCCGCGTATCCGCCTCGGTGCTGAACAAAGAAGCTCTCGTGTGTGCGGCGACGGGAGGAATCCGAGCACCAGCGATGGTGAGACGGGGACGCGGAAGATCGCGGCCCAAATGCATGAGCGTTAGTAAACTGGTTAGCCAGTTCGGGGGTAGCCAAATAGAGTAATGTAGTTGAATACATATCTATTACCACTTTACTGTGTTGCTAATGTATTGCTCTTGTGCACTGTGTTGTGCTGGATTGCGCTCAGAGTGCAATTCTGTATTTTCTATATCCTTTCTTCTTCACCAATCCAGTTACGTATGGTGTCAACCTCGGTGGCCAACTCACGTCCGGAAGGAGCCAGTCACTTCAAACGCAGCGCTATAAAGCACCCTCTTGCAGAACAGTTGGACTTAACACAAGAGAAGACAGACTACTTGTTGCCACATCCCATATGGTGAGGACTGTAAGGCTAAACACATGTTGGACTGTTGCAGTCTGGTGTATACAATTGTACCTCTCTGTTCTGGACACCTCTGTAACAGACCCAAGTGTCCTCATTAGAGAAATGTCCTTATTTCACAGGTAGTTTGTGCATGTCTCTATGTAGCTGGACAGCAGGTACTGTCCTCATTACAGAAGTGTACTTATTTCAGAGGTAGTTTTGTACACATCTCTATGGGATAGTCATTAGGGTGTTCTATAGCAAGTGTTTACTGTAGTCCTCTCACTAAGCAGTCTCCAGACTAGCCTCCTCGCCTGTCCCCTCTTCCTCCTCCCATCTCCCTCCATTTCTCCCTGTGTCCAGGTCCAAAGAAGAGGTTGAGAATGTTGAGATCACTCATCACAGACCTGAGAACAAGGTTGACAAGGTGAGTAAAGTGTAGTTTGTATAGTTGTTGTGTATCCTGCAAACTGCCCACATTTGGTGTTATTGCATGGTCCATTTCACTTGCACTGTTGTTCAACTTCTCTGTGTTCACTTTTTATGTAACCTCCCCTCTTTCCTCCCCTCTCCTGTCCTCCCCTTCCCTCCCCTCTCATCCCCTTTCCTGTCCTCCCCTTCCCTCCCCTCTCATCCCCTCTCCTCCCCTCCCCTCCCCTCCCCTCCCTCCCCTCTCATCCCCTCTCCTCCCCTTCCCTCCCTCCCCTCCCCTCCCCTTCCTCCCTTCCCCTTCCCTCCCCTCTCATCCCCTCCCCTCCCTCGCTCCATCACCATTGCCCTAGGCTGCTTACTACACTATCCAAGCACTGCGCACTATCTTTGACCTCACTTCGGGGTATTCTCTTGGGAAAGTCTTCAACACACTGGATGAAACCAAATGGCTGAGGTACTGAAACCGCTTCTCTTTTCAGCTCAACATTTGTTAACAATGTGTCATGTTAATTGCATGGTCCATTTCACTTACACTGTTGTTCATTTGTGTTCTGTGTTCACTTTTTATGTAACCTCCTCCCTCTCTCCTGTTCCTTAATTAGATCAGGCCTAATTAGTTCTCCTGTTGGCTGTAGCAAAAATGATTTGTGGAAGGAGTTATTGTGTGTTGTATCAATTGTGTTTATGTGCACACGTGCTTGTATTTTATATGTTTATGTTGTTTGTTTGTTTGTTTGTTTGTTTATAGGAGGATCATTTTCCTTGAAACAGTGGCTGCTGTTCCTGGGATGATTGCTGCCATGACCCGACACCTGCGCTCTCTGAGACACATGCAGAGAGACTACGGCTGGATACACACCCTGCTTGGTGAGCTGTGGTGGTGTTGAGTGCACACAATCAAACACATGCACTGTAATGAACTGCCTGAGTAGTGCTAGGTCCTCTCTCGGTCGCCTGGTATCCGGCTCACCACTCATGGCTTGGCTCAGTACCACTTCCCCTATTAATCACTAGTTAATTCACACACAATGGTACGTATACAGATTGATACTTATACATGTACTGTATAAAGAATAGTAATTCTGTTAATTGTGTAGTACAGTGGAGCCTGTCTAAGATGGTCACTGTGTTAGGCAGCCACCTCTCTAAAACAGCCAGCCTCCCTAGCCCCAAATAACCGAATGCACTGTAATCTCAAATAGCACTAAAAGATTGCAGTAGAGCAGCCACCTCTCTGTAAAGGTCAATTAGAACTGGCCCACAGGTGGCTGTCTTAGATAGGTCCACTGTAACAAGTTGTTTTACAATATGTTAGGCATTGTGCATGGGTGCCTGTTATGGAATAAGGGAATTGACAAACTATGCGTAGGTGTGTATTACAGTAAACTGTGAAGTTGAATCCTTAGATCAACTGTTGAAACAGGTGTTATTCTCTTCCTTAATAAAGGCATTTCCCATGAAAATGGAGACCCTGTTGTATGTCTTTGGCATGGTTCATTTTCTTTGTGTCCATACTGTCCTATTGTGGACAGGTCACCTCTCTAATGAGGGCAATGCTTGTCTTGAAAGCTAGACCTCTCCATCCCAGGACACTTCTGCTAGAGAAGGTCCCTACCCCTCCTCCCACACCCCATCAGACAGCTTAGTGCAGAGGGAGAGAACCTGTTTTGTACACTTGAGCAATGCCTACTTTCTATATGCAAATTTGTGTATGTGCCGGGTAGGAAAAGTTGATTAGGCCTCATTCACTCCAGGTGGTAGTTATTCATTCCTTTGAGCCAAGATTCCTAGTGGTGGTAATGGACCAGAACCAGAGCGTGCAGATGTGGTAGTCATTGTGTGTGCCTGTTTGTTGTTAGTATTAGCTCATTAGCAAGTGGTGTGAGGCAAGGAGAAAAGGACATGTGGTCACTTCATGCAAAGTGCTCTATACATCCCACAGATAATTTATATAGTTTCTTATGCCATTTATAAGTACTGTGCACAGTACAGTACAACTACTACACATCTTGTCATGGATATTGTCATTTCAAGTTTTCTAGTCCAATTGTGCTTTGCCCTCAATCACACGAAGCGTGTATATATTAGAATGGTAGGCTTGCATCACACATACTTACAAAGCTACCATTCCAATACTGTTATATACAAGATATCACTGAAAGTTGAAACTACTAGCTTTATCATCCAGCACTGTAGATTACACCAGACAGTGAATGTATTCATTTTATTCAATTCTTATGAGTATGTATAACTTTATTATTTGGCTGATGTAATATCCCTTGTGTGTAAGGAAGGATGTGTGGTTTAATGGGTGTATTGTATGATGTAATGGTTGTAACACACATACTGGGTGAGGACACCTTACTACTGTATTGCATCATGTCACATGTTCAGTCACACACACCCTACACAGTGCTAGCAGTGGGGTGTGCTGTATTGGCCATCCATTCACAATCAGCTGGGATTTGTTACTTTATGTTTGTGTGAATGTGATGGTACATGGAGGCTGTATGTTGGTTGTGTATCAGTAGTTGGATGTGTGACTGGGTAGATTACATTGTGTGCACGTGTGTATACATTGACGCACACGTACACACACACCTACACACATACCATGCGTGCGCACACACACACACACGCACACACCATGTGCACACACACACACACACACACACACACACACACACACACACACACACACACACACACACACACACACACACACACACACACATACACAGAGGTCGAAATAACAGTCGGTCATCGGTCAATTTCCGAGCATTTTAGTTAAATGACCGCACATTGTTTCAAGCTAAGTGGTCAGTAAATGTGACCGATCAGATTTTTCAGCCTAAATCTGGACCAATATTCCCCAAAGGACTCCAATGTTCACTGGTTATTGGATGAAGGGTACTAACGACAATTGTATGAAGTACAGACTAGTAAATTAGCACTTAATCGATAAGCGCTGTCTTCACTACGTGGCGGCCATCTTATTGTGACGTTTCCATACCGCTACGTGCAGGGGTGTGACGTCACATCCTGTCCCGGTGGCTGACATTGTGCAGGCTGCAACCACACTGCACACCACCACAGCCAGCTCATATTACGTTGTTTACACAACAGCTTTCACTTGTAGGGCAGTGGCATGTTTGTGACCACAATTTTGGAACCAGTGCCTATAGGGAGTTGACTTGTTTTCTTGAATAGTGTTACTATTTCCAGTAGTGACACTACTGTGCATCCTAGGAGATTGGAACTGTGCCAGTTTGTAGCTAGTAGTAGTAGTTTGTAGTAGTTTGTAAAGTTGTTAAGAAGGCAATGCTTCCTAGGAGGCACAATTCTGATCGACGGGACAAAATGTAAATGAATGAACAAAATGAGGGGTGCATGGACACGTATACGAAGTGTGTGACTGAACAAAAATGTGAATGACCGAACAAAATCAGGGGTGCTCGAACATATGACTGCACAGCCACAAAACCTTATTTCCACCTCTGCGCACACACACATGTACGACTGACTCAAAAAACACCCTTCTTAATTCACCCTGTGTGTAAGATGTCCATTCAATATGGCCACCAAACTGAAGTAACTCTTCATTCCTCTTGCAGAGGAGGCTGAGAACGAGCGGATGCACCTCTTGACTGCGATCACCCTGAAGAACCCTTCTTGGCTATTCAGAACAGCAGTTGTCATGGCCCAAGCGGCGTACGTGTCTTTCTTCTGGACAACCTACCTGATCAGCCCGCGGTTCACTCATCGACTGGTGGGGTACCTGGAGGAGGAGGCAGTGAAGACGTATACACATTGTCTGGAGGTGAGGGAGAGGGGTGGAGCAAGGTGGGAGGGGCTACGTGAGGTGGGAGGAGTTGAGTGAGGTGGGGTTGGAGGAGTTGAGTGAGGTGGGGTGGGAGGAGTTGAGTGAAATTGGGTGAGAGGGGTGGAGTGAGGTGGGAGGGGCTACACGAGGTGGGAGGAGTTGAATGAGGTGGGGTTGGGGGAGTTGAGTGAGATTGGGTGAGAGGGGTGGAGCGAGGTGCAGGAGAGAATCAAAAGGTTGACTGATGTGGAGGTGTTGAGGAGAGAGTGTCAAGATTGGGGAGTGGGACGGAAGTGGAGAAGGAAAGGTGGGATTGGGGACTTGGGCAACATCATCTTCATTTACCATTAAATGTCCCAAAACCCTTTCATTTGTCATTAGTGCATTGACAATGGGTCGTTGAAGGTATGGGTGCAACTCCAAGCTCCGGAAGTGGCCAAAAACTACTGGAGATTACCTGTGAGTGAAGTCTGCCTTCAGCAGCAGTACCATGCACTATTGCTGTACACTGTGTGAGCCCTCTCTTCTGAGAAGTCTATTCTGGACACCTTTGAGACAATTTTAGACAGGCCTTAATGTCCTGATTAGAGAGGTGCCCTGATTTTAGAGGTAGTTTGTACACATCTCTGTGTAGCTGGGATGGTAGGCACTGTCCTAATTAGAGAGGTGCCCTTCAGAGGTTTTGTACACATCTTTATGTAGCTGGGACTGTAGGCAGTGTCCTCATTAGAGGTGCCCTTATTTCAGGGTGTCCTTTATAAGGGGTCCCACTGTACATGGCTTACACACATGCAGTTTATCCCTGCAGAGCAAATTGTTATTCTGAGTGCAATCAATGTTTGTGGACGGTACATTAAGCACAGCTCGCGGTTGAGGTGGTCAACCATACATATGTGTTGTTCACTTACAGAGCAACATTAACATGGGCCTATTGTGCTGGTGATACTCAAGCATTCTGCATGTGTAGTCCATTCAGGTATTGTGCTAGTGAGCTGAACATGGATTGGGTTGCACGCTGTCTTGTTGTGTATAGTGTGTATACGTACATTATAACTGTTGTGTGATGAGACCTCATATGGTGTGGTGTCATACGTAGAGGCTCATTGCTACGGAGCAGATGTGGGGTTTGTGATTCTTGAGCCAGCTCGTAGTAGCTCAAGAGACGAGCAAAGTAAGATGTTTGACCACAAAGGTCTATATCAGTTACAATCAGTTTGTAAAAGACAAACACCTTCACAGTCAAATTACCTTACTTTGTCCAACTATAGACTGATTGCGGTCACTCAAGAGTCGTTATTCCCTGACATGGTGTACAGTGTACAATTCATGACAAGAGCGTGGTTTTGAAAAATGAGTTCTTTCTCACTTAGGAATGCAATTAGTGATGCAATTTCAATGATGTAATGTGTCAGGGAAATTACATCACAGGATACTGGCGAGTGATAATGGTGTGCTTGTATTCCACTTGATGTCTTCGAGGCTCATTGCTGTGTGCAATACTCTTGGTAATGTTTCAAGCGGAAAATTAGCAAAGAACAGGGCATTGGTTAGGTCCCCTGTGTCATCTTCATACAACTAAACTGACGCATGATGCATAGAAGTATACAGTAGGCAGAGGCTCTCACAGCCGATACATTCTGTGCTGTTGGTTGTTTGATGGTGCATTTCCACTCAAAGTCAACATCAGGTCAATACCTGCTGTTTGGTGTACTATACTCAACATCTAAAGGAACACTTGTAGCTACAAAGCTGTAGAGGTTTCATTATGTCCTTCTTCAACTGTTAGCGTTCTTATTGTGGTATTGTTGATGGGATGTAAAGAGGTTGTGTACTGTGTCGTACACTACAGAAATGTGTGTACCATGTCCCCCCTCCCCCTCGCCACCGTCTCCCCTCCCCCTTCCTCCCATTCCCATTATTAGGAAGGTGCAATGATGCGTGATGTCATCCTGGCCATCAGAGCGGACGAAGCTCACCACAGGATTGTCAACCACACCTTCAGTTCGATGCAGACCAACCAAATGAACCCGTACAATCCAGGAAAATGAATAGGACACAATACTCACCATTCCTAATCAATTCAACTGTATACACGTGTATCATATGATTATTTTCATCATCATTCACCGTTCATTTTACGTTACTTTGCGTTAGTGGTCATAAGCGTTGTTGTAGCAGTAATGAAACGTTCTTTGAAGGACTACTTTCATAGATTCACTCCATGGGTAGCCCTCACGTGGAAGAAACGGTAACCAGCCGACCCAAGCCTCGTATAGATGGTGGAGCTGCTGGTGTAACCAGTTTTTTAAACAGACGGTTTTTGTTTATGTTGCAGGGCGGTCGATAGACGGGAAGTTGCTGTTAGCGAGAAATGGAGGAGGAACACGTCTTATTTATCACAGCAGCTGCTCGCCTTACTGCAGAGTATCTCTGAGAACGTGAAGTAAGTTGCTCCGTTCACTTCACCTACAAATCGCTGCATATTATTACACGTGCACGTGGTTGCATCACAGTGGCTACACACATATCAGCCTTCTAGTACGTACGTCACTACATATGGCAGCTCTTTGCACAATGTAGAGTATAGCTACGTATATATCCAGTATTGATAATGGCTTGCTGGTGTGTGCAATAAGACATATAACTTGTATAAGTTGTACTTAGCTACGAGCTGCTGTGTACCTTAACAAGTGAGTATTTATTGTGTAGCCGTCCCACTGTAAGGTAAACCGGGGTAATTCCGTCACTATTTCAGAGCGGGGTAATTCCGTTGTGTGAGTCTACCACTACTTATTGAGAAGGAGCGCGCTCACACCCGTTTAGGTTCAGAGAGTGCAGTGGATAGGTTGTATAGCAGTGGTGTTGTGATGAGCTAAAACCCATCGCGAAGGAACAAGAGTCGAGACAAACCCTAGTGATGGAATTTACCCCGGTTTACCTTATTATTTTCACATATGCCACTACATACCTTAATGTACATGTGTCCTTCCTCGAGGTCACACAGTGTGGAGCACAGTGCATCGAGCAGCCAAGACTTCAGTGGCTATGATGGAGGCCAAACTGCCCAATGGAGTAAGGAGACGTTGCTCGCTGAATGGGGATTCTCTATTGGTCGTCGCCATAGCAACATCCCTGGAGCTGGGAGAGGTGTGTTTGTGACCGATGGAGTTGTTCACAAGGGACAGATAGTTGCCCTGTACCCTGGTACCCTCTACTACCCCGGTGAACGGGTGCTCATTCAGTCCATAAGGAACCCCTTTATCCTGCGCTGCTCTGATGGTGTTATGGTGGATGGGAGGGACACAGGTCTGTCCAGGAGCATCTACAAGTGAGGCACTGTGAGCGCTGTTCCCTTATAGAATTAAGCCTCGGTAAAAGAGGGGAAACTTTGGAAACTTTTACAAGGGACATAGGAGATATGTATGTATTATGTATGTAGGAACACTCTGTCAGAATCCCCCCCCAACCTGTACCACCCACCTGTCCCCCCATCCCCCCATCCCTCCACCTGTCCCCCTCACCCGTCCCCCCTGCCACCTGTTCCCCCTGCCACCTGCCCCCACCCACCTGTTCCCCCTGTCCCCCATGTTTCCTCACCTGTCCCCCCACCTGTACCGGCCATCTGTCCATTACCGAGGCAGTTGGGGTACAAGGGGACAGGGAGGGGGCAGGTGGGTAGGACAGTGGGGGACACTAAAGTCAGACTTGCTGATTTTGGCTAAACATTTGAATCCCCTGACCAGAATGTACATATCTGTCTGCTGATCCATATTTGGGTGCAGTTAGACAACTCAAATAATTCTATTAATACATTTCCATAGAGTGCACCGGACCTGTTGGCATGACTTTCCGCATGAGCTAACACCTGTAATGTACTAATGTCAACACTACTGTAAGAACGTGCGGCTCCCATTTCCTCCTCTTCTCCTCACTCACTCAAAGGTCCTGTCTGCAGAGGGATCGCTGTGGGCCCCACCTGATGGGGGACATGACATGGATGACAGACTCTCCTGTCCTTCCACTGTCTGTGGGACAGTACGTTAACAATTTCACAAAAGGTGCTTAATGTATAGTTATCATTCATGTGGTTCAGAGTGGCACTTCAAGCAAAGTGTGCATTATATTTATACACTTGTTAATCCATGTATTATATGACCACACATTGTGTATAATATTGTGCTGTGTCACATGACTGTCACATGACCTAATCCTGCTATGTAGTTCTCATAACTCTAAAGGCCAGGTTACATGACTGCCGCATGACACTGGCTTATAATCACTGACGTACTGTCACATTCAACCTGTTGGGTCACATGATGTACCAGCTAAGTCACATGATGTCACGTCTCATGATCCTTTAAATTATGTCACTTCCTCAGATTGTCCTGCCAATGTGGAGTACGAAGAGGCTGACATTGCTGTGGATGATGCTCCATTAGAGCAACTCTCCCTTCTCCCTTATGCGTTCTTCAGTCCAAGGCAGGAGGGCAGGTACGTGTGTAATGTTTGTGTAGTGACAAGAATAGAGTATGGAATTTTAGAATATACAGTACCTGTACATACTGGTTTGGTCCTGCTATGACTGCATTTTGTGCTAATGTACAATCATACTGCAATCATATAACTGCTGTGTCAGATGTCGTACAATCTATTTGAAAATTGGGAATTTGCAGAACAACCTAGTTCGATAGATCGATGGAGATTTTCCCTGCATTGAAATTCACATTGTGTGTGTATGTGTGTTTCCTTTGAGTTCACTCTTTGTCCCGTCTTTGTCTACAGTCTACTCCGCTGTGTGCCCCTGGTGGCTCTGAGGGACATCCACTGCGGGGAGGAGCTGTTCTCAATGTACTTCACACAAGTGTAGCCAACAGTGTGTGCTATCAGTCAAGGAAGCCTTCACACCTGTTCACGGTTGGGTGCAGTTTAAAGACTGGAGTGTTGGGATCTATATATTGTGTGAAGTCACAAGAACGGAAGAACTTTACCTTCATGTATGTACGAATGAGTGTGCATGTGTTAGTAAAGAAGCAAGTGCATCTTGTATTATTATTCTTTAATTCTTACAATTTTGTCATAATTGGAAGTAGGTGAGACTGTCTGAAGAATCAAAGTTATATACATTGAACGGCAGTGGGAGTCATGCATATGCACGTGCACCGTAAATGGGAATGATAAATGCATGGCCCACACTAGTATACTCTGAATTAATATATAGTGAAGTGATCAATTATGAGCACGTATATGTACCTGTGAATATATCGATCCTGCAAGAGAGTAGGGGTATTTCACAGGTATTTCATGGGTATTTTATTATAATTATTGTAGCATGCATGCTTTAAATTTCCTTTCATGTGCACTTGATCTCCATGCATGCAGGTGCATGCAACTCAAGATCCACGATTACAATTGGTATGCATGCATTTTATAATTTGTGTGGTTTGGTCCAAAAGACTTAGTACAAACATTTAATTCACCCTATAGCTATATAGCTACATAGCTCCAATTAAATGCGTACATATACAGAAACAATATGTAATTTATACATAATTATGTGTACATGCATAATAATAATTACGTATCTTTCATTGTGCACTATACTAACATGAATTTTGATCATTATTATAATTTATGCATCCTTATATGCGTAGTGATTCTGTCCCTTTACATCATACTAATTATAATTAGTTTCCAATAATTATACTAATTAGGATTGGAGCTGCATTTCAATTACACAATATATGATCAGTGCTCATTACATTGCCATTATATTCCACATAGGCTACAGTTTAAAATGTAGTGGTTAGCTTTCACTACAGCAGCTATGTAACTATTCACACACATATAAACTATACTCTGATGTACGTATGTGTCTTCTCCACACAGGTAACACAACATGTGTATGTCTGTATGGTATGCAGGGGAAGACAAGAAGGGAGGCCACAGTGACAGCATTGCAGCAATCTCTCTCACATCAAATTGATACTATAGCAAAGACTATGGCATAAAACACAATGTCATGTATAAACTATACATAATAGCATGACATACAGATGGTACTGGATGCCAATTCTGTATCTTTTACAATCAATCTATCATGAATGTGTTCCCCTCATCCCCTCTCTCCCCCTATTTCTCACTCTTCCCTGTCTAAGCTCCTCCCTCCAAATCCCTCACAATCAATTCCTCATCCTATACAGCTCAACATACCTGTTCAGTGATATTCATGTAGTAATGTGACAGGGTCTGTATTCCATTCACTTTCTGAGTCTGTGTCTGACAGGTTCTCATCATCTTCATTCATACTGGTTCAGCAATCTGGTCTGAAGTAGGTACGGTGTCAGTTGGTGTAGGGCCCACATCAGACAGAAAGATGTGAAGCTGTAGAAGAAAGGTAAATTCACACGGGTTTGACAATAGAGCTTCAAAAATTTAAGGTCTCCTCCACATTGATTAACAAGGCTCTAGGTCTATTCTAGAGGTGCATGGAGAAAGACATAAAGAAGGAAAGCAATGGATGCTAAAGTACATAGCAATGTAATAAAAACCTTGAATCCTTCAGGAAAGTGTTTCTTGTCCTTGTTCGCTTTATCAAGCTCATCTTGTGTGAAGTAGATGTCATTCAACTTGTCAGTGGTACAGGCACCCAGGAGTGAACTGGTGGTTTTATTGGCCATGGCTGGTGAAAGTGAGAGAGGGGATAGTATCAATGTGGTGGGAGTGCATAGCCCAAGGAGAAGGAAGGTGGATGTGCGCGAGCTACAGTATGTTATACAATATGTGAGAGATCTTAGTAAGCAAGACATGGAACTCTGAAATGCACTGCTAACAAGGCTCATAGAGACCATACCCCGTGCGTGTGGAGACTGTGTAGACCTAGCTAGATAAAAATATTAGTATTTATGTCTCTATCCGTATACGGACGCGAGCCGTCAGCAAACTCTTTCTGCATAATTATGGCTGCTGACCGACTAGTCTGGCTTGCTAGACCGTCCCGTAAGCGCCCAGAGGCGCGGAAGGGGACAGATCGTCCGCAAAAGACTAGAAAGTGCCGTTTTAATGGCTTTTGCGTGGTTGTTGCAGTCGTTGATTGTATATAGGCTGTTTTTGCGAAACCTATCATTCAGGAGCTATACAAGCCTTGAAAGTGCCTTAATTGTACAAACGGCCCAAAAAATGCAGAACAAACTGAGCCACAAACCAAACGCATAACCCTTGTTGTGTTACGCACGGGGTAATAATACTATTAAGCATGCACATGGACTAATGTTCCACCACTTTCAAGGAACACCCACTAGATAGAGGCGAGATGTCGATCGAGGTCAGCCATTTACTCTAGTTCTACTGCACCTTAAGCTACGCACATATACGTTGAATACTTGAACCCACCTCCACTGCTGCGAAGATCCAGCAGGTGCATGCATTGTTTGCAGGTACTCATGTCCTCCCTTGGCACCTTTAGGGTGCATGGATGGGCAAGACAATGTCATCACTCACACACACATACATACACACACATGCATGCACATGCACACATGCACACACACGCACGAGCACATGCACACACAAGTACACACACACACACACACACAAACATTAACACACCCACACACACCCCCCCCCACACACACAAACAAACATTAACACACACACACGCAAACACACGCATGCACGCACACACACATATACACACACCTCTTTATCCTCTTTCTCCCTCTGCATTTCCAAGTGCATAATCCACGAAGAAAGTGTTGAACAAGACATGGCACATCTTTTCCTATATACATATATGGCACAGTAGTGAATATGGAGAGCGGATAATTGTAGCACCAAATTTAAGTAGAGATCTTATCTTGTATGTAGCTATCCACAGCCCAGTGGATAGCCAGTGGTTATTTCATTTACGTATATTTTATACACATTCATGCACCATAGAAATAATATATATACAGCATGTTACAGTGCTGTCTGTGTAGGGACGATGGCTCCCCAGCTTCAAATACATATTCAATGAAACTCTTATAATAATAACACATTGGCAACAATCACTAAATACATTAATTTTGGCAACATTTGAGCTAATTTGCTTCATTCACAAGCACAGTCTTTGCTGTTACAGCTAACTGCTTTTGGCTCCTGGAGCATGGAAGCTCAAGTTTACAGACCTTTGTTCCAAACCGTGGATGGTGGTAGACTTCCAGCTTGACATCACCACACAGTGGTATTTCATGATCCAACCACACCTGTCCACTGGATTCTCCTCTCTTCATATCATACACTTTGGAGGAATGGATTGCAGTGTTACCCAATCTGACCACAAATGAGACCGCTGAAAGGAAGGGCATAATAGATCTGGAGGTAGGACTGGCATGCATATTAAGTGAACAAACCAACATCATGTCTTATTCAATTAGCTACTAAGTATTCATTATTGGTCCTCTCCTACATACAGTGTGCTCAACCAATGCAGTCTACCTTTAGCTAACAGCATACCCAACCACCATCTCCACTACACACTACCTTCAAACTACGCCAACTCCAATTGCTTTCCTGACCAACCCCTCTCAGCTACATACAGTAGCTGCTTTGTCATTCCCACTCAAAGAGAATGCATACTTCTTCATCACCCCGACCCAAAAAGACTACACATCCTCACACATGCACATGATGCCTACACCTGCTTTACCATTCTCATGTCCACACCTGTGTCCAAGCCACATCCACTCACCCAACACACACCATGCACTGGCCTCACTCACCACATCCCTGTACACCTGTTGTGTGGTAGTTGGGTATGCCCTCAAACTGGACCCCCTTCAGGAGCATAGTCGTGGTGCTGTACTCCACCTGTTTGTGGAGCAGGTGACCAAAGTAGTACACATAGCGCCTCTGACTGGGAACAGTGACACCCTGCATGTGAGTAATGAATGAAAATTGACCACGTAGTCAGGTGTTTGAGTACAGATGTCTGCAACATGACATTAGAAGCTTTGTAGCAGATTAACACAAATAGCAGCTATTAATGGCAGATACTAGTGAATCTGACGTGGAGCCAATGTATAATTATGGGTATAGTTCCATTAATCCTATACAGTGGACTCTCCCTGAGGTGACTATACGTAATCACTCCACAGCGTTGAGCATTTCCCGGATACAAATGCACTACTAAATTTTCTCTATAAACAGGCACATAGTAGCAAATCAACAAAGTACATCTGTCAAAAGTCTTTAAACAAGCAAGTTAGTTGCAAATGCTCAACAATTCCTTCGCACAGAGCACGTAGCTAACACTTTGGTCACAAGCTACAAACAGGTTTGTGCTACTACAATTTTCTTGTAAAGACATCCTTCCCTCTTTTATAACCAACGGCTTAAGTTTACTAGAGTCCAAGGAAGCTTGGCTTCTATCCATGTGCAAATTCCATCACTCTGTTTCCATAAACATTCATAAACTACATCGTACTCTTTCGCAGATCTACGTAGTTAACAGACAGTTTCCATTGGTTCAACGCTTAATATTCAAACGATATGCTGCATGGGAACCCACCCAAAGAGCGGGTATTCAGCTAGTATGCACAAAATGTGTACTCCTGTACATTTTCAAATGGTTACCAAGCAAACCTTGTAGTTTTTTGTTCTTGCCTCTCCAAAAAACTGGAGTGCTTCTGCTGCAGTCTGAAATTGACCACTGTACAAGAGATAAGCACAGATCATGGTACCAGTACGGCCCTGTGGAAGAGAAGGGGGAGTGGTGGGAAAGTCAGGAGAGCAGTGGAAAAGAGGGAGACTGAAGGACAATCATGCGCACACACAATGATATGTGACAGTATGATACCTGTACAAGTTATCTCTGCTGGTTGTTAGCTGCTTACATTATACAGTATGGCTGGAATTTGGGAGGGAATTAATTGATGAAATTATGGCACTTGGCAGAATTTACTTTTGGTGGTTGGGCAAGCCTTATGACATAATGATAATTTATACATGACAAATTGGCTCATCCTGGAACAGGCAGATCTAATTTGCTACACATGCAGTTGCTGTTTGACCAAAGCTGGAGGATTTTTTGTTCCAATCGTTTGCAATAATTATTGTTTGTCCACAAATTCTACAATATACGTACAAGGGAATTTCAATCCTCCTTGTGGTAGAATGGCTGGTGCTTGGTTGCTGCCTGTGACCTTGCACACAATCGTAGCTACCGCTTCAATGTAGAAGAAGAGAACAAACTGCTGAATACTTTCTGCATGAGTGAGAGTCCGACAACAATACAAAACATCAGTCTTCACCGCAACTCTGCATATCCAATGCCATTCAGATTGCCTTCTTCGCACTTCCTCCAGCGTCCTAAACTCTTGGAAACATGGAGTGCTTGAGCACAGTTGTTGATGACAAAGTCCATGCCGTTGATTAGTCTAAAAGCCTAGTGCATCGGATCGAGCTGCAAGCCTAGTACTTAAGCTTCATATGAAAAAGTATGACTATGCAATTTAATCATGATGACCAGTGTTGGCAGAAAGTATATTGGCAGATTGGTTTCAAAACTGCCAATCTGCCAATCTGCCAAAATAAATTCTCTGCCAAATTTCCAGCCGTACGGTAGCAGACTGTATTATTTTATGACTATGCAGGTGAGATGCAAAGCACAGTTACCTTTCCTGACTTGCAGTGGACAAAGGCCACATTCTGTGGGTTCTTTGCAAACCATTCCTCCATACCAATACAGAAGGGCATTATCAGCTCAAAGGGAGGAGCCTCATATTCCTCAAAAGGGAATATAGCGACTGCAAGCAGGGATTAAAGGAATACATGAAGAATGCGTTAATTGCATGTCAATGGACCACTGCCTGCAGCTGGCATGCTGGCACACTATTGGACTCTGGTATATTCACCTGCAGTACCAAAATAAGCATATCATTCTACACTGAAGTCAGCCTTGAATGGAGGATGAATATGACTTGTACATTGATCAGCAATATCAGCAATACCTAGTGTAAGTAGCACGTCTTGTGTGCCAGCAGTGAGTGGAGGTGTTCTTCATAGAGGCCAGGTATTGAACAGAGATGGGTCATTTTGGCGAGTGAGGTGTGGACTCAAAGTGAGACCTGATGATGAAGTGTGACTATTAGGAGCTCCTGTTGCAGTAACAATGCTCAGTGAAAGCGCACAACATCTTATTCAAGTCACACACTGTGAATGGCATGGGAAGAAAACTAAGAAGTGGTTGCAAGTAAAACTGATTTGGTCGTGGTTTATGCAAAGTATATACTTTTGACACAAGGTGACCTCTAACATACACCATCCATTTCCTGGCTACATACAGAGTGGTCATAACAGGGATGAAAAGCAGTGACGAGCAAATCACACCACTAAAGGGTGCTGTCGTGTCTTTGACAAGGTAAGTGTCAACTCATGTGGTTACTGCATGTAACTTGTCAGTATAATCTCGCTTCCAGACCCTATTTCTCTGCGCGCATATTATTGCACAATCGCGGAGAAATTCCAAGCGCAATTGCACAATAATAGGGGATGGCATTCAAACTTTGGTAAGACCACATGAAGGTTCTATGGTACATCACCAATTATAGTGATTAACTAACAACACTTACAGCACACAAAAGGTTACAAGACACCACAAGTACTGGTCCAGCTGACGAAGACCCTCAAGGGCAAATTTTCCTGAGCCCATACCCTTCTGTGGCGCGATTTGCTCAATCAACTCTTCCCCACTCACACTCTTGCTTACCAAATTTACACTTCATGTGATACGGGGAATACAGCAGTTAAAACATTGAATTACAGTTGCACTTCAGATTCCGCATATATACTATCTGGATAACTGCCACAAATGCGAGACAAGCTGGGTCAGTTGTGGAAGTGTATACGCCCCATCCTCACTATGCCAAGGTCTTCACACTCGATGGGTGAAGTGAATTAGTGCCTAGTGACTCACAGCAGAAGGTAGGGACTATAGCACAGATATGAACGATGCAATAATCCGTAATTTCTGTGCAATATTACCCATACATACAACGGTTAAGGCCCACAGCTATGGGCCACATATTGTGCAAAGCGGGTTGTTTTCTCAATCCACTCACAAATGGTACATATTACATGCAGGAATGTCACATACGACAGGAATACGTACGTTTGCTACCTCAGTTTGAGTTACCTTCAGAGTGTATGCATATAGTTCAACGGTCCTTGGCTATATATAATGGATTTACACTGGAGGTCGGACAGAAGCTGTCCATACACACATACACATGGGTGTGGGCCACAAAGGGAAACAAGAAGACTAGTAGGGTAAAGATGGCTGAAAGGGCAAGACAGGCAATCTTGACCATTCAACCACACCCCCAGGTGCTTCTCCCTAATATGCATATTACAGTAACACTTTGCTACATTTTTGTGCCCAACTTCACAAGTAGATAGAACACAATGGTGGACCTTGGCAAAGGGAAAACTAGAAGTGCTGGGAGAAAGCACTAACAATATCAGGACCAACAACCTGGACCTTAAGGTTTAAAAATGGCATATAACCCGGACAGCCTCAATCCACACAGTTATAATGAACTCTTGATCAGCACTCACTACTGAACCTCAAAGCACCTCAAGGCCTGCACTGATCATGTGACCTACTCAATCACTTAAATACTAGTCGCTGACGGCAGCAACTTACTGGAGGACCAAACAACAGCAGTTTTAACTCCCGATGTGCTAAAGCAGACACCAGAGTGGGATCAAGGTGAAGGGCACTAAATAGAGTAAAGGGGGCTGAGCTGTCTTCATAAGCACCAAAACAACAAAAGTGACAATCAGTCCAACAGCATAGCCTGGAGGAGAGAAGGGAGAAGGGAGGGCTACCAATGAGTGTGCTAACTATTACATCACACACACTCATCACAGACACACATCACAGACACACACGCAAACACCCACACACACATGCGCGCGCATAGGTGCACACACACACACACACACACACACACACACACACACACACACCTATGATTGCAATAAAGAAGTACACCTTGAACTTCCTGTCAGGGTGGTATGTCTTGTCCACGTAAAGACAGAAGGACACCAATAGACCTATAAAGAAGCAGACATGTACACCATACTGTGTGCGTCCTCAGAAATCACAAGATGTTCAGTTGTAGATAAGTGGACTTCATAAACATGGCAGGGCAGTGCCCAGCAGCTACACCAGAAATGGCGAAGAAGAAATGAAGAAAATCATACTAACCAGTACTGTAGTACTGAATTCACCATCACCACACAGGAAGTGACCATTGTTAATAGTTCACCCTCTGTCTCCTTACCTGGTATGGCAATGTCCCCTGTACGAGGCTTGGTGGTTACTTTAGCGTTCCAGATACACTCCAAGGAGCTACACTACACTGGGATGGCGTAGTTTTGACCATGTTATACACTCCGCCTCAAAGTTAATTGACAATGAACGAGGCTAAGGCGAAAGAGGGTCTAGCAGAGGTCATTAATATTCATTGCCGATTGACCAATCAGATCAACTAGCTGGATCCAACTAGTAGTGGCACCTCGTCGACACCTCCACGTTAGTTAAACACGGACGGTTTTGTTGCAGCGAGCAGTAATGGTGGCGCTCTTCCCTGTGTGGATGAACGCTATCTAAAGTCACCCAGTGCTTCTTCGAGCTGCTCGTGAAAAGGTAGAACGCACAGGGATTCTTGAACCTCCTGGAAATAACTAGCGGCGAGAAACAGGCGTTGCTAATGGCTCTTGGGTGCTCCCCGAACCAGGTTGTCTTTTGGCAAAAGGGGAGACTCCAGTTTTAGCCGGAGACAACAGAGGTCGTTTCTGCGAGCGACTAGTCAATCTCTGAGGGCTTATTCTCATCGGAGAGGGAGCAGAGGCGTACTGCAGCTTGCGAAGAAGTTCCTTGACTCTTCGTAGCGTTTCTTCTGATTCTCATCCGCTAGAAGCTTACCCCGGCATGACAAGCACAAGAAGTGGGATCCCAGACTTGCAGACAACTCAGCGCCAGCAACTCCTCTCAGCTGATGGTACAACTTGGTCGGGCCGCCTCCTCGGGAAAACTCGCGCTGCAAGCGATACTTAATTGTTTTTGGGAATGGCCAACTTGCAGACAGCGCATACAGAGCTCAGTGGTTTGGCCATCCTCAGTTCCTAACTGCGCTAACTGACTGTTTGCACAGACTCGCTACACTGCAGAGCAATCGTAGCCGGTTTACCTGGGTGGGACGGTCTAGCAAGCCAGACTGCGGTACGTGTTGCTTGCGAAGTGCGAAATGCCTTATTATGAATACGAGCTGAATGCCCGCCCTACGGGCAGGTTCCAGCTTATCGCAAGCCAGTGAGTCGGTACCTTGCCAGTTTTGAACTATCTGCACAGGTAGCAACGGAGGCTAGCTGCTATAACGACGGTAGTGTTTAATTCGAACGTTTGGCGACAACGAATAAGATTTTCCGTAACCGGAAGTCCCAGAAACCAATAATTAAAAATGGCGTCTCGGCCCGCGGGAAAAAAGGAAGCGCTTTTTTCGGCTGCAGGGCAGCTAGGTGAACGAAACCCCTCTAAACTCATGTCCTCCCACTCTCTTAGCTGGCATGGCTCGTATCAAGTACGCCAATGGCCGGTAGCGGAAGGGCCGGTCGATAATGTTAAAAATGGCGTGTCGGCCCGCGGAGAATTGACGAAGGACGTCTCCCTTTTCGGCCGCAAGGCAGCTAGGCGAACGGCACCCCGCTAAGAACATGTCCCCCGAGTTCATCAACAGGCACGGAGCGTCTCGAGCCGATTCCCGGCAAGGCGCCGATTTTATGGCTGAACAAACATACAGCTCGTGCAGGTGTATGCCCCAACGGATGACAGGGACAACGAAACCAAAGATGGGTTCTATGCACAACTTCAGGAAGTGGTAGATAGAGTACCTAGAGGGGACAAGGTGGTAGTACTGGGAGATTTTAATGCAAGGGTCGGCAATGATGTGGAAGAATGGATTGGTGTGATTGGGAAGCATGGTGAAAGGGTGAAGAATGATAGTGGAAGCAGGTTACTCAGGTTTAGTGCAGAAAATAAATTCAGCATAATGAATACCCACTTTGAGCACAAAGAAATTCATAAGTTCACCTGGAAGTGTCCAGGAAGACAACTTCGGTCCATCATAGACTACTTTTTAGTAAGATCAGATCTGAGAAAAGATGTGAATGATGTGAGAGTGGTACGCGGGGCTGAGATTGGTAGCGATCACCACCTGGTGCTGATGAAGATGAAAGTGAGGGGTAGAAAGCAGACTAAGAAGACAGAAAAGAAGAGTCAGCTGAGAAGTGAGAGACTGCGAACTAAAGAGGGAAAGACGAAATATTGTGCAAAACTGAGCCAAAAAATGAGGGAAGCAAAGTGTGTGAATGGGGATGATGTGGAAGCGGCATGGAATGAATTTAAGAGTGATGTTAAGGAGGTAGCTGAAGTAGTGTGTGGAAGAAAGAAAGTCAGAAAAGAGAAGAGGACTGCATGGTGGAGCAAGGAGGTTGAAGTGGCAGTGAAAAGCAAGAAGGAGGCATATAAGAGGTGGCTAAAAGTGAAGACTGAGAATGCAAAGGAAGTTTACCTGAAGGCCAAAAGGGCAGCAAGTCATACAGTGAGGAAAGCGAAAAATGAGAAATGGAAGAAAATTGGCGAGACATTGCAGGGAGATTTCCAACACAATCAGAGGAGGTTTTGGGCGAAGATAAGAGATAGGACAAAGGGTAGCAGTGAAGTGGGAAGAGTATGTGATGAAAGTGGACAGGTGCTGTGTGAGGAGGAAGAGGTTAGGAATAGGTGGAAAGAGTACTTTGCATCACTGTTACAGGGTGAAGGAGTTCAACAGAATGAATGCAAAATTGCAAGCAGAGAAGAAGAACGAGTAGAGGGGACTAGACATGAGAGGATAAGTATGGAGGAAGTGTGCTCAAGCATCTTGAGACTGAAGAATAGGAAAGCACCTGGAGTATGTGGGGTCACTGGAGAAATGCTGAAAGCAGGTGGAGGGGTAGTGGTAGAGTGGCTGCACAAAATCATGGACCTGGCATGGAGGAGTGGGAGTGTCCCAATGGACTGGCGAAGGGCACTGATTGTCCCGATCCACAAGAAAGGAAGCAGAACCCAATGCGAGAATTACCGGGGCATCAGCTTGCTGAGTATACCTGGCAAGGTGTATGCCAGTGTGTTGGAGAAGAGGATGAGGACAATCACCGAAGGGAAAGTGTTGGAAGAGCAGGGGGCATTCCGAAGAGGGAGGAGCTGTGTAGACCAGTTGTTTACTGTCAGGCAGTTAGGAGAGAAGATTATTGAAAAGAACAAGAGGATGCTGATGGTTTGTGTGGACTTAGAGAAAGCATACGACAGGGTAGACAGGGAGTTATTGTGGAGAGTGCTTAGGACATATGGAGTGAATGGTGAGCTGATAAGAGCAGTGAGGTCACTATATGATGATGGTAAGGCATGTGTCAGGGTTCAAGGTCAGAAATCAGACTGGTTTGGAGTAGGACAAGGAGTGAGACAGGGATGCACTATGTCACCATGGCTATTTAACATCTTTATGGACAACATTGTGAGGGAGGCAAAACAGAGGTTTGAAGGAGGAGTTGAGATGGAAACAGGCATAATACAGCTGCTCTTGTTTGCCGATGACCTAATGTTAGTGACAGAAAGAGATGAGGATGCAGAAAGAAATGTGAAGGTGCTGGATGAAGTGATGATGAAATGGAGAATGACAATCAATTGGGGAAAGACAAGGTAATGTTGGTGAAGAGAGGAGGAGGCACATGCAACATTACAGTAAATGGAGTGGAGATAGAAAATGTGAAGACAATGAAGTATCTAGGAGCCATGTTAGATGAAGAGGGATCATGTGAAGCAGAGGTAGACCACAGAATAGGAGCAGCATCCAAAGTGATTGGAGCTATGAGAAAAGAGATAATTGATCGAAGAGAACTGAGCAAGGCAACAAAACTTAGAGTGATCAATGCCACGGTGATGCCAACTCTGTTGTATGCATGTGAGACCTGGACCCTGCTAGAGAGACACAAGAGCAGAATACAAGCCCTTGAAATGAGATGCCTGAGGAGAGTGGAAGGAGTGACTATGTTGGACAAAGTGAGGAATGTTGATATTAGATCAAGACTGGGACAGGTGGCAGTGGTATCAAGAGTAGAGAACAAGAAGACAGAATGGTTAAAGAAGATGGAAGAAATGACAGATGACAGGATGGTAAAGAAGGTGTATATGGAGAATGTGCCCGGAAAGCGACCGAGGTGAAGACTAAGGAAAAGATGGGCTGATGATCTGAAAGTAAATTGAACAGTTAATTATTGAACTATTTAGTACAGCATGATGTGAACTATTTCTTGCACAGAACTGTTAGAAAATAATTCCAGCGACCTCCAGCATTGGAGACAAAGCTGTGTATGATTGATTGATTGACAAACATACATCCAAATTCTTGATCCCGTGAATTATAGTAGGATTAATAACCTCTGCTAGACACCCTCTTTCGCCTTTTCCTGCCAGTTACTTCCGGTTATGCGAAAACGCAAAAGACGTCTAGCTCGATAGACTACGCTTGGTCAAGCATCACGGCAGGAGTACAATATAGGGGCGCCCTTCGGTGCCCCAATATTAGCTTAGCAATATGGTATATAGAAAGAGATCCATACAGGCGCCTGGCTTTCTGTTGCAGTCTGATGTAAAAGTCAGAACTCACGTGAGCCTATCATGGCGGAGTGGATACGACCTTCCTCGAGATCCCGGTTTCCCGGCCTTCTCATAGCAAAGCTTGCATTTACAGACAAGAAACTCGGTAGAGGTGCCGACGCCACGGTGTACGAGGTTGATTGGAATGGCACTCCGTGTGCCGCCAAGCGCCTGCATGAGATTCTTCTCGAAGACGACTCCCCCGGTGGAGCGGACAAGTTCATTACCAACTTTGAGGCAGAGTGCATCACCTGGTCAAAACTACGCCATCCCGGTGTAGTACAGTTCTTTGGGGTGTATCTGGAACGCGGTTCTCGCTTGCCAGTCCTGGTCATGGAGAAAATGGATACTAGTCTGCGGAGATACTTAGAGGAGCACGGCAAGAAAGAGTTCTCCCTCCACCTCAAGGCGTTCGTACTTCTGCAGATATCCCAAGCGCTCGCTTATCTCCACGGCCAGAATCCGCCTCTAGTACACCACGACCTCAGCCCTAACAACGTGTTACTGAACGTGGTGTCTTTTGTGACCAAGTTGACTGACTTTGGCATGAGCCGAGCCATCAACCCATCAGCCATCATTCGTAAGTCGTCCATTAAAGGAACTCCAGCGTTCATGTCTCCTGAGGCTCTCCAGAACCCACCACGATACAATGAGAAGCTAGATGTCTTCTCATTTGGCAACATCATCCTCTCCACCATAACCCACGAGTGGCCAGAGCCTTGTCATCTCACACAGTACAAAGGTGATAAGCTCATTGCACTGGATGAGTTCCAGCGTCGTGGATGTTACGTTGTGCTGTTCAATCCACAAGAGAAGCAGCTGTTTCTCCCCACAGTCAGGCAGTGTTTGGAGAACCGTCCAGATAAGCGTCCCTCCAGTGCAGTGCTGGTGCGAGAGCTGAGACGTATCGAGTCATTCTTCCCAAGTGGCGGCCATATTGCTGCTCCCAATGAGCATCTTCGCCAAATGTTGTCAGCCAAAGAGGAAGAATGCAGACAGAAAGACGAGGCGTTGAGGGAGAAAAACGAAGCATTGCAGGCGGTTTTGAGTGAGAAGGATGACATGTTGAATGAGAAAGATGCTACTATTCAAGAGCTGCAATCTTCAAATCAAGCTCAACGAGCTGAAATCTTAAAGCAGCAAGGTACCATTCGAGAGCAGCAAGCTTCGAATCAAGCACAGCGCACTACAATTCAAAAGCAGCAAGAAACAATTCAAGCACAGCAAGCTGAGATTGAGCAGTTGAGAAAGCAGCCAGCAGTAGCTAAACAGGTGAGCTGCCATATCTCTAGTTAGTGCACACTCCCTCTTACTCCCTATGGTTGTGTCTGTACACCTGTAACTTGTCTGTAACCATTGCTTACACCTGGACAATGTCAACATGGCTGGTAGACATTTTACAGTAATGGGAAGTATATCAGAGAAGTATCCTCTGAAGGTTTATGTGATTGTGTAGAGTTCACCAGTGCACCAGTCTCACCTCCAGCCCCTATTTTCTATGGGCTTGGTATTGCGCAACAAACTATTCCACATAAGCACAATTTGTACTTATGTGGGATGTGTAGAATGTGTTACATTGTCACTTGCAGTTCTGGGATTTGGAATAGCCAGTGAGACTATAGAAACACAGTGCAGCCATGCATGATTAACACAATAAGGACTGCTCAAATCTTGTATGGGGAGGAGCTTTGTAACCATATAGTGTTGGGTTCACCAGTTTTTCATGTGTTGATGTGTTAACAGCATACATGAGGCAGGTGCGTGTGTTGAGTACTCAAGTGAACCACTTCTACCTTTACGACTTGTGTGAGTCATTATTACTCTTCAGCAAAGTGTCTAGTCTACCAACGAGTCCTTTTTGCAACTCAAAAAAGGGGTGAACCCCTGAAATTACTATGCACCTAACAAACAGGGTCAAAACCGATAATGAAAAATGTGCTTTAAAGAGGATATGCGCTGATAAAGAGGTAGTCCCATCTACGCGCCAGGGGGGATGAATGGGAGGGGCGATCTAGCACCAGTCACGATTAGTTCACAACTTCACATTATCAAACTCACACCTATTGTATTGTGCAAATCATAACCAGTATCGTACAGTAAATCTGCGCATTTGGGCCAAACCATACGTCGGGCGAGATGGTACAGTACGAATGCTTTTGCAATCGCTGCTGCCAACCGCCAGAACAGAACTACAGGTTGGTGAAAGACTGATACGCTGACTGTAGCGGGGTAAATACTTGCGAGAGTTCATCATCCGACCAAGGAAGGAGGTTGTCTCGCTCGCTATCTAACAGTGCTCTAGCATTCTGAACTGATGTGAAGCAAGGAAGCACACGTTGCGAGATACCACTGCTGGTGCATTCTTCTCAAGTTTTAAACGAGCGAATGGCCCATTGCAACCCTCTCCGAGGTCGGTCAGTCGATCTCCAGCCAGAAAGTGATCCAAGAGAGGAATAGAGTGAGGGATAGCTAAGCCAGAGCACAGCCACAGTCACGAAGACCCACTCTTGCATAACTAAAGCTCCTTAAGCCAATGCATACTATTAGCACGAATTCCTGCCAAACGCATCTGATTGGTCAAATAGGTGTGAACTATTCGTTACTGCTGCTAGACCGTCCCTTCCCAGCCCTAAGCGCCCGGTGTTTAGATGGGATGGTCTAGCAAGCCAGACTAATAAAGAGGGTGCCCTTAACAACCAATCAGTACAGTATTCATAGACATTGAACATTGACTAAGATGGTCACTGTGTTAGACATCCAACTCTGTGAAGCAGCCAGCCTCCCTGGCCCCAAGTGGCACTAATTAAAACATTACATGTTCCTCTGTAGAGCAGCCACCTCTCTATAAAGGCCAGTTAGAACTAGCCCACAGGTGGTTCTCTTAAACAGGTTCCACTGTCTTAATGCATATATGGGCATATGTGCTTACCTCTGAAATGCTAACTCCATAATCAGCGCACTTTTCTTGTTCCGAAGGGTGTCTGCATTCCAGAGGTTACTCTATACTGAGAGAAGCTCATGTTAATTTTATACTGTGCACAGTGGTTTTGCAATTTCATGTCCTGATTGCACAATGCACACATGAGACAGTCAGATTAATGATTCAACTCACTGGTGGCGTGCCGCAGTTTTTAATGATATTCATGTGTTCTGAGTATTATTATAACTAGCGTGAATATCATTAATTATGCACATTTTTATAATTATACCCATGGTCTTGTGCATTGCATAACCACCAGATTTCATGCAGACACTTAAGCTTGTGACACACATTCATATGCACCAGCTTATATGCATGGGGTTTGAGACACAGCCTTCCAAGATGGTGGGAGGCTGTGAATGCTAATTTTATCGCCTGTCAAGACCTCTTTTGATGCTTGTTCATGGTAGTGTAACAGCCAAACGACTAACAGATGCTCAGACCAACATAAAACGAACAGAAAAAGCTACTGAACACAAAGGTTAGTAATCACTTTACTGCTGTAAGAGACATCCAAAAAAGGTTCTGAATGTACGCATGAGGTGGCACGTTCTACTTTTCTTCATCACATCAGCACTTGGGTATATTGTAGAGTTGCAAATGCACCAGTAAAACGAATAGCCAAAACTGCCTAGGCATTCCCTGTTACTGAAAATGAGTTGATAATAGGTGCTTTGAAGTTATGCAAATTATGTAACCCACAATGCACCTTAAGGTAGTTACCTACCCAGAATGAAGCATAATTGACCTCATGCCTTGCTAGTGTAATATCTTTGCATGCTGTTGAGCTATTGTACAGTGCTTGGTATCAGTCTAAAGCACAAAAAATGTCCTTTCCAGTGTTGTATCATCATTCATATCATGTATAGGGCTGTAGCACCATGCAAGATAAAAACCAGTCAGGCCATAGATGACGTGTTGCAAACTAAGGGGGTCTGGGGGCATGCCTCCCCAGAAAAATTTTTTAAATCTAGAAGCTCTGTGAGTACTTTTGGAGCAATTCCAGGCCCATCAACACTTCAATGAGTATGAAAAAATGTAACATAGACCAACAGGCACTTACAGCAGGAAATGCAATCAGGTGCCATGAAACAGGTAATACAATGCATTGAAAAAAGAAGATAGTGCATTAATAATCAAAATCTGGTGGTTTGTTGGCTGTCTCTCCGACGCTAGGCAGCATAATTCTGTCCTTACCTCGACTAGAAGACACCATCAACGCAATTTTGCTCTTCGATACCATGACGATCATTTAACACTCCATTTTAGCGTGTGAAAACGTCAAGAAACGTCATAACTACATTCGTAAAATGGCTGCCGCTGGTAAGGTTGGTTCGAGGACTAAGTATCTGGCTATTCCTTGTTCAAACTAAGTCCTGCAACACTGTAAGAAGACCACTCTGCTTTTAGAACATTGTTTAACCTTAGGCCAGTGCCCCTCCCCCCAATATGAAGTTGTGCTTAAAATGCATATCTTTCAATTTTTAGAATTTTTGTTCCAGCTGCAAAAACCGGTCTGGCCATGGCCGGACCGGCTGGACTGGGTGCTACGGCCCTGAATGTATCATGTTGTATTTTGTACGGAGCAGCCCTGGTGGAGTCAGTTTTGCTAGCAGTGGCCTATAGTTCTTTGTTAGAGTATTCTCCAAGCAATTGCCTTCCAGCTCTGAAAATCCTATGTATGTCCATCCCCTGAATTGCCCCACATGTAGATGCTGCACTCACACACCAGCCCCTTCATTCACACACCAGTCTGCCATACACGCACGTGTTTGCCACTCATTGTGAACTGTAAAGGGAAGTAGTGTACATCCACCACTGCCCTAGCTCTAGCCCACTGCTACTGCTACTTCACTTGTTAAACTAACATAGTCCTTGCTGAAATCTTTAGTCTCATGACTTATGCAACTGTACATTATGCTTTTCAATAAAAGACAATGAGACTGCTGCATTGTGATGTATGTGTACATGTGCAGAACTGAATTTTAAAGTAGTGTTGTGTAAATTGTGGACAATAGAGAGCTATCTATGTATATAGTGTGTGTGTGTGCATGTGTGCATGTGTGCATGCTTGTGTGTGTGTGTGTGTGTGTGTGTGTGTGTGTGTGTGTGTGTGTGTGTGTGTGTGTGTGTGTGTGTGTGTGTGTGTGTGTGTGTGTGTGTGGAAATTGGGGCTCATTACTATTCAGTACGTAACCATGGCAATACCAAAATTCATGCAAAAGTCACTGACTGATGATGTCAAAATGTATAACAGAAGGGAGAAGTGGTTTGGGCTTTGTGAGGCTAGTGTGCACATTCCACATCCTCTGGAGTTTTGACACACCAAACTACTAGCAGTGTATTTACATGACAAACTAATGGTCTGCTGTGTTGTCCTGGCTTCAAGATGGAGGGGATATCAATAGTGTGGGGCATCTCATGTGCATGGGCCCTTACTATCTGATTCTGTTCTGTTCCCTGTGTGTACCTCCCCCACCCACCACATCAACATGCAGGGAACTAATTCCATGTGTTTGCAAGATGCATCCAACTGTCTGTCATGTACACTCCTACTGTGTTACCTGCAGTTGACTAATTTCACCTGCAGGTGAAGCATCCTCCCAGGGACTGGAGGAAGCTTGGAGAGTGTCAGAAGGTCATCCAACACAGCCCAGTGAGTGGTTTGTATTGTGCAATAGCAGTGAACAGTGAAGGCCTCCTAGCTGTGACAGATAGGGGGAACGGATGTGTTCATCTTCTCACCAATGATGGTACATTGGTGAGGTCCATTGGGAAAGGAGTGCTTGGCGGTGGTTTGTTTGGTGTTTCATTTGACCTCAAAGGGAATGTTTGGGTGACAGACTTCAGCAAAAATAAAGTAGTCAAGCTGTCCCAAGATGGCCGACTCCTTCAGACCATACACTATGCAAGTAGTGAAAGTGATTATTTCAGCAAACCTTGGGGTGTTTCTGTGAGTGCAGAAGGTCTGATTTACATCTGTGACAGTGGTAACCACCGTGTCACAGTTCATGATGAGGATGGCAAGTTTCTGTTTACTTTTGGCTCAAAAGGAAGTGGTCCAGGGTGTTTTGGTGGACTTTGTGACATAGCATTTGGTTCAGATGGCCTCGTGTATGTTGTTGATGAGAGGAATGAACATGTTTGTGTGTGGTCTAAAGAAGGTAATTTTAGGCGACACTTCCCATGTAAGTACACACCACGCTACATTGCCACTACTATTGACAACCATTTGTTGATCACTTCACACTCCTCCCACACTGTAATGGTGTACACATTGGAAGGTGAACTGATTCACCAATTCGGAGCACAAGGGTCTGATCCAGGAAGGTTCAGTCGCCCTTGGAGTATATGTGTTCATAATGACAGTGGAGTGGTGTATGTAGTTGATAATGGTAACAGACGTATCCAAGTTTTCTCTTAACAAACATAAGACTTACAAGTGTGTCATGTGGACTATTGTGCTACAAGTTCTCCTTTGAGTGTTTATGAATAATGAATGGTGTGTATAATTATTAAGTTGTTGTAAATGATGCAACATTTATTATTATAGTACACTTCTGTTTGTATTATTGCTATACTTGTAAATAGACATTGTTTATGAACAGATAATTCTATATTTTATTGTTAATGTTGTGTGATGTTTATACTTGAAGTAATTATTGTTGTCATTACCATATATGGTATGAGAGAACACACGCATTCACCTGCATGTCAAACAAAAGTGTGAGCGCAATAGGACATCAGGTGGTCACAGTGAAACTGGTTAATTCTGAACTGTTCTGCTTTAACTGCATGGTTTTCCAAACCAGTCCAGTTTCATTAACTTTACTTAAGGCTATACTAATTAACTTTATAAGTTACTAACATTATAATTAGCAGATTTTAGCAAATCCAAAAATCACTTAAATGTTGTACCTGCTAGAAATGTTTTTGCACGAGCTATGCGCAAAAAATGATGAAAATCTCTAAAATTTAACAATCCTGGTTCTGGACTTTATATTGCTGAATCTAGTTGCGCTGCTAAAATTTGTAGCTTTCATGATCTGATCACACTCACTCACGGCACATGCAGGATATATACTACATTGTTAACAGTAGCAGGTGTCAAGTGAATTGCATGTAAAATAGACCTTGCATGCCACCTGCTCTCAGTTTCTCTGTCTCTCGGTTGCCCTACAGTAATACAGTGCAATCCCTATGGTTTGGATACCCTTAGGAACATGACAGTGGCCTGACAGGGGTGCATGTCCTCATTTCAGAGGGAAGCTTACATCATAGTATATAGCTAGAATAGGATGGGTTAAATAATCATTGGGACAAGAGTCCACATGATGGAGCTACGTAGATATATCACAAGGCGCGCGACCCGTGAACACGGGACCGTTTACGCGCGAACGCGTGTCCGTATTTGTGCATAAACGGTGCGAACACACGGTAAGGTAAGGCGTACGAAGACGGGAACCGTCGTGGCACGTTCGGCGCATCAGTGAACACGGTACGAAGACGGACCGCGGGCAGGTGAGACGGTGTACGCAGCCATTTTCCTTGAATTCGACTTGTATTATAGTCGCAACTCGCTGCCAACTAGTCAGTCAAACAGTTCCATGTTACTGAAAGCCAACAAATGTTACAGAAAGTGTAAGAAATAAAGTGCATTAGTTAGCCAAGTAAGACCAGTGAGCAGAGTAACAATGTGGAAAGGTGAATACAGAGTAATCACTTAAAATATATAAATAAAAATGAGAAGTATACTTTTCAACTACTATAGTATCCAGCTAGCTTGTTTAAATGCTACTCTACAAACTTGACAGCAGTTTCTCTACCTGTATGTAAACAAATGTACAATGCCAAAGTAAATAGAAGCAAGCATATATTGTCATAAATATGTGAGCATACCTTCATACTTGTCTCACACGAAAAAAGACAATCCCCACATGGATACAGCCCGCATCGGGCTCTCACACATGGGGAGGAAAGCACAACAACACGCAATCCCCACATGGATACAGCCTGCATCGGGCTCTCACACATGGGGAGGAAAGCACAACAACACGCAATCCCCACATGGATACAGCCCGCATCGGGCTCTCACACATGGGGAGGAAAGCACAACAACACGCAATCCCCACATGGATACAGCCCGCATCGGGCTCTCACACATGGGGAGGAAAGCACAACAACACGCAATCCCCACATGGATACAGCCTGCATCGGGCTCTCACACATGGGGAGGAAAGCACAACACAATCCCCACATGGATACAGCCCGCATCGGGCTCTCACATATGGGGAGGAAAGCACAACAACACGCAATCTCCACATGGATACAGCCCGCATCGGGCTCTCACACATGGGGAGGAAAGCATAACAACACGCAATCCCCACATGGATACAGCCCGCATCGGGCTCTCACACATGGGGAGGAAAGCACAACAACACGCAATCTCCACATGGATACAGCCCGCATCGGGCTCTCACACATGGGGAGGAAAGCACAACACAATCCCCACATGGATAAGGCCCGCATCGGGCTCTCACACATGGGGAGGAAAGCACACTTGTGCTTATACTCCTTACATGCTGTTTGCTTTGAATTGTTTGTCTTCTGGCTACGTGGAATGGAGCAGTTTGATCTGTTTCTGAATGGTAGATATGACAACATGCAAACTGAAGTATTCTGTTTGCATGAACTAGCTACTTTCAAGCAGCATCTGCATGCAAGGCACGAGCTACCTTGTATGCGTGACAGTCCCTGTGTAGATACTTGTTGCGTGCATGTGCTTCTGTGCTATAGCACCGGGCAAGTTGTGTACATGAGTACAAGTGTGATGTACATGTGCTGGTGTCTATGTGTGTGTGTGTGAGAATAGCATGTGCTACTTTGTATATTGTGACAAGTGTATCTATCATGCAATTCAAGCACACCTCATGAGCTCAATACAGACATACATCTATCTATTTATGCGTGGTTTGCTCAGTGTTTAAGCTGTTTATACAAGTGTGAGAGTCAGCAGACTTACAGATAGCTCCCTTAGAACTTTAGCGCGGCTTTGATTCACTGGGCGAGTCTGGTTCAAGTCTCTTTCCGCCAATGCGTCTGCGATACGTTAGCAAATTCTGTCTTCTAAGTTGTCTAACCGGGTGCTGAAAGCACCGAGTTGATCATGAGTAGATGCTCCTGAGTGTTGTTGCTGGAGGGCATGTACAGCTGATTCAACAGCGGACAACCGTGAAGGAAGTAAGGCAGCAAGCCAGTGAGAAAGGGAGTGGGTCAATGAGAGGGGGGAACGGTAGCTAGAAGGAATGTTTAGGAAGAGAGGTGATGGAGTAAAGAAAGAATGGGGGGAGAAAGGTTGCTGCGTAGCTGGTTGCAGAAGTAATGCATGTAACCATTCTTTCAACATTTTAGCAACATCCTACCTTCCTGTACAAATGACCACGACAACTACTCCCCTGCTCAATTGCCCGCTACCAACCAGTCACCCTTGACAGTTGTGGCAACAACCGACAGCGAAATCAGCATACTAACCTGTCTGTTCCGACAGAAGCTCAAGGAGGACGAAAGCGTCCGCGTACAGTACTGAAGTGAGCAATCCTTCCGACTGAGGAAGACCATTAGCTACCAGCTTCCGCACCAGCTTCCACGAACCTCAGCACAGCGTCATTCGCTTCAGCCTTACTAGTAGGCGCTCGCGAAAGCCCCTATCCGGTCTTGGTTACACAGTTCCTTAGACTGAATATCCTCTGGTGGCAGACGGTTTGAAACACGGAACCGCTCATCACGCCATGTGACGAATACGGGGCCGTACTCGCACCGTATTACGCAAAAGCCGTATGCCACCGTATTTTACTCCGTCGTTCGTGCGAAGACGGACGCCCGTCAGTCACCGTCTTCTTTGCGGGCTGGCCTTGTGTATGTATAGGTGTGCCACTTTAAGTTTCATGATCAGGGGTGTCCATGCACAATTAAGGTGGGTACTGGCTCCATAGCCATGCATACACTGTAAAATTGTGTGCAGAAATGATCATGAAGGGATGTATACATTATAAGACTTATTCTTTAGTGTATATAATATACAATTGGCAATTATATAATAATTATTTCTGTACGTATACATATTATACATGCATGCATGACAGATTACCCATGCAATCAATCAATAAAGAATTAGTCTATGTCATTGCATGACTGTAATGTTATTCATAACGTGCACTAATTGTTTAATGTTTAGCTGATTCCTCCAGGAGGTGTTCATTCTCCAATGTCCCCACACTATACACCTCCTCCTCCTCCTCCTCCTCCTCCTGGCCGTTAACAGACATACTAGTTACTTCAGCTGCTTCCTTCTCCTCTCCTTTGTCTTCCTCCTTTTGGCCCTCCTGCACCTGCAAAGCACAATATCAAGGCATTACAAAATATAAAATGTGAGCAGATTTGCATGAGTAAACAAACTATTGTTCATCACAGCTTGTCAATTTTCGATTAAAGGCACAGAGTTAAAGTAGAGTAGTTGAGCTATCATTGCATACACTTGGCAGCTTGTGCTGTAATATAGCTGCCCTTCCCCGAGATACTCTTGCTTCATGCTACAGTACATGTAGAGGCTCAATACTTGAATGTTGCATCATAGATGAATGAGGAAGACTTGATTGAGCAAATCACACCACAAAAGGGTAATGTCGTGCCTTTGACAAGGTAAGTGTTCACTCATGTGGGTACTGCATGTAACTTGTCAGTATAGTCTCGCTTCCAGACCCTATTTCTCTGCGTGCATATTATTGCACAATCGCGGAGAAATTCCAAGCGCAATTGCACAATAATAGGGGATGGCATTCAAACTTTGTTAAGATCACATGAAGGTTCTATGGTACATCACCAATTATAGTGATTAACTAACAACACTTACAGCACACAAAAGGTTACAAGACACCACAAGTACTGGTCCAGCTGACAAAGACCCTCAAGGGCAAATTTTCCTGAGCCCATACCCTTCTGTGGCGCAATTTGCTCAATCAACTCTTCCCCACTCACACTCTTGCTTACCAAATTTACACTTCATGTGATACTGGGAATACAGCAGTTAAAACATTGAATTACAGTTGCACTTCAGGTTCCGCATACAATCTGGATAACCGCCACAAATGGGAGACAAGCTGGGTCAGTTGTGGAAGTGTATACGCCCCATCCTCATTATGCCAAGGTCTCCAAACTCGATGGGTAAAGTGAATTAGTGCCCAGTGACTCACAGCAGAAGGTAGAGACTATAGCACACAGATATGAACGATGCAATAATCCGTAATTTCTGTGAAATATTACCCATACATACAATGGTTAAGGCCCACAGCTATGGGCCACATATTGTGCAAAGTGGGTTGTTTTCTCAATCCACTCACAAATGGTACATATTACAAGCAGGAATGTCACATACGGCAGGAATACGTACGTTTGCTACCTCAGTTTGAGTTACCTTCAGAGTGTATGCATATAGTTCAACGGTCCTTGGCTATATATAATGGATTTACACTGGAGGTCGGACAGAAGCTGTCCATACACACATACACATGGGTGTGGGCCACAAAGGGAAACAAGAAGACTAGTAGAGTATATAAAGATGGCTGAACGGCAAGACAGGCGATCTTGACCATTCAACCACACCCCCAGGTGCTTCTCCCTAATATGCATCTTACAGTAACACTTTGCTACATTTTTGTGCCCAACTTCATAAGTAGATGTAGGACACAATGGTGGACCTTGGCAAAGGGAAAACTAGAAGTGCTGGGAGAAAGCACTAAGACTATCAGGACTAACAACCTAGACCTTAAGGCTTAAAAATGGCATATAACCCGGACAGCCTCAATCCACACAGTTATAATGAACTCTTAATCAGCACTCACTACTGAACCTCAAAGCACCTCAAGGCCTGCACTGATCATGTGACCTACTCAATCACTTAAATACTAGTCGCTGACGGCAGCAACTTACTGGAGGGCCAAACAACAGCAGTTTCAACTCCCGATGTGCCAAAGCAGACACCAGAGTGGGGATCAAGGTGAAGGGCACTAAATAGAGTAAAGCGGGCTGAGCTGTCTTTATAAGCACCAAAACAACAAAAGTGACAATCAGTCCAACAGCCTAGCCTGGAGGAGAGAAGGGGGAAGGGAGGGCTACCAATGAGTGTGCCAACTATTACATCACACACTCATCACAGACACACATCACAGACACGCAAGCACCCATACACACATGCACGCGCATAGACACACACACACACACACACACACACACACACACACACACACACACACACACACACACACACACACACACACACACACACACACACACACACACACACACACACACACACACACACACACACACACACACACACACACACACACCTATGATAGCAATAAAGAAGTACACCTTGAACTTCCTGTCAGGGTGGTACGTCTTGTTCACGTAAAGACAGAAGGACACCAAAGACCTATAAAGAAGCAGACATGTACACCATACTGTGTGCGTCCTCAGAAATCACAAGATGTTCAGTTGTAGATAAGTGGACTTCATAAACATGGCAGGGCAGTGCCCAGCAGCTACACCAGAAATGGCGAAGAAGAAATGAAGAAAATCATACTAACCAGTACTGTAGTACTGAATTCACCATCACCACACAGGAAGTGGCCATTGTTAATAGTTCACCCTCTGTCTCCTTACCTGGTATGGCAATGTCCCCAAAGCCGAGGATCATGAATCCAGAGAGGCAAGAAGTGTACTCCTCACAAGACTTAGCAAGGTCATCCTTGAAGAAGTACGGAATACGAATGACAATTGGTAGCTGCAGGGAGGGAGGAGAGAGGAGAACGCACTCAAGGATCTCTCTGGTACTGGGTGCTGTCATCTGAGGTTAGCTGATTACATGACTGTCATGTGACTCAAAGGCAGATGATGAGAATGCCTACTAGGATGACGGCAATAGAACACCAGACACCAATCACTACAGCATGCATGCTAGAGGGCGTGTACTAACAGTTTCACAAGTCGGGTCTCCAATTTGGTTGCTTTCTCCTCCAAGGGCTAACTTCTCCATGATGCTCGTGTTGTCCTAAAGTGTTATCATGAGGACACAAGAGATAGGATAACAGTCTCTATCAGTACAGAACAAACACTTTTGATGTATACCCATGCATGGTACAGAACACACCAAAAGACACCCACCCACATGTACACATATACAGTACACTAGCAGCCTTCCGGGCGAGCTACGGCGCCCGATGCCTGTCCCCCTCTCAGCAACTATGTTACTCAGTAGTGTAGGGAGATGGTTCAAGTTACGAATCAACTTCAGGGTCCAACAATCTAGCTGTGGGTAGCCCAGGTCAATCAATCATATCATTACCCATTAATATCAAAATGCATCTGCTAGGTGGTTAGCCTAGGCTCTGCAATAATAGAGTGAAGTATAGGCTGTACAGCTAATTTTCTAAGGGGGGCTGACCCCCCCCCCCCCCCATTTCAATCCAATGGGGCTCAAGCCCACCCTGGTTATAATGGTTCCTACGCCCATGTTACTGCTACAGCTCAAAACGGTGATTATTAGTTTAAATTCGAACATGGGACGATAGCGAATCACTCGAATCACCGCTATAACCTGACCCCCGGCGCCCCCAGCAGCCACAGCGAGTTTGGTGGCGAACGAGCAAGAAATGCGCGCGCTTATCGCGAACACACACACACACACACACACAGACAGACAATTTCAGCTTTATATATTAGATGTTTCTGGAGGATGCCTGCTGTAACACCATATGTATACAGACACACATGCGCGCGCGCGAACACATACAGTACATACACACATGTACATGCACATACAAACACACGCATATACAGACACACATACCCCAGTGATGAGTGGAGTGATAAAGACTATGAATATGTCATAATAGAATAAAATACACATCACCACTGCTATCACCTGCAAGGAGTCAGAGAGAAGCAACCAATTCAGTGCAAGCAACACACCACATCACACCAATGCCTTTTGAAGGCAAATAACTCCAAGACACAGGATGATTGTTGCGTGCAGCATCACTTGTGGAAGGGGAATCATGAGCGTAGTCTCATCAGGCTTCTTACACTCACCCAGAGCTTGCTCTGCTTGCCCCATATCCGGAGAATGCGACACCAATAGCAGGATCCACCCGTATGACGTGTTGCGTACCACTGCCCACCACACGGCTACAAACACACACACGGTAAGGGTTATGAAGAACTTGGGGTCTGGTCGGTACTTCAAAATGGGGATCTTATCCAAATACCGAAACTCTGGAATCCTAAATGAAAGAGATTGACCAGAAAGGGTTGGTTCTCCAATACCAGCTTCACAACAGGGTTGAAAACCTTGCCGACGCTTCGACCAGATGCTCTGGTCTTTTTCAGCACTGGCATGGTTCAGGATACGTCAGTCTTAAGAGTGCAGCAAGCCAATACACAAGGATGATGACAGAAAGTTAGGAATGCAATTAAGGCTAATTAGCATGGACATTGGTATTCAATTGCACACTTCCAGCACTTGTCCTACCCTCTGCTTCCCCCCATACTATGCCTGTGCATACACATATCACAAGTGATCTGCATGGGCCTCTATTGAGGCATTTTTGCTGCAGCCTCAGATTGATGCTTCAGTAAAAATTGCACAAAATGACCTTGTTCATATACATTAATGACACAGCTTTCCATAAGATAAGCATTGTGAGCGATCACCACAGATGAAGTGTAGTTTAGACCACAGTGACTCAGGGTTAAAACTAAATCCTTGCTCTTCTCAGTGCGCTCCACAGGCTTAAACCGGAAGAAGTATGTAATATACAATTTTCAGGAATTTCAACTGTATGCATTATGGTTACCACATGTCAGTCACCCTGAAATCAAGTCAACTTTGAGCCTGTGTTTCAGCTGTCAAGAGATCCTCGATATTGTGTGGATTAGATAATTGGCGTCACAGTTTTGCTAAGGCCTTAATTTGAGCCTGGCTTCTGAATGGATACTTACGGTACATACACCCAAGTACACACACACAGACACACACACACACACACACACACACACACACACACACACACACACACACACACACACACACCTCTGCCGTGAAACTTTCCAGGGTCATAGTATCTTTCAAAGCATCTACATATAGAAATTAAAGCATTAGAATCACAATGATTATGATTATCCCAAATGACAGCATGTATGTGCCAATAAAACATTATATAGCTGTTCTATATTGGTATACAATGTCACTACATAACTAGAGTTAGTGTGGTCCATAGAGGTTGGGTGGAGTTGTTGGAGCTAAACCACATTACTCTATTTGCTTCATATACGTTGATTGCTGAACATGGCTTACTTGATCCACAGAACAGAGCTAGCTGAGCAAGGTGATAGGTACGTGACTGAATGGGATACACGCTGCTGCAAATAATCATGCAGACTCCAGCCGCCAAGTACGTATATATTCAAACAGGAAGCAATATTATTACATCTGCAGTAACAGTAACTCTATAGTATTGTAGATGCTAAATATGTATAATTATAATTAGCGAAACAAAATACCCATATGCGGGTAGCCAGAGCAGCTCCCTTTCACGAACAAATGACAGAAAACTTCCATACAAATGTCCTATGCTCGTGTGACTTTACCAGCATAGATTGTCTCAGAGACTACTTGCTGCGAGGCAATAGCGTGCACAGCCAGGGTGGCCATGTTTGCAGTCCATGCTTGCGTGAGGTAATCAGATGCCCAAATTTAATACCACGTATGTGAACATACAAACGGATGCACAGACTGGTCTAGGAAAGTTTACATACATTAAGGATAATACTATAGTAGTGGCCAAAAGTTTCAGGTCAGCAATGAGAAAATGAACATAAATGAAAATCTGACATTTGAAGGAAAAGCCAAAATATTGGTACGTAGCCTAAAACATTCAGCCACTACTGTAGCTACATTATATTATTTTTAGCTCATAATCTACTGTATTGACAAGTGTGAAGGGTCTCAATGTCTAAGTTCGAATATGTGAAAACCACTAAGATGTTCTCTGTATTACTCACATTTATCCTCAGGCATAATGCTATACCCTCCAAACACAAATTTAATATTAAGCAAATTATATTACATAACTCACAAGTTGTACACTTTGTAATGGTTCCTATGATATGTATCCAAAAATCTGAAGAGATTGAGAGAAATATCTTACGTACAGCAGAAAACAAGAGAGTGTTATCATGCATGTTTTGTCAGTCACATTAGATATTACTAAATGTAACAAACTGTCAATGTGAGCCAAATATAATGTGAATATACAAAATAGTAAGGTATAGCATACGGTAGAATTCATGTTTGAAGAAGTGCAAAACAGATTTCTCTTCAGTTATAGCAAATGAAACAATGAGCCATGGCCATGCACAGACTGAGGACAATGATGTTGAAGTGGGATGCCAAACGGAGGGAAGGCTCATGACATCTGGGACTAAAGATGCAATGCACAGGTTACCTTACCAGGTATACCTTAGGGATACAAACTAGAGTGGCATGCAAGCAAAATTTGTATTTTGAAAAGTCCAGGTCTGAAGTGTAATACCAGCAACTTCTAAGCTTGGTCTTATGTAACAATTTTTTATTAATGTGGTAGAGGCTCATGCTACGTTGTCTAGCAGGTTTATGAGGCGTTGATGAGCATTCACGTAGCTAAAAAGGAAAGTTCAAGTAAAACGTTTCGACCACGAGGGTCTTCATCAGTTACAAAACTGATGAAAAACAGTTTTGTAACTGATGAAGACCCTCGTGGTCGAAAAAATTTTTTATTGACTGTACAAAACGTTTGTTGCCCAACTGCTAGTGTATTTTGTACTACATGTACTTCACTAGCTTATCCCATTTCTTGAGATACGCTAGCTCAAGGAAGGAATTAGCTATATACGAGTAGTTTGATTTCAAGAAAACGGTACTCAAACACATACTCGATTGCATTTTCCCATGTTGCAGATGATGTCACCACAGATATAGTGCAAGTGATTGGAGCCATGGTAGACACTCTGAGTCGTATTAACTCACAACTGTCTGTGCAACACCGACTCTTCTTTGACTGTATGCAGCCTCACTCAACAATGGGTGACTATTCCGGAGGGCTTCTACGCTGTTAAAATATGATGTGACTATCACACCAGTCAGTGCTCACACCAAGGGTGTGATCAGTCACACCATTACTTTAGTGTGACGTTCACACTGACACTAGTATCCACACTGTCATGTCATTTCTGATAGATTAAGAGACTTGAAGTAATTCATAACCAAAATTAAAGATAACAAGAGTTTATTTGGAATCTTATACAAGCCATCTAAGTACATAGCTACCCAGGACACAGCTAATCCTGATGGTATATATGTTGTATGCAGTGGGAGGATTTCCTCAAACTAAGTATGCCATTAGTGCAGTTTAATTATACCATTACGTACTTTGTGTTGCAGGGGATGCTGTATTAATTCCCCGGTGAAGTTCACTGGGGCACCAGATGCCCAATGTTTGTAGGGGATGCCGTATTCCCCGGTGAAGTTCGATCACTGCATGGGGCACCAGATGCCCAATGTTTGTAGGGGATGCCATATTCCCTGGTGAAGTTCACTGGGGCACCATGCCAGATGACCAATATTTGTAGGGGGTGCCGTATTCTCCGGTGAAGTTCACTGGGGCACCAGATGCCCAATGTTTGCATGGGATGCTGTATTTTGATATGCCCAATTTTTGCAGGGGATTCGGATGCCATCACCCACAAACTATCCTGCCAGTTGGTACGCTGTGTATTACGCATACTCAAATCCTTAAAGGAGTGGATCATATCTGTAGTGAAATGCACCATTCAGTGCTTACTCTCTTACAAACTGTTCCCATAATGGTATTTTGTGTACTGCATGGTTGGAGGTGAACATCACACTGCTAAAGGGTGCGCTCACTGTGGCAACCAATTCACATCAATTCTGGGTGTGATCGTCACTCCCTATTGTTAACAGTGATATCATGCTGAACTGGAATCAATGCAAGTGGACTCAAACTGGAGCTGGTACAAGGTTCAGTAACCCAAAGTCTCCAGCAGCTACTCGTTCCTGCAAGTAGAGAAATGCCCTGTCTGCCCAGCCACACTTTCAGAGCTCTCACAGAAAACTTGGACAGGTGTGTTTCTTGAAATGAAATGCACCATGTCCTTCTCTCCTGCAATCAGCGAAGTAAATTTTAGTGTCGAGAGCCAATGCCTACCACAACAAAAGTTGTTAGTGACCATAGGTTTCTACATATACGTATATAAGTATGAAGATTGCAAATTATGAATGTGTGCCATGATTATAGTACACTACATTTACTTAAAACAGGCATTAGTTTCATGTCTTCATGACATTTAATTGCATTCTTGTTTTGTACCTCCTCTTCACCTCTTCAACCTCATATATACGTATAAGTGGTTACCTCACAACATCTTCAATGTTGTTCCTGTACAATCCCTTGATCCTTTCAGCTGGAAATCCCATGGCAACAACGTGGCCTATGATGTCTACCCATTTATTAAAGAATTTCAGCAACATGCACTTTATACATTGTGCATGCCATTGTGAGCATAAAGTTCTACCATAAAATTCTACCTATAGTGCTACTGTGCTTGTGTGTGTGCGTGCGTGCGTGCGTGTGTGTGTGTGTGTGTGTGTGTGTGTGTGTGTGTGTGTGTGTGTGTGTGTGTGTGTGTGTGTGTGTGTGTGTGTGTGTGTGTGTATGTGCACGCATGCACGTGTGCATGCATATGTGATGTAAAATGTGTGTGGGGAATAAGTGTATATTTTTGATCAGGATACAGGTCAAATCAAGGTCAAACCCAGCCACTTTATGCCTCCTGCAGTTGTTCGACACGAGGTGCTTAAGCTTGGTGGTGGCGACTAGCCTTGGTTCATCATCCCTGTATGTGCAGGAATAATAAATAATAAATTTTATGCACTGCTGACAAGGATGTAAGCATACGTACAGGACATGACAAAGGACACTATAATTATCATGCAGAAAAGAGTGGTAGAGAATGATCTGTTAATCAGTTGAACGATCAGCTGAATACCTGCCTTTTGGGTGGGTTACCAGTCTACGGTTCATAAATGGAGCGTTGAACCAATCAAAACTGTCCATTTAATTGGGACCATTCCATAGACTCGCTCTGGAAAACTCTGTGCATACAGAATTAACTTAGGTTAATCCATTTCGTCTAAAGGAGTCCAGCAGCAATGGCGCTAAACACCTTAGGTCACCCCCCATATTGCCGTGATATACTCTTCCAAGTTTGGCGAAGATTGGTAGAAAACTAAAGGAGGAGTTTGTACATAACAAAACACAGTCTTTTCCCTATCACTTAGATGTGGTGGTGACTGTAAAAGTAGCAAGAACTCAGACAGAATGACTTTAAACCAAATTTTGGCTTGACCATTTTACTCTCGCTAATCTCTTCATAATCCTACCACGTTTCGTGATCATCCATTCAAAACTGAAGGAGTAATTTGGTAACAAACAATTGTGCATTACGTTTATCATATTGAGATATCACCAAATGCAATAATACTAATAATTTAACACGAAACTCCAAGGGAGCAATCAAAACAGCAGATATCCAATTCAGTACAAGCACCTACTAGTTGTCAGTCATTGCATAGCTCATTCCGTCAGACTCCCGTACCACTTAGGTCAGGGTGGTCTTTAGCCAAACTTTCTACTCTGGAACAGTAAAACTTACAGGCATTATTGGCACATTCTGTTTTGCCAATGAAAGAGCATTTTTTGATACACTGTTGCAAGTTAGCCAACACTAAGCTGTCAGTTCGACCAATGACTCACATGTACCTAAGACTACGTGTCGGCTCAAACAACTAAAACCCTCTACAATAATGTTACTCTTCATGGTTGCTGAACACTCACTCCTACTGCGGTAAACCAATAGTATGGTGTAGGCTGTTTAGATTTTCTGCTACTGTGCAAACAGTGCAATACTTGTTATCCACACTAAGAAACAACAATTTCTTGGTACATTAACACAGAATCACAGCAAACCCACATTTTGCATTGCATGAGTGCCGTGAGATCACTTTGACTATCCACTATCTACTGCCACAGTAATGAATGGTATGCCCCGATGAAGTCTCACACCCTATGTACTCTAATCTTCCGTTCTTCCAATTATTTGTTACCTGCACCAAGCGTTGCCATTAGTCTCTAACTGATGACGAAAACGATGTTTTCTAATTCCTTGTTTTGACCTCTAATGAGCCGTCACAGTCGTTCTGCGTTTTGTGATGGCCATCTTTCTTTATGACATCACATTCACTTCCAGACCCTTATCTTGCAGTTTGCATACCCATACAGCCTAAGAAGATGACGTCACCTCCTGTTGGTGTCAGTTTACGCAGACTGCAACCGCAATGCACTCACAACAGCCAGTAAATATTGGATTACATACAGGGCAGCTTCTGTTGGGACACATTAAATCACAAAGGTTTAGAGTCAACTCCTAGCTAACCTTGCTCTCTTTGTGTACCACTACAGTGTGTCTGCATGTTGTGATTGTTGCCTTGCTCTTGATGACAAACCAGTTTTTTGCCAATCATGAATGTCCAAATGTCCTTGTAGATGTGATGGCTGGACATTGCTGTTCGCACCGTTACTCAAAGACAGTCATATAAATTTCTGTGAGAGATGCCCCAAGAAACTGTCTCTAAACTTTCGTTGCGCACTCCAACGATTCATACAAAATAATGCCATCTTGTTCCTTATGCCTCTAATTGCCACAAAGGACAAACATTTTGGTTGTCAAAGCACACAAAAATTAGAGAACGTACAGTACATTCAACCACCACTTGTGTAGGCTCTGCCCTCCAAACAGACAGTCAGGGGACATTTACCTGCATGCATGCTTTCATTGTACGGAAGCTGTGCATGAACAATCTAGGCCATTGATAATTGATGAAGCAATGTAGGGTTTGGCTAATGAGCAAACAGAACCCAGAGGTTATTTACACAGTAGGACAAGGTGTCTAATATATAAGTGTTAGCTCATGGGTTTCATCAATTACCAACGGTGCTAACGTCAGGTGGGATGTTGTACTAAAAAGCAGGCTAATGTTCCCAGTTTACATGTCTTTGGGAGGGCAGAGTTATACTCACTCTATAGGTATCTTCTTGCTTTCTCTTGATCTGTTCAGGGCTGAAACCTGAGAAAATTAAAGCATAGCCAAATAACTACATAACAATAATATATACACACAGATGGTTTTAAAACTAATGCTAAAATGTTGCATTAATATAATAGCTGCTTAATAATAATAATTTGATTTGGTAGACCGGTTCTCAGGTTTTGCAGGATATATGCCTATAAATCCTTCGAGGGATGCCATATTCCCCGGTGAAGCTCCTTCTGAGGTGCTGGGTGCCCAATATTTACAGGGGATGCCATATTCCTTGTTGGGGTTTGGAGTTGCAAAATTCCCAATGTGTGTCCCCTAAGGGGACTTGGCAAGATCTAGCAAGATTTGACAAGGGGGACATGGCAAGATTTGGCAAGATATGACAAAGGGGATATGACAAGATTTGGCTAGATTGACAAGGGGGACCTGGCAAGATTTGGCAAGATTTGGCAAGATATGACAAGGGGGACATGGCCAGATTTGGCAAGATTTGACAAGGGGGGCCATGGCAAGATTTGGCAAGATATTATGACAAGGGAGACATGGCAAGATTTGGCAAGATTCGACAAGGAGGACAAGGCAAGATTTGGCAAGATTTGACAAGGGGGATATGACAAGATTTGGCAAGATTTGACAAGGGGGACATGGCAAGATGTGGCAAGATTTGACAAGGGGGACATGGCAAGATTTGGCAAGATTTGATGGGGGGAATATGGCATGATTTGGCAAGATTGACAAAGGGGACATGGCAAGATTTGGCAAGATATGACAAGGAGGGGCATGGCAAGATTTGGCAAGATTTGGCAAGATATGACAATGGCGATATGGCAAGATTTGGCTAGATTGACAAGGGGGATCTGACAAGATTTGGCAAGATATGACAAGGGGGACATGGCAAGATTGGGTAAGAATGGAGTGAGGGCTTCTCAGCTGGCTCAGGCATCAGAAAGGGTTGGTTCTCTAATACCAGCTTCACAACAGGGTTGAAAAACCTTGCCGACGTTTCGACCAGAGCATCTGGTCGAAACGTCGGCAAGGTTTTTCAACCCTGTTGTGAAGCTGGTATTAGAGAACCAACCCTTTCTGAAGATTGGGTAAGATTTGAAAATATTTGACAAGGGGGGCCATGGAAAGATTTGGCAAGATTAATATTGACAAGGGGGACCTGACAAGATTTGGCAAGATTTGGCACGATATGACAAGGGGGACATGGCAAGATTTGGCAAGATTTGACAAGGGGGGGGCATGGTAAGATTTGGAAAGATTTGGCAAGATTTGACAAGTGGGGACATGGCAAGATTTGGCAAGATATGACAAGGGGGACATGGCAAGATTTGGCAAGAATTGACAAGGGGGACATGGCAAGATTTGACAAGGGGGACATGGCAAGATTTGGCAAGATTTGACAAGGGGGGACATGGCAGGATTTGGCAAGATTTGACAAACAGATGTTGTCAAGATTTGGCAAGATTTGGCAAGATTTGACAAGATGTGACAAGGGGGGCCATGGCACAATTTGGAAAGGTTTGACAAGGGGGACATGGCAAGATTTGGCAAGATTTGTCAAGGGGGGCAATGGCATGATTTGGCAAGATTTGATAAGGGGGACATGGGAAGATTTGGCAAGATTTGACAAGGGGGGCCATGGCAAGATTTGGCAAGATATGACAAGGGGGACATGGCAAGATTTGGCAAGATTTGACAAGGGGGACATGGCAAGATTTGGAGGATTTGACAAGGAGGGCCATGGCAAGATTTGGCAAGATTTGGCAAGATTTGGCAAGATTTGGCAAGTTATGACAAGGGGGACATGGCAAGATTTGGCAAGATTTGGCAAGATATGACAAGGGGGACATGGAAAGATTTGGCAAGATTTGGCAAGATATGAAAAGGGGGATATGGCAAGATTTGGCAAGATTGACAAGGGGACCTGGCAAGATTTGGCAAGACTTGGTAGATATGACAAGGGGGACATGGTAAGATTTGGTAAGATTTGGCAAGATTTGACAAGGGGGGACATGGCAAGATTTGGCAAGATATGACAGGGGGACATGTCAAGATTTGGTAGGATTAGGCAAGATTAGACAAGGGGGGCCATGGCAAGAATTGACAAAATTTGGCAAGAGTTGACAAGGGGGACATGGCAAGATTTGGCAAGATATGACAAGGGGGACATGGCAAGATTTGGCAAGATTTGACAAAGGGGACATGGCAAGATTTGGCATGATTTGGCAAACAGACGTTGTCAAGATTTGGCAAGATTTGGCAAGATCTGACAAGGGGGACATGGCAAGATTTGGCAAGATTTGACAAGGGGGGCCATGGCATGATTTGGCAAGATTTGACAACGGGGACATGGCGAGATTTGGCAAGATTTGGCAAGATATGACAAGGGGGATGTGGCAAGATTTGGCAAGATTGACATGGGGGACCTGGCAAGATTTGGCAAGATTTGGCAAGATAGGACAAGGGGGACATGGTAAGATTTGGTAAGATTTGGCAAGATTTGACAAGGGGGGACATGGCAAGATTTGGCAAGATACGACAAGGGGGACATGGCAAGATTTGGCAAGATTTGGCAAGATTTGACAAGGGGGACATGGCAAGATTTGGCAAGATATGACAAGGGGGGACATGGCAAGATTTGGCAAGATTTGGCAAACAAACATTGTCAAGATTTGGTAAGATTTGGCAAGATTTGACAAGGGGGGCCATGGCATGATTTGACAAGGGGGACATGGCAAGATTTGGCAAGATTTGACAAGGGGGGACATGGCAAGATTTGGCAAGATGTGACAAGGGGGACATGGCTAGATTTGGCAAGGTTTGACAAGGGGGATATGGCAGGATTTGGCAAGATGTGACAAGGGGGACAAGCAAGATTTGGCAAGATTTGACAAGGCGGGACATAGCAAGATTTGGCAAGATTTAGCAAACAGACGTTGTCAAGATTTTGCACGATTTGGCAAAATTTGACAAGGGGGGGCCATGGCATGATTTGGCAAGATTTGACAAGGGGGATATGGCAAGATTTGGCAAGATTTGACAAGGGGGACATGGCAAGATTTGACAAGATTTGGCAAGATATGACAAGGGGGATATGGCAAGATTTTGCAAGATTGACAAAGGCGGATCTGGCAAGGTTTGGCAAGATTTGGGAAGATATGATAAGGGGGACATGGCAAGATTTGGTAAGATTTGACAAGGGGGACATGTTAAGATTTGGCAAGATTTGGCAAAATTTGACAAGGGGGGGCATGGCATGATTCGACAATGGGGACATGGCAAGATTTGGCAAGATTTGGAAAGATGTGACAAGAAGGACATGGCAAGATTTGGTAAGATTTGACAAGGGGGACATGGCAAGATTTGGCAAGACGTGACAAGGGGGGTCATGGCATGATTTGGCAAGATTTGACAAGGGGTGCCATGGCAAGATTTGGCAAGATATGACAAGGGGGACATGGCAAGATTTGGCAAGATTTGACAAGGCGAGACATAGCAAGATTTGGCAAGATTTGGCAAACAGACTTCAAGATCTTGCATGATTTGGCAAGATTTGAAAAGGGGGGCCATGGCATGATTTGGCAAGATTTGACAAGGGTGACATGGCAAGATTTGGCAAGATTTGACAAGGGGGATATGGCAAGATTTGGCAAGATTTGACAAGGGGGACATGGCAAGACTTGGCAAGATATGACAAGGGGGATATGGCAAGATTTTGCAAGATTGACAAAGGAGGATCTGGCAAGATTTGGGAAGATATGATAAGGGGGACAAGGCAAGATTTAGTAAGATTTGACAATGGGGACATGTCAAGATTTGGCAAGATTTGGCAAGATTTGACATGGTAAGATTTGACAAGGGGGACATGGCAAGATTTGACAAGATTTGACAAGGGGGACATGGCAAGATTTGGCAAGCTATGACAAGGGGGATATGGCAAGATTTGGCAAGATTTGTCAAGATTTAAAAAGGGGGGCCATGGCAAGATTTGGCAAGCTTTGGCAAGATACGTATGACAAGGGGGACATGGCAAGATTTTGTTAGATATGACAAGGGGGACATGGCAAGATTTGGCAAGATGTGACAAGGGGGGCCATGGCATGGTTTGGCAAGATTTGACAAGGGGGACATGGCAAGATTTGGCAGATTTGCCAAGGGGACATGGCAAGATTTGGCAAGAATTGGCAAGATTTGGTAAGATACGACAAGGGGGGACATGGCAAGATTTGGCAAGATGTGACAAGGGGGGCCATGGCATGATTTGGCAAGATTTGGCAAATATGACAAGGGGGATATGGCAAGATTTGGTAAGATTGACAAGGGTACCTGGCAAGATTTAGCAAGATTTGGCAAGATATGACAAGGCATGGCAAGATTTGGTAAGATTTGACAAGGGGGGCAAGGCAAGATTTGGCAAGCTTTGGCAAGGTATGACAAGGGGGACATGGCAAGATTTGGCAAGATATGACATGGGGGACAAGGCAAGATTTGGCAAGATGTGACAAGGGGGGCCATGGCATGGTTTGGCAAGATTTGACAAGGGGGACATGGCAAGATTTGGCAGATTTGCCAAGGGGACATGGCAGGATTTGGCAAGATTTGGCAAGATTTGATAAGATATGGCAAGGGGGACATGGCAAGATTTGGTATGATTTGACAAGGGGTCATGGCAAGATTTGGTAAGATGTGACAAGGGGGGGCTATGGCAAGATTTGGCAAGATTTGGCAAGATTTGAATAGGGGGAACACGGCAAGATTTGGCAAGATATGACAAGGGGGACATGGCGTGATTTGGAAAGATTTGAGAAGGGGGACAAGGCAAGAATTGGCAAGATTTGACAAGGGGGACATGGCAAGATTTGGCATTAATAGACAAGGGGGGACATGGCAAGATTTGGCAAGATTTGGCAAATAGACGTTGTTAAGATTTGGCAAGATGTGACAAGGGGGACATGGCAAGATTTGGTTAGATTTGATAAGGGGGACATGGGAAGATTTGGCAAGATTTGACAAGGGGGGCCATGGCAAGATTTGGCAAGATATGACAAGTGGGACATGGCAAGATTTGGCAAGATTTGACAAGGGGGACATGGCAAAATTTGGAGGATTTGACAAGGGGGGCCATGGCAAGATTTGGCAAGATTTGGCAAGATTTGGCAAGATACGATAAGGGGGACATGGCAAGATTTGGCAAGATTTGGCAAGATATGACAAGAAGGACATGGCAAGATTTGATAAGATATGACAAGGGGGACATGTCAATATTTGGCAAGGTTTGGCAAGATTTGACAAGGGGGGCCATGGCAAGATTTGGCAAGATTTGGCAAGATATGACAAGGGGGACATGGCAAGATTTGGCAAGATTTGGTAAGATATGACAAGGGGGATATAGCAAGATTTGGTAAGATTGACAAGGGGGACCTGGCAAGATTTGGCAAGATTTGGCAAGATTTGACAAGGGGGACATGGCAAAATTTGGAGGATTTGACAAGGGGGGCCATGGCAAGATTTGGCAAGATTTGGCAAGATTTGGCAAGATATGAAAAGGGGGACATGGCAAGATTTGACAAGGTTTGGAAAGATTTGACAAGGGGGACATGGCAAGAATTGGTAAGATTTGACAAGGGGGACATGTCAAGATTTGGCAAGATTTGGAAAGATTTGACAAGGGGGGCCATGGCAAGATTTGGCAAGATTTGACAAGGGAGACATGTCAAGATTTGGCAAGATTTGGCAAGATTTGGCAAGATTTGACAAGGGGGGGCATGGCAAGATTTGGCAAGATTTGGCAAGATTTGACAAGGGGGGCCATGGCAAGATTTGGCAAGATTTGGCTAGATTTGGCAAATAGACGTTGTCAAGATTTGGCAAGATGTGGCAAGATTTGACAAGGGGAGACATGGCAAGATTTCGCAAGATTTGACAAGGGGGGATATGGCAAGATTTGGCAAGATTTGGCAACATTCGGCAAGATTTGACAAGAGGGGCTATCGCAAGATTTGGCAAGATTTGGCAAGATTTGGCAAGATTTGACAAGGGGGGACATGGCAAGATTTGGCAAGGTTTGGCAAGATTTCACAAAGGGGGATATGGCAAGATTTGGCAAGATTTGGCAAGATTCGGCAAGATTTGACAAGGGGGGTTATGGCAAGATTTGGCAAGATTTGGTAAGATTTGACAAGGGGGGACATGGCAAGATTTGGCAAGATGTGAGAAGGGGGACATGGCAAGATTTGGCAAGGTTTGGCAAGATTTGACAAGGGGGGCCATGGCAAGATTTGGCAAGATTTGGCAAGATATGACAAGGGGGACATGACAAGATTTGGCAAGATATGACAAGTGGGACCTGGCAAGATTTGGCAAGATTTGACAAGGGGGACATGGCAAGATTTGGTAAGATTTGACAAGATTTGACCAGGGGGGACATGGCAAGATTTGGCAAGATTTGGAAAGATATGACAAGGGGGATATGGCAAGATTTGGCAAGATTGACAAAGAAGGCCTGGTCAGATGTGGCAAGATTTGGCAAGATATGACAAGGGGGACATGGCAAGATTTGGTAAAATTTGACAAGGGGGACATGTCAAGATTTGGCAAGATTTGGAAAGATTTGGCAAGATATGACAAGGGGGACATGGCAAGATTTGGCAAGATTTGACAAGGGAGACATGTCAAGATTTGGCAAGATTTTGCAAGATTTGGCAAGATTTGACAAGGGGGGCCATGGCAAGATTTGGCAAGATTTGGCAAGATTTGACAAGGGGGGACATGTCAAGATTTGGCAAGATTTGGAAAGATTTGAAAGGGGGGCAATGGCAAGATTTGGCAAGATTTGACAAGGGAGACATGTCAAGATTTGGCAAGATTTGGCAAGATATGACAAGGGGGGGCATGGCAAGATTTGGCAAGATTTGGCAAGATTTGGCAAGATTTGACAAGGGGGGACATGTCAAGATTTGGTAACATTTGACAAGGGGGACATGTCAAGATTTGGCAAGATTTGGCAAGATTTGAAAAGGGGGGCAATGGCAAGATTTGGCAAGATTTGACAAGGGAGACATGTCAAGATTTGGCAAGATTTGGCAAGATATGACAACGGGGGGCATGGCAAGATTTGGCAAGATTTGGCAAGATTTGGCAAGATTTGACAAGGGGGGACATGGCAAGATTTGACAAGATTTGTTAAATAGACTTTGTCAAGATTTGGCAAGATGTGGCAAGATTTGATAAGGGGGACATGGCAAGATTTTGCAAGATTTGATAAGGGGGGATATGGCAAGTTTGGCAAGATTTGGCAAGATTCGGCAAGATTTGACAAGAGGGGCTATGGCAAGATTTGGCAAGATTTGGCAAGATTTGGCAAGATTTGACAAGGGGGGACATGGCAAGATTTGGCAAGATGTGACAAGGGGGACATGGCACGATTTGGCAAGGTTTGGCAAGATTTGACAAGGGGGGCCATGGCAAGACTTGGCAAGATTTGGAAAGATTTGACAAGGGGGACATGGCAAGATTTGGTAAGATTTGACAAGGGGGACATGCCAAGATTTGGCAAGATTTGGAAAGATTTGACAAGGGGGGCCATGGCAAGATTTGGTAAGATTTGACAAGGGAGACATGCCAAGATTTGGCAAGATTTGGCAAGATTTGGCAAGATTTGACAAGGGGGGCATGGCAAGATTTGGCAAGATTTGGCAAGATTTGGCAAGATTTGACAAGGGGGGACATGGCAAGATTTGACAAGATTTGGCAAATAGACGTTGTCAAGAATTGGCAAGATGTGGCAAGATTTGACAAAGGGGACATGGCAAGATTTCGCAAGATTTGACAAGGGGGGATATGGCAAGTTTGGCAAGATTTGGCAAGATTCGGCAAGATTTGACAAGGGGGGCTATGGCAAGATTTGGCAAGATTTGGCAAGATTTGGCAAGATTTGACAAGGGGGGACATGGCAAGATTTGGCAAGATGTGACAAGGGGGACATGGCAAGATTTGGCAAGGTTTGGCAAGATTTGGCAAGATTTGGCAAGATTTGACAAGGGGGGGAATGGCAAGATTTGGCAAGATTTGGCAAGATTTGGCAAGATTTGGCAAATAGACATTGTCAAGATTTGGCAAGATGTGGCAAGATTTGATAAGGGGGACATGGCAAGATTTCGCAAGATTTGATAAGGGGGGATATGGCAAGTTTGGCAAGATTTGGCAAGATTCGGCAAGATTTGACAAGGGGGGCTATGGCAAGATTTGGCAAGATTTGGCAAGATTTGGCAAGATTTGACAAAGGGGGACATGGCAAGATTTGGCAAGATGTGACAAGGGGGACATGGCAAGATTTGGCAAGGTTTGGCAAGATTTGACAAGGGGGGCCATGGCAAGATTTGGCAGGATTTGGCAAGATATGACAAGGGGGACATGGCAAGATTTGGCAAGATTTGGAAAGATTTGACAAGGGGGACATGGCAAGATTTGGTAAGATTTGACAAGGGGGACATGTCAAGATTTGGCAAGATTTGGAAAGATTTGACAAGGGGGGCCATGGCAAGATTTGGCAAGATTTGACAAGGGGGACATGGCAAGATTTGACAAGATTTGACAAGGGTGACATGGCAAGATTTGGCTAGACTTGACAAGGGGAACATGGCAAGATTTGGCAAGATTTGGCAAGATATGACAAGGGGGCTATGGCAAGAATTGGCAAGGTTGACAAGGGGCAAGATTTGACCTGATTGGCAAGATTTGGCAAGATTTGGTAAGACATGACAAAGAGGACATGGCAAGATTTGGTAAGATTTGACAAGGGGGACATGTCAAGCTTTGGCAAGATTTGGAAAGATTTGACAAGGGGACATGGCAAGATTTGGTAACATTTGACAAGGGGGACATGTCAAGATTTGGCAAGATTTGGAAAGATTTGAAAAGGGGGGCAATGGCAAGATTTGGCAAGATTTGACATGGGAGACATGTCAAGATTTGGCAAGATTTGGCAAGATTTGGCAAGATTTGACAAGGGGGGGGGCATGGCAAGATTTGGCAAGATTTGGCAAGATTTGGCAAGATTTGACAAGGGGGGACATGGCAAGATTTGGCAAGATTTGGCAAATAGACATTGTCAAGATTTGGCAAGATGTGGCAAGATTTGATAAGGGGGACATGGCAAGATTTCGCAAGACTTGATAAGGGGGGATATGGCAAGTTTGGCAAGATTTAGCAAGATTCGGCAAGATTTGACAAGGGGGGCTATGGCAAGATTTGGCAAGATTTGGCAAGATTTGGCAAGATTTGACAAGGGGGGACATGGCAAGATTTGGCAAGATGTGACAAGGGGGACATGGCAAGATTTGGCAAGGTTTGGCAAGATTTGACAAGGGGGGCTATGGCAAGATTTGGCAAGATTTGGCAAGATATGACAAGGGGGACATGGCAAGATTTGGCAAGATTTGGAAAGATTTGACAAGGGGGACATGGCAAGATTAGGTAAGATTTGACAAGGGGGACATGTCAAGATTTGGCAAGATTTGACAAGGTGGGCCATGGCAAGATTTGGCAAGATTTGACAAGGGAGACATGCCAAGATTTGGCAAGATTTGGCAAGATTTGGCAAGATTTGACAAGGGGGGCATGGCAAGATTTGGCAAGATGTGGCAAGATTTGGCAAGATTTGACAAGGGGGGACATGGCAAGATTTGACAAGATCTGGCAAATAGACGTTGTCAAGAATTGGCAAGATTTGGCAAGATTTGACAAAGGGGACATGGCAAGATTTCGCAAGATGTGACAAGGGGGACATGGCAAGATTTGGCAAGGTTTGGCAAGATTTGACAAGGGGGGCTATGGCAAGATTTGGCAAGATTTGGCAAGATATGACAAGGGGGACATGGCAAGATTTGGCAAGATTTGGAAAGATTTGACAAGGGGGACATGGCAAGATTAGGTAAGATTTGACAAGGGGGACATGTCAAGATTTGGCAAGATTTGGAAAGATTTGACAAGGGGGGCCATGGCAAGATTTGGCAAGATTTGACAAGGGAGACATGCCAAGATTTGGCAAGATTTGGCAAGATCTGGCAAGATTTGACAAGGGGGGCATGGTAAGATTTGGCAAGATTTGGCAAGATTTGGCAAGATTTGACAAGGGGGGACATGGCAAGATTTGACAAGATTTGGCAAATAGACGTTGTCAAGAATTGGCAAGATGTGGCAAGATTAGACAAAGGGGACATGGCAAGATTTCGCAAGATTTGACAAGGGGGGATATGGCAAGTTTGGCAAGATTTGGCAAGATTCGGCAAGATTTGACAAGGGGGGCTATGGCAAGATTTGGCAAGATTTGGCAAGATTTGACAAGATTTGACAAGGGGGGACATGGCAAGATTTGGCAAGATGTGACAAGAGGGACATGGCAAGATTTGGCAAGGTTTGGCAAGATTTGACAAGATTTGGCAAGATTTGACAAGGGGGGGCATGGCAAGATTTGGCAAGATTTGGCAAGATTTGGCAAATAGACGTTGTCAAGATTTAGCAAGATGTGGCAAGATTTGACAAGGGGGGATATGGCAAGTTTGGCAAGATTCAGCAAGATTTGGCAAGATTTGACAAGGGGGGACATGGCAAGATTTGACAAGATTTGGCAAATAGACGTTGTCAAGAATTGGCAAGATGTGGCAAGATTTGGCAAGATTCGGCAAGATTTGACAAGGGGGGCTATGGCAAGATTTGGCAAGATTTGGCAAGATTTGGCAAGATTTGACAAGGGGGAACATGGCAAGATTTGGCAAGATGTGACAAAGGGGACATGGCAAGATTTGGCAAGGTTTGGCAAGATTTGGCAAGATTTGGCAAGATTTGACAAGGGGGGGAATGACAAGATTTGGCAAGATTTGGCAAGATTTGGCAAGATTTGACAAGGGGGGACATGGCAAGATTTGGCAAGATTTGGCAAATAGACATTGTCAAGATTTGGCAAGATGTGGCAAGATTTGATAAGGGGGACATGGCAAGATTTTGCAAGATTTGATAAGGGGGGATATGGCAAGTTTGGCAAGATTTGGCAAGATTCGGCAAGATTTTACAAGGGGGGCTATGGCAAGATTTGGCAAGATTTGGCAAGATTTGGCAAGATTTGACAAGGGGGGACATGGCAAGATTTGGCAAGATGTGACAAGGGGGACATGGCAAGATTTGGCAAGGTTTGGCAAGATTTGACAAGGGGGGCTATGGCAAGATTTGGCAAGATTTGGCAAGATATGACAAGGGGGGACATGGCAAGATTTGACAAGATTTGGCAAATAGACGTTGTCAAGAATTGGCAAGATGTGGCAAGATTTGACAAAGGGGACATGGCAAGATTTGGCAAGATGTGACAAGGGGGACATGGCCAGATTTGTCAAGGTTTGGCAAGATTTGACAAGGGGGGCTATGGCAAGATTTGGCAAGATTTGGCAAGATATGACAAGGGGGACATGGCAAGATTTGGCAAGATTTGACAAGGGGGGCATGGCAAGATTTGGCAAGATTTGGCAAGATTTGACAAGGGGGGATATGGCAAGTTTGGCAAGATTTGGCAAGATTCGGCAAGATTTGACAAGGGGGGCTATGGCAAGATTTGGCAAGATTTGGCAAGATTTGACAAGTTGTGACAAGGGGGGACATGGCAAGATTTGGCAAGATGTGACAAGAGGGACATGGCAAGATTTGGCAAGGTTTGGCAAGATTTGGAAAATAGACTTTGTCAAGATTTAGCAAGATGTGGCAAGATTTGACAAGGGGGACATGGCAAGATAAGGCAAGATTTGACAAGGGGGGATATGGCAAGTTTGGCAAGATTTAGCAAGATTTGGCAAGATTTGACAAGGGGGGACATGGCAAGATTTGACAAGATTTGGCAAATAGACGTTGTCAAGAATTGGCAAGATGTGGCAAGATTTGACAAAGGGGACATGGCAAGATTTCGCAAGATTTGACAAGGGGGGATATGGCAAGTTTGGCAAGATTTGGCAAGATTTGGCAAGATTTGACAAGGGGGGCTATGGCAAGATTTGGCAAGATTTGGCAAGATTTGACAAGGGGGGACATGGCAAGATTTGGCAAGATGTGACAAGGGGGACATGGCAAGATTTGGCAAGGTTTGACAAGATTTGACAAGGAGGGCCATGGCAAGATTTGGCAAGATTTGGCAAGATTTGGCAAGATTTGGCAAGGAGGGGAATGGCAAGATTTGGCAAGATTTGGCAAGATTTGGCAAGATTTGGCAAGATTTGACAAGGAGGGACATGGCAAGATTTGGCAAGATTTGGCAAATAGACATTGTCAAGATTTGGCAAGATGTGACAAGATTTGATAAGGGGGACATGGCAAGATTTCGCAAGATTTGATAAGGGGGGATATGGCAAGTTTGGCAAGATTTGGCAAGATTTTACAAGGGGGGCTATGGCAAGATTTGGCAAGATTTGGCAAGATTTGGCAAGATTTGACAAGGGGGGACATGGCAAGATTTGGCAAGATGCGATAAGGGGGACATGGCAAGATTTGGCAAGGTTTGACAAGATTTGACAAGGGGGGCCATGGCAAGATTTGGCAAGATTTGGCAAGATATGACAAGGGGGACATGGCAAGATTTGGCAAGATTTGACAAGGGAGACATGCCAAGATTTGGCAAGATTTGGCAAGATTTGGCAAGATTTGACAAGGGGGCATGGCAATATTTGGCAAGATTTGGCAAGATTTGGCAAGATTTGACAAGGGGGGACATGGCAAGATTTGGCAAGATTTGGAAAGATTTGAAAATGGGGGCAATGGCAAGATTTGGCAAGATTTGACAAGGGGGACATGTCAAAATTTGGCAAGATTTGGCAAGATTTGGCAAGATTTGACAAGGGGGGGCATGGCAAGATTTGGCAAGATTTGGAAAGATTTGGCAAGATTTGGCAAGATTTGGCAAATAGATATCGTCAAGATTTGGCAAGATGTGGCAAGATTTGATAAGGGGGACATGGCAAGATTTTGCAAGATTTGATAAGGGGGGATATGGCAAGTTGGCAAGATTTGGCAAGATTCGGCAAGATTTGACAAGGGGGGCTATGGCAAGATTTGGCAAGATTTGGCAAGATTTGGCAAGATTTGACAAGGGGGGCCATGGCAAGAATTGGCAAGATTTGGCAAGATATGACAAGGGGGACATGGCAAGATTTGGCAAGATTTGGCAAGATTGACAAGGGGGATCTGGCAAGATTTGGCAAGATTTGGCCAGATTTGACAAGGGAGGCCATGGCAAGATTTGGCAAGATTTGGCAAGATATGACTAGGGGGACATGGCAAGATTTGGCAATATATGACAAGTGGGACCTGGCTAGATTTGGCAAGATTTGACAAAGGGGACATGGCACGATTTGGCAAGATTTGGCAAGATATGACAAAGGGGATATGGCAAGATTTGGCAAGATATGACTAGGGGGACATGGCAAGATTTGGCAAGATATGACAAGTGGGACCTGGCAAGATTTGGCAAGATTTGACAAGGGGGCTATGGCAAGATTTGGCAAGATTGACAAGGGGGGACCTGGCAAGATTTGGCAAGATTTGGCAAGACATGACAAAGGGGACATGGCAAGATTTGGTAAGATTTGACAAGGGGGACATGTCAAGCTTTGGCAAGATTTGGAAAGATTTGACAAGGGGGACATGGCAAGATTTGGAAAGATTTGACAAGGGGGGCTATGGTGAGATTTGGCAAGATTTGATAAGGGAGACATGTCAAAATTTGGCAAGATTTGGCAAGATTAGGCAAGATTTGACAAAGGGGGGCATGGCAAGATTTGGCAAGATTTGGCAAGATTTGGCAAGATTTGACAAGGGGGAACATGGCAAGATTTGGCAAGATTCGACAAATGGACGTTGTCAAGATTTGGATAGATGTGGCAAGATTTGACAAAGGGGACATGGCAAGATTTCGCAAGATTTGACAAGGGGGGATATGGCAAGTTTGGCAAGATTTGGCAAGATTTGGCAAGATTTGACAAGGGGGGCTATGGCAAGATTTGGCAAGATTTGGCAAGATTTGACAAGGGGGGACATGGCAAGATTTGGCAAGATGTGACAAGGGGGACATGGCAAGATTTGGCAAGGTTTGACAAGATTTGACAAGGAGGGCCATGGCAAGATTTGGCAAGATTTGGCAAGATTTGGCAAGATTTGGCAAGGAGGGGAATGGCAAGATTTGGCAAGATTTGGCAAGATTTGGCAAGATTTGGCAAGATTTGACAAGGAGGGACATGGCAAGATTTGGCAAGATTTGGCAAATAGACATTGTCAAGATTTGGCAAGATGTGACAAGATTTGATAAGGGGGACATGGCAAGATTTCGCAAGATTTGATAAGGGGGGATATGGCAAGTTTGGCAAGATTTGGCAAGATTTTACAAGGGGGGCTATGGCAAGATTTGGCAAGATTTGGCAAGATTTGGCAAGATTTGACAAGGGGGGACATGGCAAGATTTGGCAAGATGCGATAAGGGGGACATGGCAAGATTTGGCAAGGTTTGACAAGATTTGACAAGGGGGGCCATGGCAAGATTTGGCAAGATTTGGCAAGATATGACAAGGGGGACATGGCAAGATTTGGCAAGATTTGACAAGGGAGACATGCCAAGATTTGGCAAGATTTGGCAAGATTTGGCAAGATTTGACAAGGGGGCATGGCAATATTTGGCAAGATTTGGCAAGATTTGGCAAGATTTGACAAGGGGGGACATGGCAAGATTTGGCAAGATTTGGAAAGATTTGAAAATGGGGGCAATGGCAAGATTTGGCAAGATTTGACAAGGGGGACATGTCAAAATTTGGCAAGATTTGGCAAGATTTGGCAAGATTTGACAAGGGGGGGCATGGCAAGATTTGGCAAGATTTGGAAAGATTTGGCAAGATTTGGCAAGATTTGGCAAATAGATATCGTCAAGATTTGGCAAGATGTGGCAAGATTTGATAAGGGGGACATGGCAAGATTTTGCAAGATTTGATAAGGGGGGATATGGCAAGTTGGCAAGATTTGGCAAGATTCGGCAAGATTTGACAAGGGGGGCTATGGCAAGATTTGGCAAGATTTGGCAAGATTTGGCAAGATTTGACAAGGGGGGCCATGGCAAGAATTGGCAAGATTTGGCAAGATATGACAAGGGGGACATGGCAAGATTTGGCAAGATTTGGCAAGATTGACAAGGGGGATCTGGCAAGATTTGGCAAGATTTGGCCAGATTTGACAAGGGAGGCCATGGCAAGATTTGGCAAGATTTGGCAAGATATGACTAGGGGGACATGGCAAGATTTGGCAATATATGACAAGTGGGACCTGGCTAGATTTGGCAAGATTTGACAAAGGGGACATGGCACGATTTGGCAAGATTTGGCAAGATATGACAAAGGGGATATGGCAAGATTTGGCAAGATATGACTAGGGGGACATGGCAAGATTTGGCAAGATATGACAAGTGGGACCTGGCAAGATTTGGCAAGATTTGACAAGGGGGCTATGGCAAGATTTGGCAAGATTGACAAGGGGGGACCTGGCAAGATTTGGCAAGATTTGGCAAGACATGACAAAGGGGACATGGCAAGATTTGGTAAGATTTGACAAGGGGGACATGTCAAGCTTTGGCAAGATTTGGAAAGATTTGACAAGGGGGACATGGCAAGATTTGGAAAGATTTGACAAGGGGGGCTATGGTGAGATTTGGCAAGATTTGATAAGGGAGACATGTCAAAATTTGGCAAGATTTGGCAAGATTAGGCAAGATTTGACAAAGGGGGGCATGGCAAGATTTGGCAAGATTTGGCAAGATTTGGCAAGATTTGACAAGGGGGAACATGGCAAGATTTGGCAAGATTCGACAAATGGACGTTGTCAAGATTTGGATAGATGTGGCAAGATTTGACAAGGGGGACATGGCAAGATTTCTCAAGATTTTACAAGGGGGGATATGGCAAGTTTGGCAAGATTTGGCAAGATTCGGCAAGATTTGACAAGGGGGCTATGGCAAGATTTGGCAAGATTTTGCAAGATTTGACAAGGGGGGACATGGCAAGATTTGGTAAAATTTGGCAAATAGACGTTGTCAAGATTTAGCAAGATGTGGCAAGATTTGACAAGGGGGACATAGCAAGATTAGGCAAGATTTGACAAGGGGGGATATGGCAAGTTTGGCAAGATTTGGCAAGATTCGGCAAGATTTGACAAGGGGGGCTATGGCAAGATTTGGCAAGATTTGGCAAGATTTGGCAAGATTTGACAAGGGGGGACATGACAAGATTTGGCAAGATGTGACAGGGGGGACATGGCAAGATTTGGCAAGATTTGACAAGGGGGATATAGCAAGATTTGGCAAGATTGACTAGGGGGATATAGCAAGATTTGGCAAGATTGACAAGGGGGATCTGGCAAGATTTGGCAAGATTTGGCCAGATTTGATAAGGCAGGCCATGGCAAGATTTGGCAAGATATGACAAGTGGGACCTGGCAAGATTTGGCAAGATTTGACAAAGGGGACATGGCAAGATTTGGCAAGATTTGGCAAGATATGACAAAGGGGATATGGCAAGATTTGGCAAGATATGACTAGGGGGACATGGCAAGTTTTAGCAAGATATGACAAGTGGGACCTGGCAAGATTTGGCAAGATTTGACATGGTGGCTATGGCAAGATTTGGCAAGATTGACAAGGGGGGACCTGGCAAGATTTGGCAAGATTTGGCAAGACATGACAAAGGGGACATGGCAAGATTTGGTAAGATTTGACAAGGGGGACATGTCAAGCTTTGGCAAGATTAGGAAAGATTTGACAAGGGGGACATGGCAAGATTTGGTAAGATTTGACAAGGGGGACATGTCAAGATTTGGAAAGATTTGGAAAGATTTGACAAGGGGGGCCATGGCAAGATTTGGCAAGATTTGACAAGGGAGACATGTCAAAATTTGGCAAGATTTGGCAAGACTAGGCAAGATTTGACAAGGGGGGGCATGGCAAGATTTGGCAAGATTTGGCAAGATTTGACAAAGGGGGACATGGCAAGATTTGGCAAGATTTGGCAAATAGACGTTGTCAAGATTTGGCAAGATGTGGCAAGATTTGACAAGGGGGACATGGCAAGATGTCGCAAGATTTGACAAGGGGGGATATGGCAAGTTTGGCAAGATTTGGCAAGATTTGGCAAGATTTGACAAGGGAGGCTATGGCAAGAATAGGCAAGATTTGGCAAGATTTGGTAAGATTTGGCAAGATTCGACAAGGGGGGACATGGCAAGATTTGGCTAGATGTGACAAGGGGGACATGGCAAGATTTGGCAAGGTTTGGCAAGATTTGACAAGGGGGGCCATGGCAAGATTTGGCAAGATTTGGCAAGATATGACAAGGGGGACATGGCAAGATTTGACAAGGTTTGGAAAGATTTGACAAGGGGGACATGGCAAGATTTGGTAAGATTTGACAAGGGGGACATGTCAAGATTTGGAAAGATTTGGAAAGATTTGACAAGGGGGACATGGCAAGATTTGGCAAAATTTGACAAGGGGGATATGGCAAGATTGGGCAAGATTTGACAAGTGGGACATGGCAAGATTTGGCTAGAATTGACAAGGGGAACATGGCAAGATTTGGCAGGATTTGGCAAGATATGATAAGGGGGATATGGCAAGATTTGGCAAGATTGGCAAGGGGAGAACTGGCAATATTTGGCAAGATTTGGCAAGACATGACAAAGGGGACATGGCAAGATTTGGTAAGATTTGACAAGGGGGACATGTCAAGATTTGGAAAGATTTGGAAAGATCTGACAAGGGGGCCATGGCAAGATTTGGCAAGATTTGGAAAGATATGACAAGGGGGACATATCAAGATTTGGAAAGATTTGGTAAGATTTGACAAGGGGGGCCATGGCAAGATTTGGCAAGATTTGGCAAGATTTTGCAAGATTTGACAAGGGGGGACATGGCAAGATTTGGCAAGATTTGGCAAATAGACGTTGTCAAGATTTGGCAAGATGTGGCAAGATTTGACAAGGGGGGAACATGGCAAGATTTGGCAAGATTTAGCAAGATTTGGCAAGATTTGACAAGGGGGGCTATGGCAAGATTTGGCAAGATTTGGCTAGATTTGGCAAGATTTGACAAGAGGGGACATGGCAAGATTTGGCAAGATGTGACAAGGGGGACATGGCAAGATCTGGCAAGATTTGGCAAGATTTGACAAGAGGGGACATGGCAAGATTTGGCAAGATGTGACAAGGGGGACATGGCAAGATTTGGCAAGGTTTGGCAAGATTTGACAAGGGGGGCCATGGCAAGATTTGGCAAGATATGACAAGGGGGACATGGCAAGATTTGGCAAGATTTGGTAAGATATGACAAGGGGGATATAGCAAGATTTTGCAAGATTTGACAAGGGGGGATATGGCAAGATTTGGCAAGATTTGACCAGATTTGGCAAGATTTGACAAGGGGGGCTATGGCAAGAATTGGCAAGATTTGGCAAGATTTGACAAGGGGGGACATGGCAAGATTTGACAAGATGTGACAAGGGGGACATGGCAAGATTTGGCAAAATTTGACAAGGGGGATATGGCAAGATTGGGCAAGATTTGACAAGTGGGACATGGCAAGATTTGGCTAGATTTGACAAGGGGAACATGGCAAGATTTGGCAAGATTTGGCAAGATATGATAAGGGGGATATGGCAAGATTTGGCAAGATTGGCAATATTTGGCAAGATTTGGCAAGACATGACAAAGGGGACATGGCAAGATTTGGTAAGATTTGACAAGGGGGACATGTCAAGATTTGGCAAGATTTGGAAAGATATGACAACGGGGACATATCAGGATTTGGAAAGATTTGGAAAGATTTGACAAGGGGGACATGGCAAGATTTGGCAAGACATGACAAGTGGGACCTGGCAAGATTTGGCAAGATTTGACAAGGGGGACATGGCAAGATTTAGTAAGATTTGACAAGGGGGACATGGAAAGATTTGGTAAGATTTGACAAGGGGGACATGGTAAGATTTGGCAAGATTTGGCAAGATATGACAAGGGGGACATGGAAGATTTGGTAAGATTTGGCAAGGGGGACTTGTCAAGATTTGGCAAGATTTGGAAAGATTTGACAAGGGGGGCCATGGCAAGATTTGGCAAGATTTGGAAAGATATGACAAGGGGGACATATCAAGATTTGGAAAGATTTGGAAAGATTTGACAAGGGGGACATGGTAAGATTTTGGAAAGACATGACAAGTGGGACCTGGCAAGATTTGGCAACATCTGACAAGGGGGACATGGCAAGATTTGGCAAGATTTGACCAGGGGGGACATGACAAGATTTGGCAAGATTTGGCAAGATATGACAAGGGGGATATGGCAAGACTTGGCAAGATTGACAAGGGAGGCCTGGTAAGATGTGGCAAGATTTGGCAAGATATGACAAGGGGGACATGGCAGGATTGGGTAAGATTTGACAAGGGAGAAATGTCAAGATTTGGCAATATTTGGAAAGATTTGACAAGGGGGGCCATGCCAAGATTTGGCAAGATTTGGCAAGATATGACAAGGGGGACATGGCAAGATTTGGTAAGATTCGACAAGGGAGACATGTCAAGATTTGGCAAGATTTGGCAAGATTTGACAAGGGGGGCCATGGCAAGATTTGGCAAGATTTGGCAAGATTTGACAAGGGGGGAAATGGCCAGATTTGGCAAGATTTGGAAAATAGACGTTGTCAAGATTTGGCTAGATGTGGCAAGATTTGACAAGGGGGACATGGGAAGATTTCGCAAGATTTGACAAGGGGGTCATGGCAAGAATTTAGCAAGATTTGACAAAGGGGGACATGGCAAGATTTGGCAAGATGTGATAAGAGGGACATGGCAAGATTTGGCAAAATTTGACAAGGGGGGTATGGCAAGATTTGGTAAGATTTGACAAGGGGGCTATGGCAAGAATTGGCAAGGTTGACAAGGGGGGACCTGGCAAGATTTGGCAAGATTTGGCAAGACATGACAAAGAAGACATGGCAAGATTTGGTAAGATTTGACAAGGGGGACATGTCAAGCTTTGGCAAGATTTGGAAAGATTTGACAAGGGGGGCCATGGCAAGATTTGGCAAGATTTGGCAAGATATGACAAGGGGGACATATGAAGATTTGGCAAGATTTGGAAAGATTTGACAAGGGGACATGGCAAGATTTGATAACATTTGACAAGGGGGACATGTCAAGATTTGGAAAGATTTGGAAAGATTTGACAAGGGGGGCAATGGCAAGATTTGGCAAGATTTGACAAGGGAGATATGTCAAGATTTGGCAAGATTTGGCAAGATTTGGCAAGATTTGACAAGGGGGGCATGGCAAGATTTGGCAAGATTTGGCAAGATTTGGCAAGATTTGACAAGGGGGGACATGGCAAGATTTGGCAAGATTTGGCAAATAGACATTGTCAAGATTTGGCAAGATGTGGCAAGATTTGACAAGGGGGGATATGGCAAGTTTGGCAAGATTTGGCAAGATTCGGCAAGATTTGACAAGGGGGGCTATGGCAAGATTTGGCAAGATTTGGCAAGATTTGGCAAGATTTGGCAAGATTTGGCAAGATTTGACAAGGGGGGACATGGCAAGATTTGGCAAGATGTGACAAGGGGGACATGGCCAGATTTGGCAAGGTTTGGCAAGATTTGACAAGGGGGGCTATGGCAAGATTTGGCAAGATTTGGCAAGATATGACAAGGGGGACATGGCAAGATTTGGCAAGATTTGGCAAGATTTGACAAGGGGGACATGGCAAGATTTGGTAAGATTTGACAAGGGGGACATGTCAAGATGTGGCAAGATTTGGAAAGATTTGACAAGGGGGGCCATGGCAAGATTTGGCAAGATTTGACAAGGGAGACATGCCAAGATTTGGCAAGATTTGGCAAGATTTGGCAAGATTTGACAAGGGGGGCATGGCAAGATTTGGCAAGATTTGGCAAGATTTGGTAAGATTTGACAAGGGGGGACATGGTAAGATTTGACAAGATTTGGCAAATAGATGTTGTCAAGAATTGGCAAGATGTGGCAAGATTTGACAAAGGGGACATGGCAAGATTTCGCAAGATTTGACAAGGGGGGATATGGCAAGTTTGGCAAGATTTGGCAAGATTCGGCAAGATTTGACAAGGGGGGCTATGGCAAGATTTGGCAAGATTTGGCAAGATTTGACAAGGGGGGACATGGCAAGATTTGGCAAGATGTGACAAGGGGGACATGGCAAGATTTGGCAAGGTTTGGCAAGATTTGGCAAGATTTGGCAAGATTTGACAAAGGGGGGCATGGCAAGATTTGGCAAGGTTTGGCAAGATTTGGCAAGATAGGATACGATGGGATAGGAAATCTTTATTAGTCTGGGGAACCAATAGCCAGAGGCTACTACAAAGGCACCCAGAAAGAACAACACAAATTACAAAGGAGTAAGACAGAAGAAGAAACGAGAATAATGATCAAATGAATTTTAATGAATAAAGATAATAGAGATGTCAGCAGAGTACACATGCAGTGTCAGTGGTTCATGTAAATAAGTGAATGGTTAATTTGTGGTGTTAATGAAATCCTGGCATAGTCTGGTAAATAAATAATAGTCTTTAGTGTTACGAATATGGGCTGGCAGCGTCCGCCAAAGTGATGCACTGGCAAAGCTGTAGGATTTTTGACCAAATGAAGTTTTGACTGGAAGAAGATTAAGTTGACAAGTAGAAGAGGATCGAGTTGTGTAGTGGGAGGAAGCAGAAGAGAAGAGCCGTGATAGATAAGGCGGAGAGTGGGAAGATAAGCACCTGAACATGCACTGGGCCATGTGAAGTTTTCTTCTCGAGGAGAGAGTCGTCAAGCCAAGGTCTCGAAGAGCAGTAGCAGAAGAAGAGGCACGACACCTACGAAGAACTATCTTGCAGCCAAAGTTCAGCAGAGTTTCCAGCCGGTGAGAATCCTTTTGTGTGCATCCAGCCCAAACAACATCACAATAATTAAAATGTGGAAGAATGTAAGATTTGAGATAAAGTAGTAGAAGAGATTGGGGGAGAAACCAAGAAAGTCTTCTAAGGAGATTGAGACTACGGGAGACCTTCCCACTGACCATGTCAACGTGATCGCTCCAAGTGAGAGTATCGTTGATTAGAACACCTAGGTACTTGAACACCTGTTCTACAACCGTGCCGTCTACTTCTAGATTCAGGTCAGCAAGATTTGACAAGGGGGGACATGGCAAGATTTGGCAAGATTTGGCAAATAGACATTATCAAGATTTGGCAAGATGTGGCAAGATTTGATAAGGGGGACATGGCAAGATTTTGCAAGATTTGATAAGGGGGGATATGGCAAGTTTGGCAAGATTTGGCAAGATTCGGCAAGATTTTACAAGGGGGGCTATGGCAAGATTTGGCAAGATTTGGCAAGATTTGACAAGGGGGGACATGGCAAGATTTGGCAAGATGTGACAAGGGGGACATGGAAGATTTGGCAAGGTTTGGCAAGATTTGACAAGGGGGGCCAAGGCAAGATTTGGCAAGATTTGGCAAGATATGACAAGGGGGACATGGCAAGATTTGGCAAGATTTGGAAAGATTTGACAAGGGGGACATAGCAAGATTTGGTAAGATTTGACAAGGGGGACATGTCAAGATTTGGCAAGATTTGGAAAGATTTGACAAGGGGGGCCATGGCAAGATTTGGCAAGATTTGACAAGATTTGGCAAGATTTGGCAAGATTTGGCAAGATTTGGCAAGATTTGGCAAGATTTGACAAGGGGGGACATGGCAAGATTTGACAAGATTTGGCAAATAGACGTTGTCAAGATTTGGCAAGATGTAGCAAGATTTGACAAAGGGGACATGGCAAGATTTTGCAAGATTTGACAAGGGGGGATATGGCAAGTTTGGCAAGATTTGGCAAGATTCGGCAAGATTTGACAAGGGGGGCTATGGCAAGATTTGGCAAGATTTGGCAAGATTTGACAAAGGGGACATGGCAAGATTTTGCAAGATTTGACAAGGGGGGATATGGCAAGTTTGGCAAGATTTGGTTAGATTCGGCAAGATTTGACAAGGGGGGCTATGGCAAGATTTGGCAAGATTTGGCAAGATTTGGCAAGATTTGACAAGGGGGGACATGGCAAGATTTGGCAAGATGTGACAAGGGGGACATGGCAAGATTTGGCAAGGTTTGGCAAGATTTGACAAGGGGGGCCATGGCAAGATTTGGCAAGATTTAGCAAGATATGACAAGGGGGACATGGCAAGATTTGGCAAGATTTGGTAAGATATGACAAAGGGGATATAGCAAGATTTGGCAAGATTGACAAGGGGGATCTGGCAAGATTTGGCAAGATTTGGCCAGATTTGACAAGGGAGGCCATGGCAAGATTTGGCAAGATTTGGCAAGATATGACAAGTGGGACCTGGCAAGATTTGGCAAGATTTGACAAGGGGGCTATGGCAAGATTTGGCAAGATTGACAAGGGGGGGGGGGCTGGCAAGATTTGGCAAGATTCGGCAAGACATGACAAAGGGGACATGGCAAGATTTGGTAAGATTTGTCAAGGGGGACATGTCAAGCTTTGGCAAGATTTGGAAAGATTTGACAAGGGGGACATGGCAAGATTTGGTAAGATCTGAAAAGAAGGACATGTCAAGAATTGGCAAGATTTGGAAAGATTTGACAAGGGGGGCCATGGCAAGATTTGGCAAGATTTGACAAGGGAGACATGTCAAGATTTGGCATGATTCATCAAGATTTGACGAGGGGGGGCATGGCAAGATTTGGCAAGATTTGACAAGATTTGGCAAGATTTGACAAGGGGGGACATGGCAAGATTTCGCAAGATTTGGCAAATAGACGTTGTCAAGATTTGGCAAGATGTGGCAGGTGACTTGGCAAGGGGGACATGGCAAGATTTTGCAAGATTTGACAAGGGGGGATATGGCAAGTTTGGCAAGATTTGGCAAGATTTGACAAGGGGGGCTATGGAAAGATTTGGCAAGATTTGGTAAGATTTGGCAAGATTTGACAAGGGGGGACATGGCAAGATTTGGCAAGATGTGACAAGGGGGACATGGCAAGATTTGGCAAGGTTTGGCAAGATTTGACAAAGGGGGCCATGGCAAGTTTTGGCAAGATATGACAAGGGGGACATGGCAAGATTTGGAAAGATTTCACAAGGGGGACATGGCAAGATTTGGTAAGATTTGACAAGGGGGACATGTCAAGATTTGGCAAGATTTGGAAAGATTTGACAAGGGGTCCATGGCAAGATTTGGCAAGATTTGACAAGGGAGACATGTCAAGATTTGGCAAGATTTGGCAAGATTTGACAAGGGGGGGCATGGCAAGATTTGGCAAGATTTGGCAAGATATGGCAAGATTTGACAAGGGGGGACATGGCAAGATTTGGCAAGATTTGGCAAATAGACGTTGTCAAGATTTGGCAAGATGTGGCAAGATTTGATAAGGGGGACATGGCAAGATTTCGCAAGATTGGACAAGGGGGGATATGGCAAGTTTGGCAAGATTTGGCAAGATTCGGCAAGATTTGACAGGGGGGGCTATGGCAAGATTTGGCAAGATTTGGCAAGATTTAGCAAGATTTGACAAGGGGGGACATGGCAAGATTTGGCCAGATGTGACAAGGGGGACATGGCAAGATTTGGCAAGATTTGGCTAGATTTGACAAGGTGGGCCATGGCAAGATTTGGTAAGATTTGGCAAGATATGACAAGGGGGACATGGCAAGATTTGGCAAGATTTGGTAAGATATGACAAGGGGGATATAGCAAGATTTGGCAAGATTGACAAGGGACATCTGGCAAGATTTGGCAAGATTTGGCCAGATCTGACAAGGGAGGCCATGGCAAGATTTGGCAAGATTTGGCAAGATATGACTAGGGGGACATGGCAAGATTTGGCAAGATATGACAAGTGGGACCTGGCAAGATTTGGCAAGATTTGACAAAGGGGACATGGCAAGATTTGGCAAGATTTGGCAAGATATGACAAAGGGGATATGGCAAGATTTGGCCAGATATGACTAGGGGGACATGGCAAGATTTGGCAAGATATGACAAGTGGGACCTGGCAAGATTTGGCAAGATTTGACAAGGGGGCTATGGCAAGATTTGGCAAGATTGACAAGGGAGGACCTGGGAAGATTTGGCAAGATTTGGCAAGACATGACAAAGGGGACATGGCAAGATTTGGTAAGATTTGACAAGGGGGACATGTCAAGATTTGGCAAGATTTGGAAAGATTTGACAAGGGGGGCCATGGCAAGATTTGGCAAGATTTGACAAGGGAGACATGTCAAGATTTGGCAAGATTTGGCAAGATTTGGCAAGATTTGACAAGGGGGGACATGGCAAGATTTGGCAAGATTTGGCAAATAGACGTTGTCAAGATTTGGCAAGATTTGGCAAGATTTTACAAGGGGGACATGGCAAGATTTCGCAAGATTTGACAAGGGGGGATATGGCAAATTTGACAAGATTTGGCAAGATTTGGCAAGATTTGACAAGGAGGGCTATGGCAAGATTTGGCAAAATTTGGCAAGATTTGGCAAGATTTGACAAGGGGGGACATGGCAAGATTTGGCAAGATGTGACAAGGGGGACATGGCAAGATTTGGCAAGGTTTGGCAAGATTTGACAAGTGAGGCCATGGCAAGATTTGGCAAGATTTGGCAAGATATGACAAGGGGGACATGGCAAGATTTGACAGGATTTGGAAAGATTTGACAAGGGGGACATGGCAAGATTTGGTAAGATTTGACAAGGGGGACATGTCAAGATTTGGCAAGATTTGTAAAGATTTGACAAGGGGGGCCATGGCAAGATTTGGCAAGATTTGACAAGGGAGACATGTCAAGATTTGGCAAGATTTGGCAAGATTTGGCAAGGTCTGACATGGGGGGCATGGCAAGATTTGGCAAGATTTGTCAAGATTTGGCAAGATTTGACAAGGGGGGACATGGCAAGATTTGGCAAGATTTGGCAAGATGTGGCAAGATTTGACAAGGGGGACATGTCAAGATTTGGCAGGAAAGATTTGACAAGGGGGGCCATGGCAAGATTAGGCAAGATTTGACAAGGGAGACATGTCAAGATTTGGCAAGATTTGGCAAGATTTGGCAAGATTTGACAAGGGGGGACATGGCAAGATTTGGCAAGATTTGGCAAATAGACGTCAAGATTTGGCAAGATGTGGCAAGATTTGACAAGGGGGACATGGCAAGATTTTGCAAGATTTGACAAGGGGGGATATGGCAAGTTTGGCAAGATTTGGCAAGATTCGGCAAGATTTGACAAGGGGGGCTATGGCAAGATTTGGCAAGATTAGGCAAGATTTGGCAAGATTTGACAAGGGGGGACATGGCAAGATTTGGCAAGATGTGACAAGGGGGACATGGCAAGATTTGGCAAGATTTGACAAGGGGGGATATGGCAAGTCTGGCAAGATTTGGCAAGATTCGGCAAAATTTGATAAGGGGGGCTATGGCAAGATTTGGCAAGATTTGGCAAGATTTGGCAAGATTTGACAAGGGGGGACATGGCAAGATTTGGCAAGATGTGACAAGTGGGACATGGCAAGATTTGGAAAGATTTGACAAGGGAGACATGTCAAGATTAGGCAAGATTTGGCAAGATTTGGCAAGATTTGACAAGGGGGGGGGGGGGGCATGGCAAGATTTGGCAAGATTTGGCAAGATTTGACAAGGGGGGGGCATGGCAAGATTTAGCAAGATTTGGCAAGATTTGGTAAGATTTGACAAGGGGGGACATGGCAAGATTTGGCAAATAGACGTTGTCAAGATTTGGCAAGATGTGGCAAGATTTGACAAAGGGGACATGTCAAGATTTGGCAAGATTTAGAAAGATTTGACAGGGGGGCCATGGCAAGATTAGGCAAGATTTGACAAGGGAGACATGTCAAGATTTGGCAAGATTTGGCAAGATTTGACAAGATATGACAATGGGAGGCATGGCAAGATTTGGCAAGATTTGGCAAGATTTGGCAAGATTTGACAAGGGAGGACATGGCAAGATTTGGTGAATAGACGTTGTCAAGATTTGGCAAGATGTGGCAAGATTTGACAAGGGGGACATGGCAAGATTTTGCAAGATTTGACAAGGGGGGATATGGCAAGTTTGGCAAGATTTGGCAAGATTCGGCAAGATTTGACAAGGGGGGCTATGGCAAGATTTGGCAAGATTAGGCAAGATTTGGCAAGATTTGACAAGGGGGGACATGGCAAGATTTAGCAAGATTTGACAAGGGGGACATGGCAAGATTTGGCAAGATTTGACAAGGGGGGATATGGCAAGTCTGGCAAGATTTGGCAAGATTCGGCAAAATTTGATAAGGGGGGCTATGGCAAGATTTGGCAAGATTTGACAAGGGGGGACATGGCAAGATTTGGCAAGATGTGACAAGTGGGACATGGCAAGATTTGGAAAGATTTGACAAGGGAGACATGTCAAGATTAGGCAAGATTTGGCAAGATTTGGCAAGATTTGACAAGGGGGGGGCATGGCAAGATTTGGCAAGATTTGACAAGGGGGGGGGGAATGGCAAGATTTAGCAAGATTTGGCAAGATTTGGTAAGATTTGACAAGGGGGGACATGGCAAGATTTGGCAAATAGACGTTGTCAAGATTTGGCAAGATGTGGCAAGATTTGACAAAGGGGACATGTCAAGATTTGGCAAGATTTAGAAAGATTTGACAAGGGGGGCCATGGCAAGATTAGGCAAGATTTGACAAGGGAGACATGTCAAGATTTGGCAAGATTTGGCAAGATTTGACAAGATATGACAATGGGGGGCATGGCAAGATTTGGCAAAATTTGGCAAGATTTGGCAAGATTTGACAAGGGAGGACATGGCAAGATTTGGCAAGATTTGGTAAATAGACGTTGTCAAGATTTGGCAAGATGTGGCAAGATTTGACAAGGGGGACATGGCAAGATTTTGCAAGATTTGACAAGGGGGGATATGGCAAGTTTGGCAAGATCTGGCAAGATTCGGCAAGATTTGACAAGGGGGGATATGGTAAGATTTGGCAAGATTTGGCAAGATTTGGCAAGATTTGACAAGGGGGGACATGGCAAGATTTGGCAAGATGTGACAAGGGGGACATGGCAAGATTTGGCAAGATTTGACAAGGGGGGATATGGCAAGTTTGGCAAGATTTGGCAAGATTCGGCAAGATTTGACAAGGGGGGCTATGGCAAGATTTGGCAAGATTTGGCAAGATTTGGCAAGATTTAACAAGGGGGGACATGGCAAGATTTGGCAAGATGTGACAAGGGGGACATGGCAAGATTTGGCAAGGTTTGGCAAGATTTGACATGGGGGGCCATGGTAAGAATTGGCAAGATTTGGCAAGGTATGACAAGGGGGACATGGCAAGATTTGGCAAGATTTGGCAAGATTGACAAGGGGGATCTGACAAGATTTGGCAAGATTTGGCCAGATTTGACAAGGGAGGCCATGGCAAGATTTGGCAAGATTTGGCAAAATATGACAAAGGGGATATGGAAAGATTTGGCAAGATATGACTAGGGGGACATGGCAAGATTTGGCAAGATATGACAAGTGGGACCTGGCAAGATTTGGCAAGATTTGACAAGGGGGCTATGGCAAGATTTGGCAAGATTGACAAGGGGGGACCTGGCAAGATTTGGCAAGATTTGGCAAGACATGACAAATGGGACATGGCAAGATTTGGTAAGATTTGACAAGGGGGACATGTCAAGCTTTGGCAAGTTTTGGAAAGATTTGACAAGGGGGACATGGCAAGATTTGGTAAGATTTGACAAGGGGGACATGTCAAGATTTTGCAAGATTTGGAAAGATTTGACAAGGGGGGCTATGGTAAGATTTGGCAAGATTTGATAAGGGAGACATGTCAAAATTTGGCAAGATTTGGCAAGATTAGGCAAGATTTGACAAAGGGGGGCATGGCAAGATTTGGCAAGATTTGGCAAGATTTGGCAAGATTTGACAAGGGGGGACATGGCAAGATTTGGCAAGATTTGACAAATAGACGTTGTCAAGATTTGGCAAGATGTGGCAAGATTTGACAAGGGGGACATGGCAAGATTTCTCAAGATTTGACAAGGGGGGATATGGCAAGTTTGGCAAGATTTGGCAAGATTCGGCAAGATTTGACAAGGGGGCTATGGCAAGATTTGGCAAGATTTTGCAAGATGTGACAAGGGGGGACATGGCAAGATTTGGCAAGATTTGGCAAATAGACGTTGTCAAGATTTAGCAAGATGTGGCAAGATTTGACAAGGGGGACATGGCAAGATTAGGCAAGATTTGACAAGGGGGGATATGGCAAGTTTGGCAAGATTTGGCAAGATTCGGCAAGATTCGACAAGGGGGGGCTATGGCAAGATTTGGCAAGATTTGGCAAGATTTGGCAAGATTTGACAAGGGGGGACATGGCAAGATTTGGCAAGATGTGACAAGGGGGACATGGCAAGATTTGGCAAGATTTGACAAGGGGGACATGGCAAGATTTGGCAAGATTTGACAAGGGGGGATATGGCAAGTTTGGCAAGATTTGACAAGATTCGGCAAGATTTGACAAGGGGGGCTATGGCAAGATTTGGCAAGATTTGGCAAGATTTGACAAGGGGGGACATGGCAAAATTTGGCAAGATGTGACAAGGGGGACATGGCAAGATTTGGCAAGGTTTGGCAAGATTTGACAAGGGGGGCCATGGCAAGAATTGGCAAGATTTGGCAAGATATGACAAGGGGGACATGGCAAGATTTGGCAAGATTTGGTAAGATATGACAAGGGGGATATAGCAAGATTTGGCAAGATTGACAAGGGGGATATAGCAAGATTTGGCAAGATTGACAAGGGGGATCTGGCAAGATTTGGCAAGATTTGGCCAGATTTGATAAGGCAGGCCATGGCAAGATTTGGCAAGATTTGGCAAGATATGACTAGGGGGACATGGCAAGATTTGGCAAGATATGACAAGTGGGACCTGGCAAGATTTGGCAAGATTTGACAAAGGGGACATGGCAAGATTTGGCAAGATTTGGCAAGATATGACAAAGGGGATATGGCAAGATTTGGCAAGATATGACTAGGGGGACATGGCAAGTTTTAGCAAGATATGACAAGTGGGACCTGGCAAGATTTGGCAAGATTTGACATGGTGGCTATGGCAAGATTTGGCAAGATTGACAAGGGGGGACCTGGCAAGATTTGGCAAGATTTGGCAAGACATGACAAAGGGGACATGGCAAGATTTGGTAAGATTTAGAAAGATTTGACAAGGGGGACATGGCAAGATTTGGTAAGATTTGACAAGGGGGACATGTCAAGATTTGGAAAGATTTGGAAAGATTTGACAAGGGGGGCCATGGCAAGATTTGGCAAGATTTGACAAGGGAGACATGTCAAAATTTGGCAAGATTTGGCAAGATTAGGCAAGATTTGACAAGGGGGGGCATGGCAAGATTTGGCAAGATTTGGCAAGATTTGGCAAGATTTGACAAAGGGGGACATGGCAAGATTTGGCCAGATTTGACAAGGGAGGCCATGGCAAGATTTGGCAAGATTTGGCAATATATGACTAGGGGGACATGGCAAGATTTGGCAAGATATGACAAGTGGGACCTGGCTAGATTTGGCAAGATTTGGCAAAGGGGACATGGCACGATTTGGCAAGATTTGGCAAAATATGACAAAGGGGATATGGCAAGATTTGGCAAGATATGACTAGGGGGACATGGCAAGATTTGGCAAGATATGACAAGTGGGACATGTCAAGATTTGGCAAGATTTGGAAAGATTTGACAAAGGGGGCCATGGCAAGATTTGGCAAGATTTGACAAGGGAGACATGTCAAAATTTGGCAAGATTTGGCAAGATTAGGCAAGATTTGACAAGGGGGGGCATGTCAAGATTTGGCAAGATTTGGCAAGATTTGGCAAGATTTGACAAAGGGGGACATGGCAAGATTTGGCAAGATTTGGCAAATAGACGTTGTCAAGATTTGGCAAGATGTGGCAAGATTTGACAAGGGGGACATGGCAAGATGTCGCAAGATTTGACAAGGGGGGATATGGCAAGTTTGGCAAGATTTGGCAAGATTCGGCAAGATTTGAGAAGGGAGGCTATGGCAAGATTTGGCAAGATTTGGCAAGATTTGGCAAGATTTGACAAGGGGGACATGGCAAGATTTGGCAAGATGTGACAAGGGGGACATGGCAAGATTTGGCAAGGTTTGGCAAGATTTGACAAGGGGGGCCATGGCAAGATTTGGCAAGATTTGGCAAGATATGACAAGGGGGACATGGCAAGATTTGACAAGGTTTGGAAAGATTTGACAAGGGGGACATGGCAAGATTTGGTAAGATTTGACAAGGGGGACATGTCAAGATTTAGCAAGAATTGGAAAGATTTGACAAGGGGGACATGGCAAGATTTGGCTAGATTTGACAAGGGGAACATGGCAAGATTTGGCAAGATTTGGCAAGATATGATAAGGGGGATATGGCAAGATTTGGCAAGATTGGCAAGGGGGGAACTGGCAATATTTGGCAAGATTTGGCAAGACATGACAAAGGGGACATGGCAAGATTTGGTAAGATATGACAAGGGGGACATGTCAAGATTTGGAAAGATTTGGAAAGATCTGACAAGGAGGGCCATGGCAAGATTTGGCAAGATTTGGAAAGATATGACAAAGGGGACATATCAAGATTTGGAAAGATTTGATAAGATTTGACAAGGGGGGCCATGGCAAGATTTGGCAAGATTTGGCAAGATTTTGCAAGATTTGACAAGGGGGGACATGGCAAGATTTGGCAAGATATGGCAAATAGACGTTGTCACGATTTGGCAAGATGTGGCAAGATTTGACAAGGGGGGAACATGGCAAGATTTGGCAAGATTTAGCAAGATTCGGCAAGATTTGACAAGGGGGGCTATGGCAAGATTTGGCAAGATTTGGCAAGATTTGGCAAGATTTGACAAGAGGGGACATGGCAAGATTTGGCAAGATGTGACAAGGGGTACATGGCAAGATTTGGCAAGATTTGGCAAGATTTGGCAAGATTTGACAAGAGGGGACAAGGCAAGATTTGGCAAGATGTGACATGGGGGACATGGCAAGATTTGGCAAGGTTTGGCAAGATTTGACAAGGGGGGCCATGGCAAGATTTGGTAAGATATGACAAGGGGGACATGGCAAGATTTGGCAAGATTTGGTAAGATCTGAGAAGGGGGATATAGCAAGATTTTGCAAGATTTGACAAGGGGGGATATGGCAAGTTTGGCAAGATTTGACAAGATTTGGCAAGATTTGACAAGGGGGGCTATGGCAAGATTTGGCAAGATTTGGCAAGATTTGACAAGGGGGGACATGGCAAGATTTGGCAAGATTTGGCAAGATTTGGCAAGATTTGACAAGGGGGGACATGGCAAGATTTGGCAAGATGTGACAAGGGGGACATGGCAAGATTTGGCAAAATTTGACAAGGGGATATGGCAAGATTGGGCAAGATTTGACAAGTGGGACATGGCAAGATTTGGCTAGATTTGACAAGGGGAACATGGCAAGATTTGGCAAGATTTGTCAAGATATGACAAGGAGGATATGGCAAGATTTGGCAAGATTGACAAGGGGGACCTGGCAATATTTGGCAAGATTTGGCAAGACATGACAAAGGGGACATGGCAAGATTTGGTAAGATTTGACAACGGGGACATGTCAAAATTTGGCAAGATTTGACAAGGGGGGCCATGGCAAGATTTGGCAAGATTTGGCAAGATATGACAAGGGGGACATATCAAGCTTTGGCAAGATTTGGAAAGATTTGACAAGGGGGACATGGCAAGATTTGGCAAGATATGACAAGTGGGACCTGGCAAGATTTGGCAAGATTTGACATGGGGACATGGCAAGATTTGGCAAGATTGACAAGGGAGGCCTGGCAAGAATTGGCAAAATTTGGCAAGATTTGACAAGGGAGGCCATGGCAAGATTTGGCAAGATTTGGCAAGATATGACTAGGGGGACATGGCAAGATTTGGGAAGATATGACAAGTGGGACCTGGCAAGATTTGGCAAGATTTGACCAGGGGGACATGGCAAGATTTGGCAAGAGTTGGCAAGATATGACAAGGGGGATATGGCAAGATTTGGCAAGATTGACAAGAGAGGCCTGGTAAGATGTGGCAAGATTTGGCAAGATATGACAAGGGGGACATGGCAAGATTTAATAAGATTTGACAAGGGGGACATGTCAAGATTTGGCAAGATTTGGAAAGATTTGACAAGGGGGGCCATGCCAAGATTTGGCAAGATTTGGCAAGAGTTGGCAAGATATGACAAGGAGGACATGGCAAGATTTGGTAAGATTTGACAAGGGAGACATGTTAAGATTTGGCAAGATTTGGCAAGATTTGACAAGGGGGGCCATGGTAAGATTTGTCAAGATTTGGCAAGATTTGGCAAGATTTGACAAGGGAGAACATGGCAAGATTTGGCAAGATTTGGCAAATAGACTTTGTCAAGATTTGGCAAGATGTGGCAAGATTTGACAAGGGGAACATGGCAAGATTTCGCAAGATTTGACAAGGTGGGACATGGCAAGATTTGGCAAGATTTGGCAAGATTTGACGAAGGGGGCTATGGCAAGATTTGCCATGATTTGGCAAGATCTGGCAAGATTTGACAAAGGGGGACATGGCAAGATTTGGCAAGATGTTACAAGGGGGACATGGTAAGATTTGGCAAGATATGACAAGTGGGACCTGGCAGGATTTGGCAAGATTTGACAAGGGGGACATGGCAAGATTTGGCAAGATTTGGCAAGATATGACAAAGGGGATATGGCAAGATTTGGCAAGATTGACAAGGATGACCTGGTAAGATTTGGCAAGATTTGGCAAGATATGACAAGGGGGACATGGCAAGATTTGGTAAGAATTGACAAGGGGGACATGTCAAGATTTGGCAAGATTTGGAAAGATTTGACAAGGGGGGCCATGGCAGAATTTGGCAAGATTTGACAAGGGAGACATGTCAAGATTTGGCAAGATTTGGCAAGATTTGGCAAGATTTGACAAGGGGGACCATGGCAAGATTTGGCAAGATTTGGCAGGATTTGCCAAGATTTAACAAGGGGGGACATGGCAAGATTTGGCAAGATTTGGCAAATAGACGTTGTCAAGATTTGGCAAGATGTGGCAAGATTTGACAAGGGGGGACATGGCAAGATTTGGCCAGATTTGACCAGGGGGGATATGGCAAGATTTGGCAAGATTTGGCAGCATTCGGTAAGATTTGAAAGGGGGGCTATGGTATGATTTGGCAAGATTTGGCAAGATTTGGCAAGATGTGACAAAGGGGACATGGCAAGATTTGGCAAGATATGACAAGGGGGACATGGCAAGATTTGGCAAGATTTGACAAGGGAGACATGTTAAGATTTGGCAAGATTTGGCAAGATTTGGCAAGATATGACAAGGGGGGCCATGGCAAGATTTGGCAAGATTTGTCAAGATTTGACAAGGGGGGTCATGGCAAGATTTGGCAATATTTGGCAAATAGACGTTGTCAAGATTTTGCAAGATGTGGCAAGATTTGACAAGGGGGGACATGGCAAGATTTGGCAAGATTTGGTAAGATATGACAAGGGGGATATAGCAAGATCTGGCAAGATTGACAAGGGGGACCTGGCAAGATTTGGCAAGCTTTGACAAGGGAGGCCATGGCAAGATTTGGCAAGTTTTAGCAAGATATGACAAGGGGGACATGGCAAGATTTGGCAAGATATGATAAGTGGGACCTGGCAAGATTTGGCAAGATTTGCCAAGGGGGAAATGGCAAGATTTGGCAAGATTTGGCAAGATATGACGAAGGGGATATGGCAAGATTTGGCAAGATTGACAAGGGTGACCTGGTAAGATTTGGAAAGATTTGGGAAGATATGACAATGGGGACATGGCAAGATTTGGTAAGAATTGACAAGGGGGACATGTCAAGATTTTCCAAGGGGGTCATGGCAAGATTTGGCAAGATTTGACAAGGGAGACATGTCAAGATTTGGCAAGATTTGGCAAGATTTGGCAAGATTTGACAAGTGGGGACATGGCAAGATTTGGCAAGATTTGGTAAGATTTGGCAAGATTTGACAAGGGGGGATATGGCAAGATTTTGGCAAGATTTTGTAAATAGACGTTGTCAAGATTTGGCAAGATGTGGCAAGTTTTGACAAGGGGGGACATGGCAAGATTTGGCAAGATTTGACAAGGGGGGATATGGCAAGATTTGGCAAGATTTGGCAACATTCGGCAAGATTTGACAAAGGGGGCTATGGTTAGATTTGGCAAGATTTGGCAAGATTTGGTTAGATTTGAGAAGTGGGGACATGGCAAGATTTGGCAAGATGTGACAAGGGGTACATGGCAAGATTTGGCAAGATATGACAAGGGGGGCCAAGATTTGGTAAGAATTGACAAGGGGGACATGTCAAGATTTGGCAAGATTTGGAAAGATTTGACAAGGGGGGCCATGGCAAGATTTTTAAGATTTGACAAGGGAGACATGTCAAGCTTTGGCAGGATTTGACAATGGGGGCCATGGCAAGATTTGGCAAGATTTGGCAAGATTAGGCAAGATTTGACAAGGGGGGATATGGCAAGATTTTGGCAAGATTTTATAAATAGACATTGTCAAGATTTGGCAAGATGTGGCAAGTTTTGACAAGGGGGGACATGGCAAGATTTGACCAGGGAAGATATGTCAAGATTTGGCAAGATTTGGCAACATTCGGCAAGATTCGATAAGAGGGGCTATGGTAAGATTTGGCAAGATTTGGCAAGATTTGGCTAGATTTGACAAGGGGGGATATGGCAAGATTTGGTAAGATGTGACAAGGGGGACATGGCAAGGCTTGGCAAGATATGACAAGGGGACATGGCAAGATTTGGCAAGATTTGACAAGGGAGACATGTAAAGATTTGGCAAGATTTGGGAAGATTTGACAAGGGGGGCCATGGCAAGATTTGGCAAGATTTGGCAAGATTTGGCAAGATTTGACAAGGGGGGATATGGCAAGATTTGGCAAGATTTGGCAAATAGACGTTGTCAAGATTTGGCAAGATTTGACAAGGGGGGATATGGCAAGATTTGGCAAGATTTGACCAGGGGAGACATGGCAAGATTTGGCAAGAATTGGCAAGATATGACAATGGGGACATGGCAAGATTTTGGTAAGATTTGAAAAGGGGGACATGTCAAGATTTGGCAAGATTTGGATAGATTTGATAAGGGGGGCTATGGCCAGATTTGGCAAGATTTAGCAAGATATGACAAGGGGGACATGGTAAGATTTGGCAAGATTTGGTAAAATATGACAAGGGGGATATGGCAAGATTTGGCAAGATTGACAAGGGGGACCTGGCAATATTTGGCAATATTTGGCAAGATATGACAAGGGGGACATGGCAAGATTTAATAAGATTCGACAAGGGGGTCAAGACAAGATTTGGTAAGATGTGGCAAGATTTGACAAGGGGGACATGGCAAGATTTGGTAAGATGTGGCAAGATTTGACAAGGGGGACATGGCAAGATTTCGCAAGATTTGACAAGGGGTACATGGCAAGATTTGGCAAGAATTGGCAAGATTTGGCAAGATTTGACAAGGGGGTTATGGAAAGATATGGCAAGACTTGGCAAGATTTGGCTAGATTTGACAAGGGGGACATGGCAAGATTTGGCAAGATTTGACCAGGGGGGACATGGTAAGATTTGGCAAGATTTGGCAAGATATGACAAGGGGGACATGGCAAGATTTGGTAAGATTTGACAAGGGGGACATGTCAAGATTTGCCAATATTTGGAAAGATTTGACAAGGGGGACATGGCAAGATTTAGCAAGATTTGGCAAGATATGACAAGGGGGACATGGCAAGATTTGGTAAGATTTGACAAGGGGACATGTCAAGATTTGGCAAGATTTGGTAAGATTTAAAAAGGGGGGCCATGGTAAGATTTGGCAAGATTTGGCAAGATATGACAAGGGGGACATGGCAAGATTTGGCAAGATTTGGTAAGATATGACAAGGGGGATATGGTAAGATTTGGAAAGATTGACAAGGGGGACCTGGCAATATTTGGCAAGATTTGGCAAGATGTGACAAGGGGGACATGGCAAGATTTGGTAAGATTTGACAAGGGGGACATGGCAAGATTTGGCAAGATTTGACAAGGGAAGCCATGGCAAGATATGGCGAGATTTGGCAAGATATGACAAGGGGGAAATGGAAAGATTTGATAAGATTTGACAATGGGGACATGGCAAGATTTGGCAAGATTTGACAAGGGAAGCCATGGCAAGATTGGCGAGATTTGGCAAGATATGACAAGGGGGAAATGGAAAGATTTGATAAGATTCGACAAGGGGGACATGGCAAGATTTGGCAAGAATTGGCAAGATTTGACCAGGGGGACATGGTAAGATTTGGCAAGATTTGGAAAGATTTGGCAAGATTTGACAAGGGGGGACATGGTAAGATTTGGCAAGATTTGGCAAGATATGACATGGGGGATATGGCAAGATTTGGCAAGATTTGGAAAGATATGACAAGGAAGACATGGCAAGATTTTGCAAGGTTTGGCAAGATTTGACAAGTGGGGCCATGGCAAGATTTGGCAAGATTTGGCAAAATATGACAAGGGGGACATGGCAAGATTTGGCAAGAATTGGTAAGATATGACAAGGGGGATACAGCAAGATTTGGCAAGATTGACAAGGGGGGCCTGGCTAGATTTGGCAAGATTTGGCAAGATATGACAAGGGGGACATGGCAAGATTTGGCAAGATATGACAAGTGGGACCTGTTAAGATTTGGCAAGATTTCACAAGGGGTACATGGCAAGATTTGGCAAGATTTGGCAAGATTTGACAAGGGGGGGCATGGCAAGATTTGGCAAGATTTGGCAAGATTTGACAAGGGGGGACATGGCAAGATTTGGCAAGATTTGGCAAGATTTGACAAGGGGGGCTATGGCAAGATTTGGTAAATTCGATAAGATTTAGCAAGATTTGACAAGGGGGACATGGCAAGATTTGGCAAGATTTGAGAAGGGGACATGGCAAGATTTGGCAAGGTTTGGCAAGATTTGACAAGTGGAGCCATGGCAAGATTTGGCAAGATTTGGCAAAATATGACAAGGGGGACATGGCAAGATTTGGCAAGATTTGGTATGATATGACAAGGGGGATACAGCAAGATTTTTCAAGATTGACAAGGGGGCCTGGCTAGATTTGGCAAGATTTGGCAAGATATGACAAGGGGGACATGGCAAGATTTGGCAAGATATGACAAGTGGGACCTGGTAAGATTTGGCAAGATTTGACAATGGGGTTATGGCAAGATTTGGCAAGATTTGACAAGATTTGACAAGGGGGACATGGCAAGATTTGGCAAGATTTGGCAAGATATGAGAAGGGGGACATGACAAGATTTGGTAAGATTTGACAAGGGGGACATGTCAAGATTTGGCAAGATTTGGCATGATTTGACAAGGGGGGCCATGGCAAGATTTGGCAAGATTTGGCAAGATTTGACAAGGTGGGACATGGCAAGATTTGGCAAGATATGACAAGGGAGACATGGCAAGATTTGGCAAGATTTGGCAAGATTTGGCAAGATATGACAAGGGGGACATGGCAAGATTTGGCAAGATTTGGCAAGATATGACAAGGGGGACATGGCAAGATTTGGTAAGATTTGGCAAGTGGGGACATGGCAGGATTTGGCAAGAATTGGCAAGATTTGGCAAGATATGACAAGGGGGACATGGCAAGATTTGGCAAGATTTGGCAAGATATGACAAGAGTGACATGGCAAGATTTAGCAAAATTTGACAAGAATTGGCAAGATTTGGCAAGAATTGACAAGGGGGTTATGGCAAGATTTGGCAAGATTTGGCAAGATTTGACAAGGGGGACATGGCAAGATTTGGCAAGATTTGGCAAGATATGAGAAGGGGGACATGACAAGATTTGGTAAGATTTGACTAGGGGGAAATGTCAAGATTTGGCAAGATTTGGCATGATTTGACTAGGGGGGCCATGGCAAGATTTGGCAAGATATGAGAAGGGGGACATGACAAGATTTGGTAAGATTTGACAAGGGGGACATGTCAAGATTTGGCAAGATATGACAAGGGGGACATGGCAAGATTTGGTAAGATTTGGCAAGTGGGGACATGGCAGGATTTGGCAAGAATTGGCAAGATTTGGCAAGATATGACAAGGGGGACATGGCAAGATTTGGCAAGATTTGGCAAGATATGACAAGAGTGACATGGCAAGATTTAGCAAAATTTGACAAGAATTGGCAAGATTTGGCAAGAATTGACAAGGGGGTTATGGCAAGATTTGGCAAGATTTGGCAAGATTTGACAAGGGGGACATGGCAAGATTTGGCAAGATTTGGCAAGTTATGAGAAGGGGGACATGACAAGATTTGGTAAGATTTGACAAGGGGGACATGTCAAGATTTGGCAAGATTTGGCATGATTTGACTAGGGGGGCCATGGCAAGATTTGGCAAGATATGAGAAGGGGGGCATGACAAGATTTGGTAAGATTTGACAAGGGGGACATGTCAAGATTTGGCAAGATTTGACAATGGGGTTATGGCAAGATTTGGCAAGATTTGGCAAGATTTGACAAGGGGGACATGGCAAGATTTGGCAAGATTTGGCAAGATATGAGAAGGGGGACATGACAAGATTTGGTAAGATTTGACAAGGAGGACATGTCAAGATTTGGCAAGATTTGGAAAGATTTGAAAAGGGGGGCCTTGGCAAGATTTGGCAAGATTTGGTAAGATATGACAAGGGGGATATGGCAAGATTTGGCAAGACTGACAAGGGGGACCTGGCAATATTTGGCAAGATTTGGCAAGATATGACAAGGGGGACATGGCAAGATTTGGCAAGATTTGGCAAGATTTGACAAGGTAGGTCATGGCAAGATTTTGCGAGATTTGGCAAGATATGACAAAGGGGACATGGCAAGATTTGGTAAGATTCAACAAGGGGGACATAGCAAGATTTGGCAAGATTTGGTAAGAATTGGCACGAGTTGGCAGGATATGACAAGGGGGACACGGCAAGATTTGGCAAGATTTGGCATGATATGACAAAGGGGACATGGCAAGATTTGGCCAGATTTGACAAGGGGGGATATGGCAAGATTTGGCAAGAATTGGCAAGATTTGGCAAGATTTGACAAGGGGGACTGGGCGAGATTTGGCAAGATTTGACCAGGGGGGACATGGTAAGATTTGGCAAGATTTGGCAAGATATGAGAAGGGGACATGGCAAGATTTGGTAAGATTTGACAAGGGAGATAGGTCAAGATTTGGCAAGATTTGGAAGGATTTGACAAGGGGGGCCATGGCAAAATGTGGCAAGATTTGACAAGGAGGACATGGCAAGATTTGGCAAGACGTGGCAAGATTTGACAAAAGGGACATGGCAAGATTTCGCAAGATTTGACAAGGGGAGACATGGCAAGATTTGGCAAGATTTGACAAAGGGGGCTATGGCAAGATTTGGCAAGATATGATAAGGGGGACATGGCAAGATTTGGTAAGATTTGACAAGGGAGACATGTCAAGATTTGGCAAGATTTGGCAAGATTTGACAAGGGGGGGCCGTGGCAAGATTTGGCAAGATTTGGCAAGATTTGGCAAGATTTGACAAGGGGGGACATGGCAAGATTTGGCAAGATTTGACAAGAGGGGACATGGCAAGATTTGGCAAGATTTGACAAATAGACGTTGTCAAGATCTAGCAAGATGTGGCAAGATTTGACAAGGGGGCATGGTAAGTTTTGGCAAGATTTGACAAGGGGGGACATGGCAAGATTTGGCAAGATTTGACAAGGGGGGACATGGCAAGATTTGGCAAGTTGTGACAAGGGGGACATGGCAAAATTTGGCAAGATTTGACAAGGGGGGCTATGGCAAGATTTGGCAAGATTTGGTAAAATTTGACAAGGGGGACATGGAAAGAATTGGCAAGATTTGAGCAGGGGGGACATGGTGAGATTTGGCAAGATTTGGCAAGATATGACAAGGGGGACATGGCAAGATTTGGTAAGATTTGACAAGGAGGACATGTCAAGATTTGGCAAGATTTGGAAAGATTTGACAAGGGGGGCTATGGCAAGATTTGGCAAGATTTGGCAAGATTTGGCAAGATATGACAAGGGGGACATGGCAAGATTTGGTAAGATTTGACTAGGGAGACATGTCAAGATTTGGCAAGATTTGGAAAGATTTGGCAAGATTTGGCAAGATTTGACAAGGGGGGACATGACAAGATTTGGCAAATAGACGTTGTCAAGATTTGGCAAGATGTGGCAAGATTTGACAAGGGGGGACATGGCAAGATTTGGCAAGGTTTGGCAAGATTTGACAAGTGGAGCCATGGCAAGATTTGGCAAGATTTGGCAAAATATGACAAGGGGGACATGGCAAGATTTGGCAAGATTTGGTAGGATATGACAAGGGGGATACAGCAAGATTTGGCAAGATTGACAAGGGGGCCTGGCTAGATTTGGCAAGATTTGGCAAGATATGACAAGGGGGACATGGCAAGATTTGGCAAGATATGACAAGTGGGACCTGGTAAGATTTGGCAAGATTTGACAATGGGGGTATGGCAAGATTTGGCAAGATTTGGCAAGATTTGACAAGGGGGACATGGCAAGATTTGGCAAGATTTGGCAAGATATGAGAAGGGGGACATGACAAGATTTGGTAAGATTTGACAAGGGGGACATGTCAAGATTTGGCAAGATTTGGCATGATTTGACTAGGGGGCCATGGCAAGATTTGGCAAGATTTGGCAAGATTTGACAAGGTGGGACATGGCAAGATTTGGCAAGATATGACAAGGAGGACATGGCAAGATTTGGCAAGATTTGGCAAGATTTGGCAAGATATGACAAGGGGGACATGGCAAGATTTGGCAAGATTTGGCAAGATATGACAAGGGGGACATGGCAAGATTTGGTAAGATTTGGCAAGTGGGGACATGGCAGGATTTGGCAAGAATTGGCAAGATTTGGCAAGATATGACAAGGGGGACATGGCAAGATTTGGCAAGATTTGGCAAGATTTGGCAAGATATGACAAGAGTGACATGGCAAGATTTAGCAAAATTTGACAAGAATTGGCAAGATTTGGCAAGAATTGACAAGGGGGTTATGGCAAGATTTGGCAAGATTTGGTAAGATATGACAAGGGGGACATGGCAAGATTTGGCAAGATTAGACCAGGGGGGACATGCTAAGATTTGGCAAGATTTGGCAAGATTTGGCAAGATTTGACAAGGGGGACATGGCAAGATTTGGCAAGATTAGACCAGGGGGGACATGGTAAGATTTGGCAAGATTTTGCAAGATATGACAAGGGGGACATGGCAAGATTTGGTAAGATTTGACAAGAGGGGGACATGTCAAGATTTGGCAAGATTTGGAAAGATTTGACAAGGGGGACATGGCAATATTTGGCAAGATATGACAAGATATGACAAGGGGGACATGACAAGATTTGGTAAGATTTGACAAGGGAGACATGGCAAGATTTGGCAAGATTGACAAGGGGGACCTGGCAATATTTGGCAAGATTTGGCAAGATATGACAAGGGGGACATGGCAAGATTTGGCAAGATTTGGCAAGATTTGACAAGGGAGGTCATGGCAAGATTTTGCGAGATTTGGCAAGATATGACAAAGGGGACATGGCAAGATTTGGTAAGATTCAACAAGGGGGACATAGCAAGATTTGGCAAGATTTGGTAAGATTTGACAAGGGGGGACATGTCAAGATTTGGCAAGAATTGGCACGAGTTGGCAGGATATGACAAGGGGGACACGGCAAGATTTGGCAAGATTTGGCATGATATGACAAGGGGGACATGACAAGATTTGGCTAGATTTGACAAGGGGGGACATGGCAAGATTTGGCAAGAATTGGCAAGATTTGGCAAGATTTGACAAGGGGGACTTGGCAAGATTTGGCAAGATTTGACCAGGGGGGACATGGTAAGATTTGGCAAGATTTGGCAAGATATGAGAAGGGGACACGGCAAGATTTGGTAAGATTTGACAAGGGGGATAGGTCAAGATTTGGCAAGATTTGGAAGGATTTGACAAGGGGGGCCATGGCAAAATGTGGCAAGATTTGACAAGGAGGACATGGCAAGATTTGGTAAGACGTGGCAAGATTTGACAAAAGGGACATGGCAAGATTTCGCAAGATTTGATTAGGGGAGACATGGCAAGATTTGGCAAGAATTGGCAAGATTTGGCAAGAATTGGCAAGATTTGGCAAGATTTGACAAGGGGGGCTATGGCAAGATTTGGTAAGATTTGACAAGAGGGGGACATGTCAAGATTTGGCAAGATTTGGAAAGATTTGACAAGGGGGACATGGCAAGATTTGGCAAGATATGACAAGATATGACAAGGGGGACATGACAAGATTTGGTAAGATTTGACAAGGGGAACATGTCAAGATTTGGCAAGATTTGTAAAGATTTGAAAAGGGGGGCCTTGGCAAGATTTGGCAAGATTTGGTAAGATATGACAAGGGGGATATGGCAAGATTTGGCAAGATTGACAAGGGGGACCTGGCAATATTTGGCAAGATTTGGCAAGGGGGAACATGGCAAGATTTGGCAAGATTTGGCAAGATTTGACAAGGGGGGCTATGGCAAGATTTGGTAAATTCGATAAGATTTAGCAAGATTTGACAAGGGGGACATGGCAAGATTTGGCAAGATTTGAGAAGGGGACATGGCAAGATTTGGCAAGGTTTGGCAAGATTTGACAAGTGGAGCCATGGCAAGATTTGGCAAGATTTGGCAAAATATGACAAGGGGGACATGGCAAGATTTGGCAAGATTTGGTATGATATGACAAGGGGGATACAGCAAGATTTTTCAAGATTGACAAGGGGGCCTGGCTAGATTTGGCAAGATTTGGCAAGATATGACAAGGGGGACATGGCAAGATTTGGCAAGATATGACAAGTGGGACCTGGTAAGATTTGGCAAGATTTGACAATGGGGTTATGGCAAGATTTGGCAAGATTTGGCAAGATTTGACAAGGGGGACATGGCAAGATTTGGCAAGATTTGGCAAGATATGAGAAGGGGGACATGACAAGATTTGGTAAGATTTGACAAGGGGGACATGTCAAGATTTGGCAAGATTTGGCATGATTTGACAAGGGGGGCCATGGCAAGATTTGGCAAGATTTGACAAGGTGGGAAATGGAAAGATTTGATAAGATTTGACAATGGGGACATGGCAAGATTTGGCAAGATTTGACAAGGGAAGCCATGGCAAGATTGGCGAGATTTGGCAAGATATGACAAGGGGGAAATGGAAAGATTTGATAAGATTCGACAAGGGGGACATGGCAAGATTTGGCAAGAATTGGCAAGATTTGACCAGGGGGGACATGGTAAGATTTGGCAAGATTTGGAAAGATTTGGCAAGATTTGACAAGGGGGGACATGGTAAGATTTGGCAAGATTTGGCAAGATATGACATGGGGGACATGGCAAGATTTGGCAAGATTTGGAAAGATATGACAAGGAAGACATGGCAAGATTTTGCAAGGTTTGGCAAGATTTGACAAGTGGGGCCATGGCAAGATTTGGCAAGATTTGGCAAAATATGACAAGGGGGACATGGCAAGATTTGGCAAGAATTGGTAAGATATGACAAGGGGGATACAGCAAGATTTGGCAAGATTGACAAGGGGGGCCTGGCTAGATTTGGCAAGATTTGGCAAGATATGACAAGGGGGACATGGCAAGATTTGGCAAGATATGACAAGTGGGACCATGTTAAGATTTGGCAAGATTTGACAAGGGGAACATGGCAAGATTTGGCAAGATTTGGCAAGATTTGACAAGGGGGGGCATGGCAAGATTTGGCAAGATTTGGCAAGATTTGACAAGGGGGGACATGGCAAGATTTGGCAACATTTGGCAAGATTTGACAAGGGGGGCTATGGCAAGATTTGGTAAATTCGGTAAGATTTAGCAAGATTTGACAAGGGGGACATGGCAAGATTTGGCAAGATTTGAGAAGGGGACATGGCAAGATTTGGCAAGGTTTGGCAAGATTTGACAAGTGGAGCCATGGCAAGATTTGGCAAGATTTGGCAAAATATGACAAGGGGGACATGGCAAGATTTGGCAAGATTTGGTATGATATGACAAGGGGGATACAGCAAGATTTGGCAAGATTGACAAGGGGGCCTGGCTAGATTTGGCAAGATTTGGCAAGATATGACAAGGGGGACATGGCAAGATTTGGCAAGATATGACAAGTGGGACCTGGTAAGATTTGGCAAGATTTGACAATGGGGTTATGGCAAGATTTGGCAAGAATTGGCAAGATTTGACAAGGAGGGCCATGGCAAGATTTGGCAAGAATTGGCACGAGTTGGCAGGATATGACAAGGGAGACACGGCAAGATTTGGCAAGATTTGGCATGATATGACAAGGGGGACATGGCAAGATTTGGCCAGATTTGACAAAGGGGGACATGGCAAGATTTGGCAAGAATTGGCAAGATTTGGCAAGATTTGACAAGGGGGACTTGGCAAGATTTGGCAAGATTTGACCAGGGGGGACATGGTAAGATTTGGCAAGATTTGGCAAGATATGAGAAGGGGACATGGCAAGATTTGGTAAGATTTGACAAGGGGGATAGGTCAAGATTTGGCAAGATTTGGAAAGATTTGACAAGGGGGGCCATGGCAAAATGTGGCAAGATTTGACAAGGAGGACATGGCAAGATTTGGCAAGACGTGGCAAGATTTGACAAAAGGGACATGGCAAGATTTCGCAAGATTTGACAAGGGGAGACATGGCAAGATTTGGCAAGAATTGGCAAGATTTGGCAAGAATTGGCAAGATTTGGCAAGATTTGACAAGGGGGGCTATGGCAAGATTTGGTAAGATTTGACAAGAGGGGGACATGTCAAGATTTGGCAAGATTTGGAAAGATTTGACAAGGGGGACATGGCAAGATTTGGGAAGATATGACAAGATATGACAAGGGGGATATGACAAGATTTGGTAAGATTTGACAAGGGGGACATGTCAAGATTTGGCAAGATTTGTAAAGATTTGAAAGGGGGGCCTTGGCAAGATTTGGCAAGATTTGGTAAGATATGACAAGGGGGATATGGCAAGATTTGGCAAGATTGACAAGGGGGACCTGGCAATATTTGGCAATATTTGGCAAGATTGACAAGAGGGACCTGGCAATATTTGGCAAGATTTGGCAAGATATGACAAGGGGGACATGGCAAGATTTGGCAAGATTTGGCAAGATTTGACAAGGGAGGTCATGGCAAGATTTTGCGAGATTTGGCAAGATATGACAAAGGGGACATGGCAAGATTTGGTAAGATTCAACAAGGGGGACATAGCAAGATTTGGCAAGATTTGGCAAGATTTGACAAGGGGGGACATGTCAAGATTTGGCAAGAATTGGCACGAGTTGGCAGGATATGACAAGGGGGACACGGCAAGATTTGGCAAGATTTGGCATGATATGACAAGGGGGACATGACAAGATTTGGCCAGATTTGACAAGGGGGGACATGGCAAGATTTGTCAGGAATTGGCAAGATTTGGCAAGATTTGACAAGGGGGACTATGGTAAGATTTGGCAAGGAGGACATGGCAAGATTTGGCAAGACGTGGCAAGATTTGACAAAAGGGACATGGCAAGATTTCGCAAGATTAGACAAGGGGAGACATGGCAAGATTTGGCAAGAATTGGCAAGATTTGGCAAGAATTGGCAAGATTTGGCAAGATTTGACAAGGGGGGCTATGGCAAGATTTGGCAAGATTTGGCAAGATTTGGTAAGATTTGACAAGGGGGACATGGAAAGAATTGGCAAGATTTGAGCAGGGGGGACATGGTAAGATTTGGCAAGATTTGGCAAGATATGACAAGGGGGACATGGCAAGATTTGGTAAGATTTGACAAGGGGGATATGTCAAGATTTGGCAAGATTTGGAAAGATTTGACAAGGGGGGGCATGGCAAGATTTGGCAAGATTTGGCAAGATTTGGCAAGATATGATAAGGGGGACATGGCCAGATTTGGTAAGATTTGACAAGGGAGACATGTCAAGATTTGGCAAGATTTGGCAAGATTTGACAAGGGGGGGCCATGGCAAGATTTGGCAAGATTTGGCAAGATTTGGCAAGATTTGACAAGGGGGGACATGGCAAGATTTGGCAAGATTTGACAAGAGGGGACATGGCAAGATTTGGCAAGATTTGGCAAATAGACGTTGTCAAGATTTAGCAAGATGTGGCAAGATTTGACAAGGGGGCATGGTAAGATTTGGCAAGATTTGACAAGGGGGGACATGGCAAGATTTGGCAAGATTTGACAAGGTGGGACATGGCAAGATTTGGCAAGTTGTGACAAGGGGGACATGGCAAGATTTGGCAAGATTTGACAAGGGGGGCTATGGCAAGATTTGGCAAGATTTGGTAAAATTTGACAAGGGGGACATGGAAAGAATTGGCAAGATTAGAGCAGGGGGGACATGGTGAGATTTGGCAAGATTTGGCAAGATATGACAAGGGGGACATGGCAAGATTTGGTAAGATTTAGAAAGATTTGACAAGGGGGGATCATGGCAAGATTTGGCAAGATTTGGCAAGATTTGGCAAGATATGACAAAGGGGACATGGCAAGATTTGGTAAGATTTGACTAGGGAGACATGTCAAGATTTGACAAGATTTGGCAAGATTTGGCAAGATTTGACAAGGGGGGACATGACAAGATTTGGCAAATAGACATTGTCAAGATTTGGCAAGATGTGGCAAGATTTGACAAGGGGGGACATGGCAAGATTTGGCAAGATTTGGCAAGATTTGGCAAGATTTGACAAGAGGGGACAGCCAAGATTTGGCAAGATTTGGCTAATAGACGTTGTTAAGATCTGGCAAGATGTGGCAAGATTAGACAAGGGGGGCTATGACAAGATTTGGCAAGATTTGGCAAGATTTGGCAAGATTTGACAAGGGGGACAAGGCAAAATTTGGCAAGATTTGAGCAGAGGGGACATGGTAAGATTTGGCAAGATTTGGCAAGATATGAGAAGGGGGACATGGCAAGATTTGGTAAGATTTGACAAGGGGGATATGTCAAGATTTGGCAAGATTTGGAAAGATTTGACAAGGGGGGCATGGCAAGATTTGGCAAGATTTGGCAAGATTTGGCAAGATATGAGAAGGGGGACATGGCAAGATTTGGTAAGATTTGACAAGGGAGAAATGTCAAGATTTGGCAAGAATTGGCAAGATTTCACAAGGGGGGGGGATGGCAAGTTTTGGCAAGATTTGGCAAGATTTGGCAAGATTTGACAAGGGGGGACATGGCAAGATTTGGCAAGATTTGACAAGAGGGGACATGGCAAGATTTGGCAAGATTTGGCAAATAGACGTTGTCAAGATTTGGCAAGATGTGGCAAGATTTGACAAGGGGGCATGGTAAGATTTGGCAAGATTTAACAAGGGGGGACATGGCAAGATTTGGCAAGATTTGACAAGGGGGGACATGGCAAGATTTGGCAAAATTTGGCAAGATTTGACAAGGGGGGCTATGGCAAGATTTGGCAAGATTTGGTAAGATTTGACAAGGGGGACATGGAAAGAATTGGCAAGATTTGAGCAGGGGGGACATGGTAAGATTTGGCAAGATTTGGCAAGATATGACAAGGGGGCCTGGCTAGATTTGGCAAGATTTGGCAAGATATGGCAAGGGGGACATGGCAAGATTTGGCAAGATATGACAAGTGGGACCTGGTAAGATTTGGCAAGATTTGACAAGGGGGTATGGCAAGATTTGGCAAGATTTGGTAAGATTTGACAAGGGGGACATGGCAAGATTTGGCAAGATTTAGCAAGATATGAGAAGGGGGACATGACAAGATTTGGTAAGATTTGACAAGGGGGACATGTCAAGATTTGGCAAGATTTGGCATGATTTGACAAGGGGGGCCATGGCAAGATTTGGCAAGATTTGGCAAGATTTGACAAGGTGGGATATGGCAAGATTTGGCAAGATATAACAAGGGGGACATGGCAAGATTTGGCAAGATTTGGCAAGATTTGGCAAGATATGACAAGGGGGACATGGCAAGATTTGGCAAGATTTGGCAAGATATGACAAGGGGGACATGGCAAGATTTGGTAAGATTTGGCAAGTGGGGACATGGCAGGATTTGGCAAGAATTGGCAAGATTTGGCAAGATATGACAAGGGGGACATGGCAAGATTTGGCAAGATTTGGCAAGATTTGGCAAGATATGACAAGAGTGACATGGCAAGATTTGGCAAGATTTGACAAGAATTGGCAAGATTTGGCAAGAATTGACAAGGGGGTTATAGCAAGATTTGGCAAGATTTGGTAAGATTTGACAAGGGGGACATGGCAAAATGTGGCAAGATTTGACAAGGAGGACATGGCAAGATTTGGCAAGACGTGGCAAGATTTGACAAAAGGGACATGGCAAGATTTCGCAAGATTTGACAAGGGGGGACATGGCAAGATTTGGCAAGAATTGGCAAGATTTGGCAAGATTTGACAAGGGGGGCTATGGCAAGATTTGGCAAGATTTGGTAAGATTTGGCAAGATATGATAAGGGGGGCATGGCAAGATTTGGTAAGATTTGACAAGGGAGACATGTCAAGATTTGGCAAGATTTGGCAAGATTTGGCAAGATATGAGAAGGGGACATGGCAAGATTTGGTATGATTTGACAAGGGGGATAGGTCAAGATTTGGCAAGATTTGGTAAGATTTGACAAGGGGGACATGGCAAGATTTGACAAGGGGGGACATGGCAAGATTTGGCAAGAATTGGCAAGATTTGGCAAGATTTGACAAGAGGGGCTATGGCAAGATTTGGCAAGATTTGGCAAGATTTGGCAAGATTTGACAAGGGGGACATGTCAAGATTTGGCAAGATTTGAGCAGGGGGGACATGGTAAGATTTGGCAAGATTTGGCAAGATATGACAAGGGGGACATGGCAAGATTTGGTAAGATTTGACAAGGGGGATATGTCAAGATTTGGCAAGATTTGGAAAGATTTGACAAGGGGGGGCATGGCAAGATTTGGCAAGATTTGGCAAGATATGATAAGGGAGACATGGCAAGATTTGGTAAGATTTGACTAGGGAGACATGTCAAGATTTGGCAAGATTTGGCAAGATTTGACAAGGGGGGGCCATGGCAAGATTTGGCAAGATTTGGCAAGATTTGGCAAGATTTGACAAGGGGGGACATGGCAAGATTTGGCAAGATTTGACAAGAGGGGACATGGCAAGATTTGGCAAGATTTGGCAAATAGACGTTGTCAAGATTTAGTAAGATGTGGCAAGATTTGACAAGGGGGCATGGTAAGATTTGGCAAGATTTGACAAGGGGGGACATGGCAAGATTTGGCAAGATTTGACAAGGGGGGACATGGCAAGATTTGGCAAGTTGTGACAAGGGGGACATGGCAAGATTTGGCAAGATTTGGCAAGATTTGACAAAGGGGGCTATGGCAAGATTTGGCAAGATTTGGTAAGATTTGACAAGGGGGACATGGAAAGAATTGGCAAGATTTGAGCAGGGGGGACATGGTAAGATTTGGCAAGATTTGGCAAGATATGACAAGGGGGACATGGCAAAATTTGGTAAGATTTGACAAGGGAAACATGTCAAGATTTGGCAAGATTTGGAAAGATTTGACAAGGGGGGCCATGGCAAGATTTGGCAAGATTTGGCAAGATTTGGCAAGATTTGGCAAGATATGACAAGGGGGACATGGCAAGATTTGGTAAGATTTTACTAGGGAGACATGTCAAGATTTGGCAAGATTTGGCAAGATTTGGCAAGATTCGACAAGGGGGGACATGACAAGATTTGGCAAATAGACGTTGTCAAGATTTGGCAAGATGTGGCAAGATTTGACAAGGGGGGACATGGCAAGATTTGGCAAGATTTGGCAAGATTTGGCAAGATTTGACAAGAGGGGACATGGCAAGATTTAGCAAGATTTGGCAAATAGACGTTGTCAAGATTTGGCAAGATGTGGCAAGATTAGACAAGGGGGGCTATGGCAAGATTTGGCAAGATTTGGCAAGATTTGGCAAGATTTGACAAGGGGGACATGGCAAGATTTGGCAAGATTTGAGCAGGGGGGACAAGGTAAGATTTGGCAAGATTTGGCAAGATATGAGAAGGGGGACATGGCAAGATTTGGTAAGATTTGACAAGGGGGATATGTCAAGATTTGGCAAGATTTGGAAAGATTTGACAAGGGGGGGCATGGCAAGATTTAGCAAGATTTGGCAAGATATGATAAGGGGGACATGGCAAGATTTGGTAAGATTTGACAAGGGAGACATGTCAAGATTTGGCAAGATTTGGTAAGATTTCACAAGGGGGGCCATGGCAAGTTTTGGCAAGATTTGGCAAGATTTGGCAAGATTTGACAAGGGGGGACATGGCAAGATTTGGCAAGATTTGACAAGAGGGGACATGGCAAGATTTGGCAAGATTTGGCAAATAGACGTTGTCAAGATTTGGCAAGATGTGGCAAGATTTGACAAAGGGGCATGGCAAGATTAGGCAAGATTTGACAAGGGGGGACATGGCAAGATTTGGCAAGATTTGACAAGGGGGGACATGGCAAGATTTGGCAAGATGTGACAAGGGGGACATGGCAAGATTTGGCAAGATTTGACAAGATTTGACAAGGGGGGCTATGGCAAGATTTGGCAAGATTTGGTAAGATTTGACAAGGGGAACATGGAAAAAATTGGCAAGATTTGAGCAGGGGGTACATGGTAAGATATGGCAAGATTTGGCAAGATATGACAAGGGGGACATGGCAAGATTTGGTAAGATTTGACAAGGGGACATGTCAAGATTTGGCAAGATTTGGAAAGATTTGACAAGGGGGGCCATGGCAAGATTTGGCAAGATTTGGCAAGATTTGGCAAGATATGACAAGGGGGACATGGCAAGATTTGGTAAGATTTGACTAGGGAGACATGTCAAGATTTGGCAAGATTTGGCAAGATTTGGCAAGATTTGGCAAGATTTGACAAGGGGGGACATGACAAGATTTGGCAAATAGACGTTGTCAAGATTTGGCAAGATGTGGCAAGATTTGACAAGGGGGGACATGGCAAGATTTGGCAAGATTTGGCAAGATTTGGCAAGATTTGGCAAGATTTGACAAGAGGGGACATGGCAAGATGTGGCAAATAGACGTTGTCAAGATTTGGCAAGATGTGGCAAGATTTGACAGGGGGAACATAGCAAGATTTGGCAAGATTTGACAAGGGGATCATGGCAAGATTTGGCAAAATTTGACAAGGTGGGACATGGCAAGATTTGGCAAGATGTGACAAGGGGGATATGGCTAGATTTGGCAAGGTTTGACAAGGATGATATGGCAAGATTTGGCAAGATTTGACAAGGGGGACATGGCAAGATTTGGCTAGATTTGACAAGGGGGACATGGCAAGATTTGGCTAGATTTGACAAGAGGGACATGGCAAGATTTGACAAGATTTGACAAAGGAGACATGTCAAGATTTGGCAAGATTTGCAAGATTTGACAAGCGGGGCCATGGCAAGATTTGGCAAGATTTGGCAAGATTTGGTAAGATTTGGCAAGATTTGGCAAGATTTGACAAGGGGGACATGGCAAGATTTGGCTAGATTTGACAAGAGGGACATGGCAAGATTTGACAAGATTTGACAAAGGAGACATGTCAAGATTTGGCAAGATTTGCAAGATTTGACAAGGGGGACATAGCAAGATTTGGTAAGATTTGGCAAGATTTGACAAGGGGGGCTATGGAAAGATTTGGTAAGATTTGGCAAGATTTGGCAACATTTGGCAAGATTTGACAAGGGGGACATGGCAAGATTTGGCAAGATTTGAGCAGGGGGGACATGGTAAGATTTGGCAAGATTTGGAAAGATATGACAAGGGGGACATGGCAAGATTTGGTAAGATTTGACAAGGGGGATATGTCAAGATTTGACAAGATTTGGAAAGATTTGACAAAGGGGGCCATGGCAAGATTTGGCAAGATTTGGCAAGATTTGGCAAGAAATGACAAGGGGGAGATGGCAAGATTTGGTAAGATTTGACAAGGGAGACATGTCAAGATTTGGCAAGATTTGGCAAGATTTTACAAGGGGGGCCATGGCAAGATTTGGCAAGATTTTACAAGGGGGGCCATGGCAAGATTGGGCAAGATTTGGCAAGATTTGGCAAGATTTGACAAGGGGGGACATGGCAAGATTTGACAAGGGGGGACATGGCAAGATTTGGCAAGATTTGACAAGGGGGACATGGCAAGATATGGCAAGATGTGACAAGGGGGACATGGCAAGATTTGGCCAGGTTTGACAAGGTGGATATGGCAAGATTTGGCAAGATTTGACAAGGGGGACATGGCAAGATTTGGCTAGATTTGACAAGGGGGACATGGCAAGATTTGGCTAGATTTGACAAGGGGGACATGGCAAGATTTGACAAAATTTGGCAAGATATGACAAGGGGGGCATGGCAAGATTTGGTAAGATTTGACAAGGGGGACATGTCAAGATTTGGAAAGATTTGGAAAGATTCGACAAGGAGGGCCATGGCAAGATTTGGCAAGATATGATAAGGGGGACATAGCAAGATTTGGCAAGATTTGGTAAGATATGTCAAGGGGGTATGGCAAGATTTGGCAAGATTGACAAGGGGGACCTTGCAAGATTTGGCAAGATTTGGCAAGATATGACAAGGGGGGCATGGCAAGATTTGGCAAGATTTGACCAGGGGGGACATGGTAAGATTTGGCAAGATTTGGCAAGATATGACAAGGGGGACATGGCAAGATTTTGTAAGATTTGACAAAGGGGACATGTCAAGATTTGGCAAGATTTGGAAAGATTTGACAAGGGGGACATGGCAAGATTTGGCAAGATTTGGCAAGATATGACAAGGGGGACATGGCAAGATTTGGTAAGATTTGACAAGGGGGACATGTCAAGATTTGGCAAGATTTGGTAAGATTTGAAAAGGGGGGGCATGGCAAGATTTGGCAAGATTTGGCAAGATTTGGCAAGATATGACAAGGGGGATATGGCAAGATTAGGCAAGATTTGGTAAGATATGATAAGGGGATATGGCAAGATTTGGCAAGATTGACAAGGGGGACCTGGTAATATTTGGCAAGATTTGGCAAGATATGACAAGGGGGACATGGCAAGATTTGGTAAGATTTGACAAGGGGGACATGGCAAGATTTGGCAAGATTTGGCAAGATTTGGCAAGATTTGACAACGGAGGCCATGGCAAGATTTGGCGAGATTTAGCAAGATATGACAAGGGTAAATGGAAAGATTTGATAAGATTCCACAAGGGGGACATGGCAAGATTAGGCAAGATGTGGCAAGATTTGACAAGGGGAACATGGCAAGATTTGGCAAGATGTGGCAAGATTTGACAAGGGGGACATGGCAAGATTTTGCAAGATTTGACAAGGGGGGACATGGCAAGATTTGGCAAGAATTGGCAAGATTTGGCAAGATTTGGCAAGATTTGACAAGGGGGGACATGGCAAGATTTGGCAAGATGTGACAAGGGGGACATGGTAAGATTTGGCAAGTTTTGACAAGGGGGATATGGCAAGATTTGGCAAGATCTGACAGAGGTGACATGGCAAGATTTGGCTAGATTTGACAAGGGGAACATGGCAAGATTTGGCAAGATATGAGAAGGGGGATATGGCAAGATTTGGCAAGATTGACAAGGGGGGACCTGGAAAGATTTAGCAAGATTTGGCAAGACATGACAAAGGGGACATGGCAAGATTTGGTAAGATTTGACAAGGGGGACATGTCAAGATTTGGCAAGATTTGGCAAGATTTGACAAGGGGGGCTATGGCAAGATTTGGCAAGATTTGGCAAGATTTGGCAAGATTTGACAAGGGGGACATGTCAAGATTTTGCAAGATTTGGCAAGATTTGACAAGGGTGGCTATGACAAGATTTGATAAGATTTGGCAAGATTTAGCAAGATTTGACAAAAGGGGACATGGCAAGATTTGGCAAGATGTGACAAGGGGGACATGGCAAGATTTGGCAAGGTTTGGCAAGATTTGACAAGTGGAGCCATGGCAAGATTTGGCAAGATTTGGCAAAATATGACATGGGGACATGGCAAGATATTATCATATATCATATATATCATAATTTTGCCAAATCTTGCCATGTCCCTCTTGTCATATCTTGCCAAATCTTGCCATGTCCCCCCTTGTCAATTCTTGCCAAATCTTGCCAAATCTTGCCATGGCCCCCCTTGTCAAATCTTGCCAAATCTTGCCAAATCTTGACATGCCCCCCTTGTCATATCTTGCCAAATCTTGCCATGTCCCCCTTGTCAAATCTTGCCAAATCTTGCCAAATCTAGCCAAATCTTGCCATAACCCCCTTGTCATATCTTGCCAAATCTTGCCAAATCTTACCATGTCCCCCCTGGTCAAATCTTGCCAAATCTTGCCATAGCCCCTCTTGTCAAATCTTGCCAACTCTTGCCAAATCTTGCCATGTCCCCCCTTGTCAAATCTTGCCAAATCTTGCCAAATCTTGACATGTCCCCCCTGTCAATTCTTACCAAATCTTGCCATCTCCCTCTTGTCATATCTGGCTATTATTATGCATGAACTTGCTGGGTCACATGACTATCTCATGACCTTATCCTGCTATGTAGGTCTCATAACTCAAAAGGCCAGGTTACTTGACTGCCGCATGACACTGGCTTATAATCACTGATGTAGTATCACATTCAACCTGTTGGGTCACATGACACACCAGCCAAGTCACATGATGTCACATCTCACGATCCTTTAAATTTTGTCACATCCTCAGATTGTCCTGCCAATGTGGAGTACAAAGAGGCTGACATTGCTGCTGACGATGTTCCTTTAGAGCAACTCTCCCTTCTCCCTTACGCATTCTTCAGTCCAAGGCAGGAGGGCAGGTACGTGTGTAATGTTTGTGTAGTGACAAGAAATGAGTATGGAATTTCAGAATATACCCGTACATACTGGTTTGGTCCTGCTTCAACTGCATTTTGTGCTAATGTACAATCATACTGCAATCATATCACTGCTGTGTCAGATATCATACAATCTATTAGAAAATTGAAAATTTGCAGAACAGGCTAATTCAATAGGTGCCATGGAGATAAAAATGAATTGTGTGTGTGTTTCTTTTGAGCTCACACTTGCCCTTTCTCTACAGTCTCCCCTGCTGTGTGCCCCTTGTGGCTCTGAGGGACATCAACTGCGGGGAGGAGCTGTTCTCAATGTACTTCACACAAGTGTAGCCAACAGTGTGTGCTATCAGTCTATATATGAGGTGTGAGGCACCTGTTCACGGTTGGGTGCAGTTTGAAGCCAGTGGTGTGTGCTATCAGTCTACGAGGTGTGTGCGCCTGTCTATAGGTGGGTGCAGTTTAAAGACTGGAGTGTAGGGAACACATGTGCATGGAGTCACAAGAGAGGAAGAACTTTTCCTTCACGTGTGTATGAAGGAGTGTGCAAGTGTTAGTCAAGAAGCAAGTGCATTTTGTATTATTATTCTTTAATTCTTACAATTTTGTCATTATTGGAAGTAGTCGAGACTGTCTGGAGAATCGAAGTTACATTGAACGGCAGTGGGAGTCATGCACGTGCACCGTAAATGGGAATGATAAATGCATGGCACACACTAGTATATATAGTAGTCTGAATTAATAGTGAAGTGATCAATTATATTACAGTATGAGTGCGTATATATACCCGTGTATCCTGCAAGAGAGTAGGGGTATTTCACAATCATTATAATTAGCTATAAAATAATTCAGCATGCATGCTTTTAATTTCCTTTCAGTGCACCCTAGCTGCATGCAGGTGCATGCAACTCAAGATCTACAATTTCACTTGGTCTGCATGCATTTTATAATTCGTGTGGTTTGGTCCAAAAATACAAACCTTTCACCCTAGCTATATAGCTACATAGCTCCAATCAAATGTGTACATACAGAAACAATAATTATGTAATTTCTACATAATTATGTGTACATGCATAATAATAATTACGTATCTTTCATTGTGCACTATACTAACATGTATTTTGATCTGTATTATAATTTATGCATCCTTATATAGTGATTCTGTCCCCTTTACATCATACTAATTATAATTAGTTTCCAAAAATTATACTAATTAGGATTGGAGTTGCATTTTAATTACATAATATATGATCAGTGCTCATTACATTGCCATTATATTCCACATAGGCTACAGTTTAAAATGTATTGGTTAGCTTTCACTATAGCAGCTATGTAACTATTCACACACATATAAACTATACTCTGATGTACGTATGTGTCTGCTCCACACAGGTAAGATAACATGCGTATGTCTGTATGGTATGCAGGAGAAGACAAGAAAGGAGGCCACAGTGACAGCGATCTCTTTCACATCAAATTGATACTATAGCACAGACTATGGTACAGAGCACATGTATAAACTATACATAATATAGCATGTATGGATACAGATGGTACAGAAAATTGATTGGAATCTGTATCTTTTACAATCAATCTACCATGGATGTGTTCCCCTCATCCTCTCTCTCCCTATTTCTCACTCTTCCTTGCCTAAGATTCATCCAAATCCCTCACAATCACTTCCTCGCCCTATACAGCCCCACTTACTTGTTCAGTGACATTCATATAGCTATGTGACGGGGTCTGTATTCCATTCACTTTCTGAGTCTGTGTCTGACAGGTTCTCATCATCTTCATTACATTGTGGTTCGGTAATCTGGTCTGCAGTAGGTACGGTCTTAGTTGGTGTAGGGCCCACATCGGACAGAAAGATGTGAAGCTGTAGAATAAAGGTAAATTCACATGCATTTGAGAACAGAGCTTCATAAAATTAAGGTCTCCTTCACACTGATTAACAAGGCTCTAGGTCTATTCTAGAGGTGCATGGAGAAAGACATAAAGAAGGAAAGCAATGGATGCTAAGGTACATAGTAATGTAATAAAAACCTTGAATCCTTCAGGAAAGTGTTTCTTGTCCTTGTTCGCTTTATCAAGTTCATCTTGTGTGAAGTAGATGTCATTCAACTTGTCAGTGGTACAGGCACCCAGGAGTGGACTGGTGGTTTTATTGGCTGCATGGCGAAAGTGAGAGAGGGGAGAGTATAAATGTGGTAGGAATACATAGTCCAAGGAGAAGGAAGGTGGATGTGCGCTGAGCTACAGTATATTATACAATATGTGACATCTTAGTAAGCAAGACATGGAACTCTGAAATGCACTGCTAACAAGGCCTTATAGAGACCATACCCCGTGCGTGTGGAGACTGTGTAGACCTATCTAGATAAAAATATTAGTATTTATGTCTCTATCCGTATACGGACGCGAGCCGTCCGCAAACTCTTTCCGCTGGCCGCTGACCGTCTAGTCTGGCTTGCTAGACCGTCCTGTAAGTGCCCAGAGGCATGGAAGGCGACAGATCGTCCGCAAAGACTAGAAAGTGCTGTTTTAATAGCTTTTGCGTGGTTGTTGCAGTCGTCAATTGTATATAGACTGTTTTTGCGAAACCTATCATTCAGGAGCTATACAAGCCTTGAAAGTGCCTTAATTGTGCAAACGGCCCAAGAAGTGCGGAACAAACTGATCCACAAACCAAACGCATAACCCTTGTTGTGTCACGCACGGGGTAATAATATTATTAAGCATGCACATGGACTAATGTCCCACCACTTTCAAGAAACACCCACTAGATAGAGGAGGGACGTCAATTGAGGTCCACAGTTTTTAGCTATATACTCTAGTTCTACTGCACCTTAAGCTACGCACATATACGTTGAATACTTGAACCCACCTCCACTGCTGCGAAGATCCAGCAAGTGCATGCATTGTTTGCAGATACTCATGTCCTCCCTTGGCACCTTTAGGGTGCATGGATGGGCAAGACAATGTCATCACTCACACACACATACATACACACACATGCATGCACACGCATGCACACACACGCATGCGCACATGCACACACAAGTACACACACATGCACACACACACACAAACATTAACATACACACACACACGCACACATACACACACACACACACACATGCACGCATGCACGCATGCACACACGCATGCACACACACACACATACACACACATGCACACACATGCACACGCACACATACTAACACACACCTCTTTATCCTCTTTCTCCCTCTGCATTTCCAAGTGCATATCCACAAAGAAAGTGTTGAACCAGACATGGCACATCTTTTCCTATAATATTTTATGGCACAGTAGTGAATATGGAGAGAAGATAATTGTAGCACCAAATTTCAGTAGATATCTTATCTTGTATGTAGCTATCCACAGCCCAGTGATTATTTCATTTATATTTTATACACATTCATGCACCACAGAAATAATATATACAGCATGTTACAGTGCTGTCTGCGTAGGGACGATGGCTCCACCAGCTTCAAATACATATTCATTGCAACTCCTATAATTATACACATGTTGGCAAAAATCCCTAAGTACATTAATTTAGGCAACAACTGAGCTAACTTGCTTCATTCACAAGCACAGTCTGTGTTGTTACAGCTAACTGCTTTTGGCTCCTGGTGTAAGCTCAAGTTTACAGACCTTTGTTCCAAAACGCGGATTGTGGAAGAACTCCAGCTTGACGTCACCACACAGTGGTATTTCATGATCCAACCACACCTGTCCACTGGATTCTCCTCTCTTCATATCATACACCTTGGAGGCATAGATTGTAGTGTTACCCAATCTGACCACAAATGAGACCGCTGAAAGGAAGGGCATAATAGATCTGGAGGTACTGTAGGACTGGCATGCATATTAAGTGAAAGAACCAACATCATGTCTTATTCAATCAGTTACTAAGTATTCTTTATTGGTCCTCCCCTACATCCAGTGTGCTCAACCCATGCAGTCTACCTTCAGCTAACAGCATACCCAACCACCATCTTCACTACACACTACCTTCCAAACTACGCCGACTCCAATCGCTTTCCTGACCAACCCCTCTCAGCTACATACAGTAGCTGCTTTGTCATTCCTACTCAAATAGAATGTACTTCTTCATCACCCCGACCCAAAAAGACTACACATCCTCACACGCAGGTGTAGGCAAAGACTACACCTGCTTTACCATTCTCTTGTCCACACCTGTGTCCAAGCCACATCCACTCACACAACACACACCATATGCTGGCCTCACTCACCACATCCTTGTACCCCTGTTGTGTGGTAGTTGGGTATGCCCTCAAACTGAAACCCCTTCAGGAGCATAGTCGTGGTGCTGTACTCCACCTGTTTGTGGAGCAGGTGACCAAAGTAGTACACATAGCGCCTCTGACTGGGAACAGTGACACCCTGCATGTATATAAGTAATGAATGAAAAGTGACCACATAGTCAGGTGTTTGAGTACAGATGTCTGCAACATGACATTAGAAGCTTTGTAGCAGATTAACACAAATAGCTGTATTAATGGCAGATACTACTGAATCTGATGTACATGGAGCCACTGCATTATTATGCATTATAAACTGCAATAGAATGGGTGTACGTATATATATAGGTCCATTATTCCAATACAATGACTCCCCATCAATGGACTTTCCCTGTAGTGGCTATAGTCGCTAAGTACAGGGAGCAGAATGACATTCGATCATAATTGTTTTAGGCCTACTTTATGTAAAAGCATTAAAAGTAAACAGTAGACTAGTACAATACTAAGCTATGTTGTTACAATGGATCCTGCTTTGTTGGAAAGTCTGTTGAGCAGCAGAAGAATGTGCTACGTCCATGCTGAGGTCCAATTGGGCGAGCACCTTCTGAGACCTCATGGCCTCTAAGCTACCAACTTGGTGCACACACACGCATGCACACACGCATGCACACACACAAATGCATGCGCAAAACATTATGTACTCCTGTCACTTGCAAATGGCCACCAAACAAACCTTTCTGTTCATTGTTCTAACATCTCCAAAAAAACTGAGTGCTTCTTCTACAGTCTGAAATTCCCCATTGTACAGGAGATAAGCACAGATCAAGGTACCAGTACGACCCTGTGGAGGAGAAGGGGGTAAAAGAGAAGTCAGGACAGCAGTGGAAAAGAGGGGGAAGAAGGACAATCATGTGCACACACTGATATGCAACAGTATGATGCCCTGTAAGTTTTCTCTGCTGATTAATAGCTGCTTATAAGTATGGCTGGAAATTTTGGTGGGAATTAATTGCTGACATTTTGGCATTCGGTGGAATTTAGGTGGTTGGGCAAGCCTCATGCCAAAATGATATACATGACAAATCAGCTCATCCTGGAACAGGCAGATCTAATTTGCTACACATGCAATTGCTGCTTGACCAAAAGCTTGAGAAGAATTTTGCTCCAATCGCTTGCAATTGTATTGTCCACAAATTCTTCAACATACAAGGAAATTTCAGTCCTCCTCGTGGTAGAACTGCTGGTGCTTGCTTGCTGCTTGTGACCTTGCACACATTAGCTACCACTCCGATGGAGAAGAAGAGAAAATACTGCTGAAATCTTTCGGCATGAAACTGCATACACGATGCAATTTGGATTGCCTTCTTCGCACTTCCTTCAGTGTCCAAAGCTTTTTGGAAACATGGTGTCCTCGAGCACAGCTATTGATGGCGAACTCCATGCAGTCGACAGCCTATACAGGCCTGGTACATCAGATATCCAGCTACAAGCCTAGTATATAGTTCATATGAAACTATAATTATGCAATATTGATGACCAGTGTTGGCAGATTCCTCTCAAACTGCCAATCTGCCAAATTTCCAGCCACATGGTAGCAGACTATTAATATAGCAGACTATTATATGACTATAGGTGAGATGCAAGGCAGAGTTAACTTTCAAAGCCGCCAATCTGCCAAAATAAATTCTCTGCCAAAATTTCCAGCTATATGGTAGCAGACTGTATTATTTTATGACTATACAGGAGAGGTGCAAAGCAGAGTTACCTTTCCTGACTTGCAATGGACAGCAGCCACATTCTGTGGGCTCTTTGCAAACCACTCCTCCATATCAATACAGAAGGGCATCATCAACTCAAATGGAGGAGCATTGTAATCCTCAAAGGGGAATAGGGCAACTGTGTGCAGAGATTCAAGGAATACATAAGAATGCATTGCATGTCAATGAACCACTGCCTGCAGCTGGCACGCAGACACTATTGGGCAGTGGTATATTCATCTGCAATGCCAAAGCAAGCATATAATTCTACATTGAAGTCAGCCTCGAATGGAGGATGAATATGACTTGAACATTGATCAGCAATATCTAGTGTAAGCAGCACATCTTGTGTGTAAGCAGTGAGTGCGACTATTCTTCCTAGAGGCCAGGTATTGAATAGAGATGGGTCATTTTAGCAAGTGAGGTGTGGACTCAAAGTGAGACCTGATGATGAAGGGTGACTATTAGGAGCCCTTGTTGCAACAATACTCAGTGAAATTGCACAACATCATAATTCATATTGCAGACTGTGAATGGCATGGGAAGAAAACTGAGAAGAAGTGGTTGCAAGTAAACTGATATGACTGTGGTCCAGAGTATATATGTACCTCGGACACAAGGTGACCTCTCACAATCATCATCTCATTTGCTGGCTACATACAAAGTGGCCATATATAATATATAACAGGGATGAAAAGCGGTCAGCACTGCCATGGCTCAAGGTACTCAGTCTTGAAGTGCAGCTGATGACAGAAAGTCAGGAAAGCAATTAAGGGGCTAATTTGCATAGTATTCAATTGCACAATTCCAGTACCTTGCATGTCCTACCCTCTGCCTCCCCCCATACCACGCCTGTGCATACACATATCACATGTGTTCTGCGTAGGCCTCTATTGAGGCATTTTTGCTGCAACCTCAGTTTGATGCTTCAGTACCCTGAAATCAAGTCAACTTTGAGCCTGTGTTCCAGCTGTCGAGAGATCCTGGCCATTATGTGAATTAGAGAATTGGTATCACAATTTTGCTAAGGTCTCAATTTGAGCCTGGCTACTAAATGGATATAATTCCAGTACATACACCCAAGTACGCAAACACACACACTAACACACACGTACACATGCTACACACACACAAACCTTGGCCATGAAAATTTCCAGGGTCATAGTATCTTTCAGTGCATCTACATGTAGAAATTGAAGCATTTAGAAGGTTATATGTACTTTCACAAAAATAATTATCCCAAAGGACGGCATGTATGTATCAATAAAATATATAGATGTTATACAGTATTGTAAAGGCCTGAGTGGCTAGGAAAGGTAACCATGCTCGATTTTTTGTTCACATTAGCCAAAATTCACAATCTCTTTAGACGTTTTGGTAGCAATTATCAGCGGCTAAGTTCAAATATGCTACACCCTCTAAACACAAAATTAACATTGAACAAATTATACTACATAACTCACAGGTTGTACACTCTGTAATGGTTTCTATGCTTTGTATCCAGAAATCTGAAAAGAAAGAGAAAAATCATAAAGCAGAAACAAGTATGTACACACTGTCAAGTCGCAATATTGATGCGCCAACACTTCTTTTTATTATCATTAAAATACATTTACATTACAATTGCAGTTAGAATAAATTAAAAAGAGATTGTAATAACTAAAGATCAATGGAGCAGACCTTCAAGCTGATACTAATATAACTACAAACATTCATCGAGCTCACATATAAGCATACTGGAGCAAGAAGCAGACAATTTCTTGATGTATATAATTAAGTCAACCTGTCTGCATCCTTGGAGTGTAACAACAGCCCACTTCTCCATCTTTACTGCAGTATTTCAGTGCTTGCAGTTTGCCGTGGAAAATGATACTATCTCTGGAAGAAATTTTGTTACATGTCTACTATATAGTCTCACCTCCAGACCCTACATATTTCTCTGTGCATATTATTGTGCAAGCGCGATTGCAGGGTTGCGGAAGTGTCCGTAGACAGTGCTCACATGAACTACGTTAAACGAGTTAAACTATACGTATAACGCTTCAATGAGAACTCTCACTTACTGCTATGTGGCGGCCATCTTATTATGATGTTTGCAGAATATAATTATGATTTCTGACCCAGTCATAATGTTAAGTGCATATCCTTTATTAGGCGCATATTTCTAGCTTATATACAGAGCTATAAACACCGTCACTTAACAACCGATCAGTAATAATACTATGGTATGTCAACCCATAGGACACACAGCGCTAGAATGTTTGTCTCCAGGGAAAATGTGGTCTTGAGATGGTGGCAGTTGCAGGAGGAGTTCACAGACACATGCTTTAGCAACATGTGCACGAATGTCTCTTTATGTGGTACATTACAGCAAAAATTAATGATGTAGACTTTGATGTAATGGTCTGGTTTTGTCGATCACATTACATAGCACTAAATGTTGCAAACTGTCAATGTGTGCCAAATGTAATGTGAACATCGCTGTGACAATGGCTGCCATGTTGATGGTAGAAGTCATGTTTAAATTTCATAGATTTCTCTTCAGTTATAGCAAATGAAACAATGAACCATGGCCACAGACTGAGGATGATGATGGTGAAGTGAGATGCAAAATGAACGGGAATGCTTATGACATCTGGGACTAAAGACGTAATTCACAGGTTATACCTTAGGGCTACAAACTTGAGTGGCAAGTAAAATTTGTACTTTAAAATCTCTAGGTCTGGAGCTGGCCATACAAACTAGTGATCAAACGTCTTTATCAACGCCACTTGTTCCTGCAAGTAAAAATGCCTTTTCTGCCCAGCCACACTTTCAGAGCTCTCACAAAGAACTTGGATATATAGGTGTGCTCCATGAAATGAAGTACACCATGTCCTTCTCTCCTGTAATCAGCAGAATCAATATCAGTGCCGAGAGCCATTGCTTACCAAAACAATTGTTCCTTTAGCCATAGGTTTCAAAGTAGATTATGAATTATATATATGTGCCATGATTATGGTATACCACATTTATTAAACAGGCATTTAAAGTTTTGAGTCATTCTTGCTTTACAACTCCTCTCTATCTCTTCAACCTTCTATATAATTATAAAGTGGTTACCTCACAACATCATCAAGACTGTTCCTGTATAATCCCTCAATCCTTTCAGCTGGATATCCCATGGCAATGATGTGTGGCTTGATGTCTACCAATTAATTAAGGGATTTCAGTACAATGCAGTAGGTACACTGCATGTGGCATTAATTGTGGGCAAAAGCAAATTCAGTGTATATGAAGTGCTACTGTGCTTGTGTGTGTGCGTGTGTGTGTGTGTGTGTGTGTGTGTGTGTGTGTGTGTAACGTGTGAGTGTGTGTGTGCGTGTGTAACATGTGTGTGGTATAAGTGTATGTGGTGAAGATCAGGATACAGGTCAAATCAAGGTCAAACACATCCTCTTGAAACCTCCTGCAGTTGTTTGACACTAGGTGCTTAAGCTTGCCAGAAGTGACTAGCCTTGACGCATCATCCCTGTATGCGCAGGAGTAATTAATATTTATGCACTGCTGACAAGGATGTAAGCACGTATGTACAGGACATGACAAGAACACCATATCACACAGTAGAAAGCAGTGTGCATGATGTGCAGTAGAAAACAATCAGTTGATTCACCAAATGCATTTATATTAATTTAACACGAAATTCCAAGGGACCAATCATAATACCGGTAGCAGATATCCAATTCAGTACAACCTACTAGTTGTCAGTCATTGTATAGCTCCTTTCGTCAGACACCCTTACCCCTAAAGTCAGGGAGGTCTTTAGCCAAACTTTCTACTCTGAAACAGGGACTTACAGGTATTATTGGCACATCCTGCTTTGCCAATAAATTTAAAGAGCCATATGTGACACAATGTTGCAAGTTAACCCCACTAAGCTGTTATCTTGGCCAATGACTCACATGTACCAGGTCCTAAGACTTAATCATGCACTATGTGCTTATATACTCAGATAACTGAAACCTCCATGCACAAGAATATCACTTTCTATGTATTCTGCTTTCATGGTAAACTGTGAACCAGACATGGGCCATTGGTAATTGATGAAGCCCTGTAAGGTTAGGTTAATGAACAGAGGCAGAAGCTGTTTACATATAGTAGGACTATAAGGTGCATGATAAAATATGTAGGTGCTACTGCGCATGTGGCTCATGGGTTTTACAGTTATGAATGGTGCTAACATCTGGTGGATTATGTACCAAAAAGCAAGTGAATGATCATGACCCTAGACTGTCTTGTAAGAGGGCAGAGTTATATACTCACTCTATAGGTGTCTTCTTGCTTTCTCTTAATCCATTTAGAGCCGAAACCTGTGAAAAAGTGAAACCTCTGAATTACATAATAGTGTATGCACACACATGGTTTCATAACTATAAAGCCCAAATATTTCTATTAATAAAATAGCTGCATGGTTCATTCTTTGACGTAGTCAAACATGTACTTCTGTAACTCACAAAGATGACTCTCAAACACCATTTCACTTTAATTTAAGAAGTATGACACTGTGCTCAATATTGTAAAAATATACAAAATTATATATTCCAAGCATGAAAATGCATGAAACAATAATAACTTACTGTAGCATGCAAGTGCTCTAGCACTTCCTTCACATTTGGCCTCTGCTTTGGCTTGTCTTTGAGGCAACGCAAAACAACCGGCTTCACTGGGTGGTCTTTGAGCTTCTTCAGATCTTTATCACGACGCTTCAATTCAGAGACAGTACCAATCCCAGTTAGGCTTTGCGCGGGAGGCTCTTGTGTTCCAATCTCGAGCATAAGCACCCCGAGGGAGAAGATATCCAAGCTCTCGTCATAGATTGATCGACCACCGACTAAGGCTTCAGGAGGCATGTACAGGACCATTCCTGGTTGGGTTGAGGTGAGGTACACACCTTGCTTCAATTTGGACTGACCAAAATCTCCAATCTTTGCTACTCCTTCAGCCGAGAACATGACATTTTTGTTGCTGAGATCTCGGTGAACAAGGGGAGGTTTCTGATAGTGAAGGAAGGCCACTCCATGAGTGATTGCCAGGCAAATACGTAGCTGTTCTAGGAGTGGGAGTTGGTTCTTCATTCGGTGAAGGAACTGTAGCAAATTTTCCTTCATCTTTTCCATCACAAGAATGGGACCAAGGTCAGGATCCTTGAAGGCACCAATGAAGCCTGAAACGAACAATGTACAAACATGGTAAGTGGGATGTAGGCAAGGCAGAGAATGGGTGGCATTGATTCACCCACATAATTATAGTCGGTAAGGAGTGTTCCACTTGTTCATGCCTACGTGCGTATATAGCTATATACTATAGCTGTACTTATGACTATACAATCACCTTATGGAGGGATCACTTCACCTATAGCCACAATATACCATCCTACAATGTGTGTGGTAGTCCAGAGTATTGACATGACTCCATGTACCTTTATGTTCTGAAATAAGCATACAGGTGAAACCAATTAAACTTAAGCATATAGAGCGATTGCTTCTTTGAAAACACTCACCTATACAGCCAGTTCGCTATCTAGCAAAGTTACATGCTATTTTTAATCGCTATAATTATATAGCCAACCAATCCCTATGAGGCGATTGTAGTCATAAGTACAGCTATCGAACGTGGGACATGTCCACTTCGTTTACATAACGTGAACATTGCGGTATTCACACCTAGGAGGTGTGACATTCCTGTGTTGCAATGGCTACGCTTGTGCTGCATGTGATGTGCGCGTGATTCAAGGCCAGCGAAATCAAACGTCATATCCGGCGGTTTCAAGAAACACAATGTCGGTGAACAAGAAAGCGTTTTGGGAAGCAGGAAACAGAATCGATGTCTTCTCCGTTCTCAAACTGTAGAGGGATCGACTTATTATGCCTTTATTCGAAGGAATCCCGCATTTTGAATACGGCGAACGTGAGATGACGTCATATGATTGCTTCCGTTTTGTACCCCATATATGGTAGGTCACGAGGTTGTCGTGTGACTGAAGCTGCTCCTAGATAGAGGAAAGAACTCGAAAGAAGAAAGAAGTTCTTTCCTCTATCTATGAGCTGCTCGAGAAGGCAGAAAAGAGTTTTGCCGTAAATCGCCTTCCCGACGACTCAGAACGCTAGCTTTTTGCACGATGATACCGGATTTAGTAACACAGTGATGCCTTACAACTTCTCCATGTGGCGGATTTTGATCTGATGTTCCGATCGTGAGTAATCCAGTGCCAGAGATTCGGCCGACAAGAAAGAAATCCGTTTTCGCGATGTAACTCACCAACGGATTGGTTTGGCAAAATCCGCCATATGGAAAAGTTCAATAATGTGGTTGTGCATGGTTCTGTGCTATTTGAATCACTTGAAGCCTCTCCACCGAGGTCGATTCGGCGATTTTGTGCGTTTCCACAGGTATTCTTGTAGGCGGCGATTCTTCGCCAACGAAACCGTCACTGAAATGCATGTTACGCAGAGTTGAAGTATGAGAATAAACCTTCAATTGCATATACAGCTTGCTTTGTGCAAGTCCTATCTGCAGGAGAAAGAGCAGAGAATACGAAGGTCGAAAATCGGCCCGCATTGTTTACATAGCTATATACGCACGTAGGCATGAACAAGTGGAACACTCCTTACCGACTATAATTATGTGGATGAACCAATGCCACCCATCCTCTGCTTTGCCTACATCCCAATTACCATGCTATTTTTAATAATTATAATTATATAGCCAGGCAATCCCCATGAGGCGATTGTAGTCATATATAAGTACAGATATGGTAGCACGTAGGCATGAACAAGTGGTGCACTCCGCACTGGCGCACATTCCTTACCGACTATATGTGGGTGAACCAATGCTTGCAGTCTCGCGCATTCTTCTCTGAAGTTGACCATTAGCCTCTCCAACTCCTCTTTACCTACTTGGCGCAGTAGCTCGTGGATGTTCTTTACTGCTACCGGACGGCCGTCCAGATCTCCTTCATAAACGACTCCCCAGGCTCCGCGATTGATCTCAGAGCCGACCCTCAGGTTGGGGGGGTTGGCAGGGAAAACACTAGGTGATGCCATTTTTGGGACGACACAGGATCGGAACAATTATGGCTTGTGCAGTGACTAGTTTGGCTCGCTAGACCATCCCTGCATATGGTAGTCTCGAACCCAGACCCATTCCGCCATTTTATAATTGGGAGGGGCGGAAAAGGGTCTGGCAACACATGGCAACCCATCGGGTAGTGCTAATTCATGATGCGAGATGCATGATGCAAGATGCGAGATGCATGATGCAAGATGCGGAGGGGAGGGGTGCGGCGCGTCGGGGAGGAGGGAGAGGGAGAGACGATTTAATCGACGATTTGCACGTTTTGCAAATGCCGCTTTGCGCATGTGCAGTAGTCCAATTAGGATTTTTAGAGGGAGGATGACCACGTTGTCTGTCAGCTCGAACACCGCCCTCGACTTGGCCTAGTGCGTCGCTGACCTCGTTGTCGACCAGCTCGATCAGAATACTCTCCCGATTTGCCCCAGGGCGCTGTGGAGCACGTTTTCTACTAGCTCGAACACCGCCCTCGACTTGGCCCAGTGAATCTCGTTGTCGAACACTACTACTCCCGACTGGCCTAGTCCCTGAACTGATCACCCTGCAATGGCAGAAAGGCAGGCTGAAAGTGACAGTGAGTTTGTGGACCTCACTCAAGATGATGATGAATGCAAGACCCCAATATTTGTGGATCTTAATACAGAGGTTAGCCTGACATCTAGCTATATAATTCAACCATGCAGACTGTCAGGCAGCACAGCAGTGTGGTCTATATAAGAGTAGCTATAGCTATGTAGTGATGGTGGTGGCTTGTATGTTGTATACTCATATGTAATGAGTTTGCTTAATTAATTGGCCTGATCTTTTACTGCAGTGTAACAGAAACTACAACAATTCGTTTTCATCCATTTCAGTCATGCATACAACGAAAGTTTCCACATTTTCATCCTTCGCGTGTAGTTTGTAGTGTCAACCTGGAACCAGAACAAAGAAGCAAGCTGTCACGAGGTCTTCGCTGGCATTTTTGATTTGCTGCTACTAATTATGACATGTATTAAGTTACTGATACTTTTGAGTTGCTATTACCAATCTATGCTATTACTGACTGTCATACATGCATGTACACACTCAATTAACACTTTAACATGCACTTATTACAATTATTACAATGTTTAGCAGTTCACAAATGGCATATGATGAGTGATGTCAATTGGAGGATCATGATCATTTGCATAGAAATGGTGCTTATGATCATGAGGAGAAATTGTATTGGGACCCATATGACCCATATATACATAGTAGGGCAGCACATGCACACCAACATTGCCATGCAGACACAAACAACAGTTCATATTCTGTGCAGGTGGCTAGAATACTGAAGTGCACTTCGCGTATCATTTCAACTATGCGGGTCAATGCATGCTATCTACAAAAGTCCCCTTCTAGCTAAATAAAATAATGTGCACTAACCGCATCTTGCAGCCTGAGCCAGATCTTAATAGCGCACGAAATTCACCCGGACTGCCCTAGCGCATTGCATCTTGCATCATGCATCTCGCATCATGAATTAGCACTACCCCATGGGATCGTTTTCTGTGTCAGGGGGGCGGAGTAATCGACAAGAACCGCGTATGCGACAACAAGAAACGCGTATCCGTAATGCGACGGTTTAACAGCTCCTCGTCACAAGCGTAGGTGTAATATCATGTCATCGTCCGCGATGGAGAACTGCTGGGCCTGTGGAAGTTCTACCGTTGCTAGATTAGAGCGCTTGAGACAGCTGCTAAAGAAAGAACGGTAACGAGCAAGACTTCTCTGCGTAACTAACGCTTTATATAGCGTTCTGCAATCTGATTGGCCCCCGATTCACCGGGCAGTGGCACAGAAAACGGTGCGGTGTGTTGCCAGACCCTTTTCCGCCCCTCCCAATTATACAATGGCGGAATGGGTCTGGGTTCGAGAACGCCGTTTGCGCGATTAAGGCACTTTCAAGGCTCGTGCGGCTCCTGAAAGATAACCATGCAGTACACAACATACCGTTTATGCGAACAGTTTGTAAGAGACTAAGCACTTCATGGTATAATTATTTCACTGTAACAGATACTATGTTACGTACGCTACTTTGAGGACTTGTGTATACGTAGTACACAGCATACCACCTGGTGGGATAATTTGTGTGTGACACAAAGTACCTAATAGTACATTAACTGCACCAACAGCATAATTATTTAGTTTGAGGAGGTCCTCCCACTGTACACAACATACCATCAGGCTAAGCTGTGCCCTGGGTATAGCTATATATAAAATATAATTAGATAACTTGTAGGCTTCCTCTCATCTTTGCGTATGAATTACTTCAAAGTCTCTTAATCTATCAGAAAAGACGTGATTAACAGTGTGGATACTGGTGTGAATGTCACAATACAGTAATGGTGTGACTGATCACACCCTTGGTGTGAGCACTGAGTGGTATGATGGTCACACCATATTTTGAACAGTGTACAGCTGGAAGAGGTGTGTTTGTGACCAATGGAGTTGTGTGCAGGGGTCAGATAGTTGCCCTGTACCCTGGTACCCTGTACTACCCCAGTGAGTGGGTGCTCATTCAGTCCATAAGGAACCCCTTTATCCTGCGCTGATCTGATGGTGTTATGGTGGATGAGAGGGACACAGGTCTGTCCAGGAGCATATACAAGTGAGGGCACTGTGAGTGCTGTTCTTGAGAGTGAAGTGTATTGTGGAGCTTATTGGTGACATGTCATATGGACGACACTCTCCTGTCCTAGCTCCACTGTCTGTGGTACAGTACATTAACAATTCCACATAATAGTGCGTACATAATGATTCATCGGCTAAATCACATGTATGCATGTCGATGTGACACTCTGTAAATAAGCCTAAGATCCTCAGATTGTCCTGCCAATGTGGAGTAGGAAGAGGCTTGCATATTACTGCAGACAATGTTCCTTTAGAGCAACTCTTCCTCCTCCCTTATGCGTTCTTCAGTCCAAGGCAGGAGGGCAGGTATATACATGACTGCATGTACAACATGTGCATACGTAGTGAACAGAAATGTGTATGCATAATTTTACAGTACTCATACTGTGTAACAGTACATTCTTGTTTGGACCCACTTCAATCACTGTATCTTATGTGAATGTACAAATTTAATACTGCTAGTAACAGCTGTGTGTAAGGTATATGTAGGTCCTACCTATACTTAACAAGTATTTCGAGTTAAAAAAACTCGTGGGGCGCCAGGGCGCCCCTGAACCTCGAACTACTTGCTAGCAATTTTCCCATGTACGTTCAGTAAATCAGATAGTTGGGGGTACAGTATTGTTGTTGGCCTGAAAGATACACCAAGACACACTAGACCGTTGGGTTTGCAAGAGTTTCAAGTCTCCAGAGCAGCCAGTCATATCCAGTGAAAGCATCCCTACCAAACTGTCAAATGTTTGCCTACTGCTTTTTGATCTATGTGACATTCTGAATGAGCAATTGCTACTTTGTGCCTGGAGGAGGAGTGTGCTGGCTAAAAGGCTACCCTATGATGACTCTATGAGCGAATCATGGCTATAATTATGTGTCATGACTCGCTGGTCTCCCATTATTGGCCTACGGGTCACTAGACTTCTGTTGTATTTAGGGCTGTATCTCGCAGAAAAACAGTTAGGTAAGCTTCCTACCACAATAATATTACTTAAACATGTTCTAGAAACACCTTGCGTTCTTTGGATACACGGCGAAATCTAAAGAAAGATGGTTTTGAGCCTAGCAAACAGAAAGCGTCGAACGCGCGGCCATTTTACAATGTCGGTCAGTGATAATTGGAGCTGTATCTCGCAGAAGAGACGTTCCTTAGGCTTTTTATTAGTATCACTCTATTAACACATGTTTATGACCACATTTCGTTCGATTCAAACACGGCGAAACGTCATTAGAGAGGATTTAAAGCTTTGTAAAAACTACGTGAGCGCCGCCATTTGCAATGACAGAAATATATATATATATACATATACCACCACCTGTGCCAGTAGAGTATCTGTGCTAGTTGGTCATAGAAAAAAAAGCACCACCAGTGCAAGTTACAGTAGCCACCACCACATGTATCAGTAGAGTATCTGCGCTAGTTGGTCATAGAAAAAGACCACCAGTGCAAGTTACAGTGGCACCAGCACCATTCGCACCACCACGTGTGCCAGAAAGTATATGCGCTCAATGGCTGAAGAAAAAGACCACCAGCGCAAGTTACAGCCGGTCAGAACCTGCACCGCCGCCATTGGAGTGCACGCTGCAGCAAGCAAATGTAAGCTTTCCTAAGGGCATGCCATTGAATTGGGGTGCATGGGAAGAAATTCAATGGCATGCCCTTAGGCAAGTTACATTTGCTTGCTGCAGCGTGCACTCCAATGGCGGCGGTGCAGGTTCTGACCGGCTGTAACTTGCGCTGGTGGTCTTTTTCTTCAGCCATTGAGCGCATATACTTTCTGGCACACGTGGTGGTGCGAATGGTGCTGGTGCCACTGTAACTTGCACTGGTGGTCTTTTTCTATGACCAACTAGCGCAGATACTCTACTGATACATGTGGTGGTGGCTACTGTAACTTGCACTGGTGGTGCTTTTTTTTCTATGACCAACTAGCACAGATACTCTACTGGCACAGGTGGTGGTGGCTGCGATATTGTAACTTGCACTGTGTGGTGGTGGTGGTGGTGTTTTTTCTAGAGCAATGGCGGATATACTGAATGCATGCATTGTACTGGCACCATGTGGTGGTGGTGGTGGTGGTGGTGGTCATTTTCATCTAGGAATGCATGTGGTGGCCGTAATATTGTAACTTGCACTGTGTGGTGCAGTGGTAGTAGTATGTGGTAGCAGCGCCTGATGTGGTGGTCTGTTTCCTTGCAGCTCTAGCGCATAATATTATACTGGTGTGTTCATTGCAACTTCCACTGTGGTGGTGGTGATGGCGGTTGTATTTATCTATGTGGTGGTGTAGTAGCTGGATATTATGGCTGGATAGTTGTGAGCAAGTGTACATGCTGGTGCTGCTCTGCTCCAGCATAGTGGCAAATGCCTACAAATTGGTGTCAAAATGTGATTGTTCAAAACATCGCCTCCATTTTGTGACTAATTAAGCAATACTGCTAATGACATGAGGAAATTGGTCATCTAACTACATCCACTTAGTATCATGACTTAGCAGGGCTGGGTTGGTAAGATATGCAATGAACCTCATTTTCCTCGGCCATTTTGCAACAAATTAAGAAATCCTGCTAACGACATGAACAGTTGGATTATCTGGCTAGGTCCACCAAGTGTCATGACTGAGTGGGCCGGGCTGGTTGAATACATCATACACATCACATATGTCGGCCATTTTGAGACTAATTAAGAAATCCCGCTAATAACATAGGAAGGTGGACCACTTGGATGTGTCCACCAAGTTTCACGTCTCAACGAGCCCAGTTGCATTCATATACAAGATACCACTATGCATCAATATAAATGCACCATACATTAAGTGTTATGCTATGAACATTTATATTAGAATTTTGCGGGCTGCTTGTAGAAGAACGAAGACCTAATTAAAAATTCTGCCTCATTTAAAAGTCTTAAAATCTCCCATACTTCAAAGGCACACCTATCACATGTTCGTGAGGGGTGCCTAACCCCCCGGGAATTATATTATATTATATTATATTATATTATATTATATTATATTATATTATATTATTTACTTTAGATTAGTGGTGTATATTGTAACTTGCACTGTATATACGAACATGAAGCCATACGAATACCTAAATCTGAAAACAATATAGGGGCGCCTTCGGCGCCCCAAAAATGGGGAATTGAAAGTACGGGGGGATTTCGATAGATGGAGATTTTCCCTGCATGACTCATTGTGTGTGTGTGTTTCCTTTCAGTTCACATTTGTCCCCTCTCTACAGTCTCCTCCGCTGTGTGCCCCTGGTTGCTCTGAGGGACATCCACAGTGGGAAGGAGCTGTTCTCAATGTACTTCACCCAAGTATAGCCAACAGTGTGTGCTATCAGTCAAAGAAGTCTACACGTCTGTCTATGGTTGGGTGCAGTGTAAAGACTGGAGTGTAGGGAACACGCATGTGTGGAATCACAAGAATAGGAGTACTTGACTTAACTTTGACATACCTATCAATGTCCATGTGTGTGTATAATATTATTTAGACTAGAAGTGAGAGCATTTTTCTGTATTACTTATCGCCATTACATTTCTGTTGTAAATGGAAGTGCGAGAGACTGTCTGGAGATGAAATCACTGTAAATGAGAACTAGTAATGTATAAATGGTGCCTAATACTGCCTATCTCAGATATGGTGTAATTGTGAGTGAAGCATTCATTAGGTAGCATGTACACAGGCTTATAAGGGAATTAAGGAGAAATTGTATTCCCTTTAATCAATAAATTTGCGCAATCTAGATTTCCAGGAGAAATTCCACAAGCAATCTGCATTCCATGTCCTGTCCGGGGATGCAGGAAGATGTGTAGGAATGCAGCTACAGAGAATTATATATAGACTAGCAAATTATTCACCTATGCTCCGTAATATTATATGAAGCATCATATATAGTATATTGCTAATCAATCTTGTACAATAATGTATTTCGATCATTTACATATAATTATGCATATCCTTAGTGATCCCTTACAATGTCATGCAAATTTGTTTCCAATAATAACAAAAATTAATACTGGATTATTGGAGTTGCAATCAAATCACACACAATGGTGCTCAATGAATTCCTTACACACCACACAAACTATACAGTTTAATGTATACTGCAGCAGGTTAGCTTTTACTATAATATTATACGTACTAGCTAGCTATGTAACAATACATCAGCTTCACACATGTATTACTCTGATGTATAATATCTGCTCCATACAGGTAACAACACTTGTATGTCTGTATATGGAGTACAGGGAAAGACAAGGTGTACAGGGGGAGGGAAGGTGTACAGGGGGAGGGAAGGTGTACAGGGGGAGGGAAGGTGTACAGGGGGAGGGAAGGAGTACAGGGGGAGACAAGGTGTACAGGGGGAGACAAGGTGTACAGGGGGAGACAAGGTGTACAGGGGGAGATAAGGTGTACAGGGGGAGGGAAGGTGTACAGAGAGAGACAAGGAAGGAGGCTATATGTAGCCAGTGCTCAACACAGGAACATTCCCTCACACATAAAATGATACTAACATGCACAGACTATGATAAACTATACCGGTGGTATGTTATGTATGTATACGTATATATACAGATGGTTTACAATTAACCGATCACAAAAGTGCTCCCCTCATCCCCCTCCCTCCTCAACTTTCTCACTTTTCTCTCCTCAAAGTCCTCTATCCATTCCCCTCAAAATTATTTCCTAACCCTCTCTCACCTGTTCAATGACAATCATTGCTGTTTCATGATGGGACCTGCACACATTCATTTTCGGCATCAGTGTCTGACAGGTTGTCGGCATCAGGATCATCATCTTCATCCCCCTGCACAGCTTCAGTCTGGACTACGGGAGGAGCGGGTTTGGACATGTCCGTAGTGTGACCCACATCTGACAGAAAAACGTGCAGCTGTAGAAGATAAGAGGGAGGGCCTTGAGATTGGGGCACAGAGCTCATGCAACAATTAAGGCTCTATTTATGCCCATATAGCTATATAGACTGCCATGCAGTCTGGTGGTAGATTACGAGGCTCAATAATTACATACACATCATGCATTGGAAGGAAGCTGTGGGGATGCACTCATGCATGCGCACCTTGAATCCTGGAGGAAAGTGTTTCTTGTCCTTGTTTGCCTTGTCAAGTTCATCTTGCGGAAAGTAGATGTCCATTATCTTTGGCTTGTGGGGAGGAAGATAGGGAGGATAAGAGCTAGTATTATAGTAACATAATTATCTGAAAAACTCTGGCTGCATTATACATAAGTATGCAGGGACTAATTATAATTTATCACAATAATTAATATATGCAATATAATACCTACATCAAACAAGAGGGGACTGTGTACAGGCTAAGGGCACAATCAGCTACAGTATACAGCCTGCCAAAACACTTTTACCATAAAGAGATGTGTACACACCAGTACTCATCTCCACTACTGGAGGCTGGGAATCCTGTACATGTACTTCCTTGGTGGTTTTCTTTTCCAGGCCCTTTTCCCGACTCCTTGCAGAGCACTACACACATACACATGCATTCACACACACACACACACACACACACACACACACACACACACACACACACACACACACACACACACACACACACACACACACACACACGCACACACACACACACACACACACCACACACACACAACACTCACACACACACACACACACACACGCACACACACACACCTACAACCTCCGATCCCTATGCACCCTATATATCACACTTCCACACAAACATTTTGCACACACAATACATACACGTATACATGTATACAAACACATGTACACACACACACACACACCTCAAACTCTTGCTGCACCTCCAAATGCATATCCAGAAAGAATGTGTTGAACCACACGTGGCACATCTTTTCCTATTAATTCACACATATACAAGAGCTTGATGTAAAGCAAGAGCACAATACCTATATTGTAGTGTGTGAGGCTATGATATATACATAGTGCCTTCAGTGTACATATGTAAGAATAGCATAGTCATAATTCCATCAATCCTCTGTATTGCAACTAAAAGGTTAAGGCCTATGATAGAAGCCAAGACTTTGGCTCCTGTAGACTAGCCATGGCCAATGTAGCTTTGCATATGCCCACCTTACTTCCAAACCGAGGATTGTGGAAGAACTCCAGCTTGATGTCACCACACAGAGGTATATCCTGATCCAACCATATCTCTCCATTAGATGCTCCTCTCCTCAGCTCATGTACTTTGGAGGAATAGATCTTAGTGTTACCCAATCTGACCACAAATGAGACCGCTGAAAAGAGGAACACAACAGATGCAGAGGCATGCAGGCAAAATAAATAATTTTCAAGTGATCACGTCTAATATTCTTCATTAGTCCTCCCCTATGTCAACCCATGCTGTCTGCCATACAAAATTACCATCTATACATACTCATATATTATACTTATATTATGTTATACTATACAAGGCCAATCTAACTCTGCTGCTTTGCAGTGTCCACTCATGAGGGATGCACTTCCACAGCAAGTCAATGGCCTATCTACCCTCACCCGCAAGCACCCTGGTTGTACACAACTGCCATGCTCTCACCCATGTAAGTGCCCACACCCACACACCACAATTTGCAGCTGCTCACTCACCACACCCTTGTACACTAGTCACATTATAGCTGGGTATGCCCTCAAACTGGATCCCCTTTAGGAGCACAGTTGTGACGCTGTACTCCACTTGCTTGTGGAGCAGGTGACCAAAGTAGTGCACATAGCGCCTCTGACTGGGAACAGTGACACCCTACACATATAACCAATGATCATGTAGATCATGTATGTGTAACCAATGATAAAGAAATTGCCATGGAATCAGTTTTATGAGAGCAGATGTCTTAAGCTTCATGACACTGTATAGTGTGTGACAAATTCAACAGAATCTACAGAAACTGATGTTAAGCCATTACAAATATTTTTTACTACTGTAGTGGAATACACTGGTCTCACCAGTAGTGCTTATGTATGGCTATGGGATATGCATGGGGCTAGACCTCAAGGGCAGATAAGGAAGACCACCAACATATATATATATATATATACTAGGAGCTGATGCTGTGATAATTGGACCAACTTAGGCATCAGGGTAAATAAATTTACCAATATATATAGCTGTAACGTTTTACCACAGCTACATCATATTGTTTCATCATCGAGAACATGTTAGATATATGTAGGTCCATGAAGAGAAGAACTGAATATTAGGGATGGCTATATAATTATACTGATGCGGTCCGAAGTTCAAATTTGATCATGTACACTTTATCAGTGGCTACTAAACAAACCATTTTGTTCTTTGTTCTAGCCTCTCCAAAAAACTGGAGTGCTTCTGTTGTAGACTGAAATTCACCATTGTACAAGAGATAAGCACAGATCATGATACCAGTACGGCCCTGCATGTGGAGGAAAAGTGGGAGTAAAGGGTGAGAATTTAGGAGTGAGAATTAATGATGGGCAATCCTGCATGCACATGCATGCATGCTATGATATGTATATAACAGTATGATGTCCTGTTACTAGCTACAACTGCATATTATAGCAGAGTATATTGTGATTACAGGTGAGATGCAAGGCACAGTTACCTTTCCCGATTTGCAGTGGATGGCAGCCACATTCTGTGGGCTCTTTGCAAACCACTCTTCCAGGTCCACACAGAAGGGCATTATCAACTCAAATGGTAGAGCATTGTATTCCTCAAAAGGGAATAGGGCAACTGTGCATTAGAAAAGTGAAACATCTACATGCTGCAAGTATTGAATTTCAATGAAGCACAGCCACTGATTGGCATGGAAATATATACACTCAGTCTGGTGCAATTGGCTATTGGTATTAACTGCTGTACACATACCAGTGCAATCGTGTACTTGTGCAGTTTTATCAATCTATACATGGAGGTCAGCCTTCAATGAAGGCTGGGTCTTGTATTAATATGGTAGTCCATGGCAACAGTGCAGTTAAGTAAAGCTCCTCTGTACTGCACCGTACCATTGTCTCAGACAACCATACTTAAGCATACTAGGAATTTGCCTCATTGGTTTGGCTGCCAGATGAGATGCCATTTCCAATTATAACAAGAGCATTCTTCTTACCTTCAACTGGAATAAGAACTGGGTCACTCTGACATTTGATGAGTGTATTTAAAGCGGGAAATGACACACACTACACACAAACGCTCACACATGCACACATGTACACACACTTGGGCACATGCACATGCACACACACACACACACACACACACACACACACACACACACACACACACACACACACACACACACACACACACACACACACGTGCGCACATGCGCACACGCACACACATACATGCACACATACCTTGGCCTTGAAACATTTTTAGGTCGTAGTATCTTTCTGAGCATCTACAATGTCATTGATAATGAACCATTATAAGTATAGGAAATTACTGTTTGTCTAAGGCTACAATTATGATACATACTAGCAATAATAATTATGGATAGTGGTATTTAGTTAAGCCACATCTCAGATTAGATGGGCATGGCTTAATTCCTCTAGAGAAGAGAGCTGAACATGGCAATAGAAATGTGTCTGGAATGTATGTTAATAATTACTAAACTAATTATTCACCTTGAACTATTAGTGATGCAAGAAGCAATAAATTACTTAGCACTGCAGTACAATGATACAGTACTGCACACTGTACGTATAATTATAATATTATATAACCATATTATAATGAAGGTAACACACAAAACGTTTGTTAATTATAATTGCTGCTAAAATTTTTGATAAATGATCATGAACATAGTAGGATTATGAAGTGGCGTAGCGAGAGTAACCTAGAGTGAGGTTTGAAGACATTCCATCCAAGTTATTGCCACTTTTACACCGCTGCCACATCTAAGAGATAGGAAAAGATTGTGCTTCATTGTTCATAAACTCCTAGCTCCTTCAATTTTCTACCAACCTTCACCTAACTTGGAAGAGTATATTACACAATAAGGGGGTGGTTACCTAAGGTGGTTAGTGTCTTTGCCACTGGCCTACTTAGACAAAATGGATTAACATAAGTAAAGTCTGTGCGCACGAAGTTTTACAGAGCGTGTCTACGGAATGCTCTCAATTACATCGACAGTTTCCATAGCTTCAACACTCAAATTTCAAACAATATGCTGGAAATACACCCGAAGGGCGGGAATTCAGCTGGTAATTATAATTGGTAATTGTGTATGGTTTCATTCTGCAAGTTTGATTTGAAGATCAAACTACCACCAATCACAAATCTGCGACAATGACATTCATCCACAGCTATATGTTTTTATCTACTCTTCCAACTCATATCAATGCTTTAAATTAATTGCATTATTGATGTGACTCACAAATTGTACACTCTGTAATGACTTGGATGCTTTGAATCCAGAAATCTGAGGAAAAACAGGAGAACATTAAGCGCAGGGCAATTATTGTCCAGCAACTAAAGCCAGTAGGTACTGTAAGTCAGTG